>JAPQWS010000028.1:1800000-2369758 GCA_028651295.1 Catharanthus roseus
CAAAGCGTCAGCATGTAAAACCAATGAAGAATTATGTAGCAGTCAGCAGTAAGTTTAAATTTAAGAGAAATATGTAAAACAAAAATGTTATAAAGGAACTGTGACAGGATAGCTGTAAATCTGTCAACAATGTTATATCATATCCTAAAAGGAAGCACAACAAAGGAAGCAAAGAGACTGCTTGTACTTTTGTGCTTATTCGACAAAACATAGAGACACATATAATAGGATGAGAATACACCAGTTTCTAACATCCTCAAAGCTTGGCCAAACACATTATTCAATTTACTCCACAAAATCAAACGAAGAATGCAAGAAGAGGAGAACAAGAAAGGAAGAACTGAATATACTGAAAAACCATATTTGACGACACTGTTGATATCTATTGTGCAAACAAGCTCCGGCAACCAGATTCTAACACACACACACACACACTCATTATTTGCGTTTAAGGAACCTACAAGTTGTCAAATTCTGTACAAGTGATAATTGAAGTTGCAATCAAGAAACTTGCAAAACATATGAAACTGTATATACAGATTAAAAGCTGAGTAACTTCCACTTTTTGGGGGTATTTATTTAGTGGATCATATCTAGGAATATGATGTGAAGCATAAAGACTGAAACTGCAAACGCATCAACAGAATAACAAGTTTAGAAGAATGTAATGTTGGCAGCTCGCTTCAGAGGCATCTTGTTCCATAGTATGAGATATAGGTGAACCCTCTACCGAGAGAAAGGGATTACCTTGATGCATCTGAGGCCAGCGACAATTATTCCTTGCTCTGGGTCCTCTCTCAGTTCCAGGTGACCCGATGATTTCTCAAGCAAGTCATAGATAACCTACATTTTTGCCCATGTTACATGGAGGCCAACTTTTGATTACATATCACAAACAAAATCTTTTTCCATGGATCTGCAAATTCTACCTCATTGTAGACTTCAAGGTAAGAGCAAGTAACTTCAAAAGCATCAGAACTATTATCGCTCTTAATCAGTTCAAATATGGTCTTCAGACTGAGAACCATTAGTCCAGGATCATCTTGACTGCCCACCATGGTGTATGTTTTTCCACTGAAAGTAAACTAATAGTTATACCCAAAAGTTGTCCTATACTGGCAACCAACATACGGACTGCCTATTGCTTCTCCGTGGAAAAGTAAAACTTTGGATATAAAAAGGAAGCAAATGATCAATAATATATGTATCATCACCAAATCCAGATAGCCAAGAAACTATATTTAATAAGTTTAAATTCATTGGTAACCGAAGCAAAGTACCTTCCAGTTGAGCCATAGGCAAAGATAGTTGCATTTAGACCTTGAACAACCCCAGCAATTGTAGAATGTATGCTTCTCTTGTAAACATCCTGAAATAGTAGCAGGAATTTGCAGAAAACCTTCATCAACAGACTCTTATTACAGGTGTTATATATCATTTTAGGCCTTATGAGAATCATTAATTCAAAGGCTTCAGTTAGGCTGTTCAATTGACCTTCTTTACTCCTTCATTAACATGCTCTTTTTTTCCCCCAATGTCTAGTGAGCAATTCAAGTGCGACTAATACCCTACATAAGGAATTTAGAAAAGAGAGAGGACATAGGACAAATTTAACTAGGAAAATACGAGCATACCAAGTTTGTTGAGCTAGGACCAAAAGCATAATCAAAAGTATATCTCCGATCCTTGGTTCGGTTTTGTATTCGGTCTAGATAGTCCTTTGAGAGGTCCGGATCTAATACTAGCACTTCCTGCAAATTCCATTTTCATGCATTACCAAAATAAACTGTCACCGATTTGATTTCACAAACACAAGAAATGCTAAGATGACAAAAAGTAATTGAAATTTTATCCTCGTACTTGGATTCACAGCTAAATTATTCAGCAAAGTATGGAGAAAAGTAGAAATAAGAGTTTGATAACTGAAGTTACACCTTCTCGTTATGGACTCTAACAATGTCGCGGTCGCGCTCTCTCTCCGTCAAAGGCCTACATTTTACAGCCACCTATATCAAAGCCAACAATGTCTTCAATCAATAACAATCAGCCGCTGCGTTTTTCACATTGCGTCCATTCTGGAATAAAATTGTAATGCAACGCCACTTTAGTTTTAAAAGTGAGAATACACTAACCGAAAGAGTCGTTGTCTTCTTGGTAGCTGGAGCTCTAATGCTCGGCATGTTTTGATCACCATCCACTTCCAAACCTCAAATCTCAAGTTTTACACGATATTGAATACAAAATCCTACCTGACACTAAAATCTACACTGTAAGTAAAACTTCCATTCTGATCAAAACCTGCAACAATTCGGTTAAATATCTAGTCAAAAAAACTGATTAAAAAAAGAAATAAAGTAGAAAATCTTCAGTCAATCACAAAAAAAGTGCCGAGTCCAGATTGACAATCTTCAAAACATACGTTTACATTGCGTAAATAAACTGAAACACAATTTTAAAATTCAAAAAAAAAAATAACTGAAACAATTAAGCACCTCCTTTCAGCTCAAAATCTCCATTTGCCACCAAAAATCGCCGCGTTTTCCACGGGAATTCAAGACGACAAAGCTGGAGAAAACCTTTGGCGAAATGAATTCAAATTCAAATTCAGCTGAGAGAATTAAAGAAATCTGAGAGAGTCTTTTGAGGAAGAAATCCGATGGATTCAAATTGTTTAGGTTTTTAAGAGGTGTCTAGATTTGTATATTATAATAATGTGGGGGTGGGTGCGTACAGCTTAGGTAATGGCAACGGCACTGCATTGATTAGAGAGAGCAACACATAACATTGGCGACGACGCGGGTAATTTGGAAAGAAGAAGAAGAAGACGACAAAAAGTTCAGTTTTAGCGTCGTTCATGGCTTCACCTTCGCGGTTGAGATTCTACATCAAAGGGAAATGGGCCGCTTCTGGGCTGGACTTTGTTTCTTTATTGTTATCCCACTTGGCTCTTGATTTTGATGGTTCGCTGATTCAGAGAAAATATATTTTAATCTTGAACACAGAGATTAAAAATTTTAAAAATAAATTAACTTTTAAATTGTAATATTTTTTTACTTTTTTTATAAATAAGCGACAGATAAATAGTGGATATAAAAAATAAAAATGAAAAAAAATTTAATAAATATTTATTAAAAGTTATAAAACTCTTTATATTCTTAACTATTTTCAAGACCGTTCCACTCTTAGTACTTCCACCTGACATGTTTGGGAGTTTTGGACCTTTTGATCTTTCCGAATTAATCAACCTTCAATAGCAAAATTGAGTGTATTAATTTTTAATTTTGAAAAAAGTAATTTTTTTTTTTTTAAATGTGGAATGGGTTGATTGATTTTTTGACTCAATACTTTATTTATATTTTCACTCTGCATCCTACCAATCATAATACAAATATTTTAACTTTCATGAAATTTGAAAACAAACAAACTAACTTTTTTTAAACTAAATTTCAATTCGAATAAAACCTAAATAATTTATAAGAGAAGATATTAGACCAAAAATGAAAAACGTAAAGAAATAATTTTTTAGTTGAAATACAATAAATAGAGCTTCACAAACTACAAAATTGTCTTAATAAACAAAAGAAAATAAAAATTATACTCATAATATTTTATGAAGATTTTAAAATGTTTATTATCGAAATCATAATTTTTCATAGATTCTTTTTATTGAAGTTAATAATAAGGATTAATTAGTTATGAACATATAAATATAAATAAATAGATTAAAATTTAGTATTATTTATTTTTAATAGATTTTATTAAGAATAAACAACCATTACTATTTACATGCACAAAAGCTTAATCTATAAAAATCTCTGCAAAGTATAAATACCCATATGCACCCATTGCCATATATTTCAGAGCTTTACAAGTTTTTAATAGTGGTATATGCTGAAACATGAATATCACAGCATTCTGTATCCCATGAGAAATCTTTTGTCATTGCATCTATCATCCTTCTGTTCCATTGAGATGGGTAATTCTTCTGCCAAAAAAATGAAGAAAAAATGTCAAAATTTGTATAATACCTAAAGAACAAGAAGTCTTGCATGGAGGAAGAACCATGAACAGGCAAAAGGTTAAGAGGAGAAAGTATGCACAATTTCATCAATTGCTTGGCTCAAGGACATCTTCGCGAAGGAATTGTTGATGTGCTCTGAAACTTTCGCGCATTCAAAATCATGTTCACCGTCTTGCCTGTTGAACCAATACGATCATGAGGTTTTCAGCCATTTACAGATAGATATAAACAATGAAACATGAAAGAGTTTTAAGTTTTGCACATTGCATTTGCAGTTAATAACCTGAATTTGGTGTTGTCTGAAAAATTTACTGCAACAGGAGCAGTTCCATATCTCATGGCCTTAACCTATATCATGAAATACAATCCAGATCAATCGTATGAATAAAATGCCGCCCCCAGACTGAAAAAGTACGAAAATCTTACCAGGATGTCTCATGTAAAGAGAAAGAGACAACTATTTAAAAGAAAGGACTGATAGTTAATGCTCACAACCCCTAACACACAAAGGAGACAATATTACTAAGGAATTGGCACATGGATGTCTCCTGATGGGTTCCCATATTTACAGTTTTTCTTCTGTCACAGGGAAAGAGCTTTTGTCATGTAACCCTTCTTAGACCTACTTTGGCATCCACAATATTGTTATTCCGGCACTAATATCTGTAGTTTATACGAGATGTCATTGCACATTTAAAGACTTTAATGACTCGAGGGTAATAGCTTTTGGGTACTGCCGTAAACAATAGAGGGTAACAACTTTACTATCCAATTTAACTTACCACCCGTGGAAACTGCCTACTATTAGGGAAAAAAAGTTAAAACTAGCAACACATACCGGCAGTTGAAGAACTGGGTCATCAAAAGATGGGCACAGCATAATGTCAGATCCAGCAAATATCAAGTGCAACAATGCTTCATCATATTTGTTAACAAATCTTACATTTTCACCCTGCAAGAAGAAAATTAACCAGATGTATAATATGGCCAGAATATTGAACTTACCTTAAAACTCGCTCCCGAAATCATTTAAAAGATGAATTAGATAAAACTTAGTGTGTAACAGAACTATTAAAAGCAACGAGATGAAACTGTAACTTATGTGGTAGTGGTACAGAAGTCCTGAGATGGGAACAGCATATTATTACTGTAGAATTGTCCTGCCTCAGTGTGAGCTCATAATTTTGAAGTTTTTCTCTTCTTTTCCGGATACAAGGAAAATATAAGGATTTACATACAATTGAATCTGGTAACAGTGAGCAAGAGGCTCCAAAAACTGAGTTGAAGGGAAGAGTCCAAATACCGTGAGTTCTTCTTGAAAATATTCGAATTCGCCACTGATGACTGAATCACTGCTGTAAGCCATGAAGACAAACTGAAGAGAACATGTAGCAAATCAGATCAATTTTACTAATGGACATATACATTAGTAATTAGAAAGTTTTTACTGGCGGAGCTACTGATCACAATTTAGAGGGTGTTATTACGAGTAAAATCTAAAAACCAAAGGTAGCAACAACCTGAACACCCTTTCTGGAAGCCATCCAAACAAGTGTCTTGAGATTCTCTGTATCAAAATCAGATAAATCTGAATAAACGCATCCAACCTGAAATCACATTGATTCTTTTAATTCTAGGAAAAAACTCCAGAAAGGCAATTAACACTGAGAATACTTTGCCATGAATGTACAAAATTCTATATTGAACCTCATATGTTCATGAAAAATCACAACAGGTCTACAATATTACAAAGCTTATCTTGGAAATTTACCCCATGCACTCATAACTAAATGGTTTCATCCTCAAGTTCAAATTATCTTTGCCGGTATGTTTTCACATTTCTGAAAAAGCACAAACATCAACAGTCTAACATATCCTACTCAACTTTACAAGATTGTAAAGCACATAGACAAAATTGTTGTGGTGGCAACAATTTCTCCCTCCAACAAAAATTTTTTTCTATACTTCTAAATGTGGTCCCAAATCATGATTTACAAACTGAAAACTTACAAGAATTCTGGAAGAATCTTCTGTTAACCCAAGCTGTTGCTGTAAGGAGCTTTTGCAAACAGATTTCCCCTGCATATCTTCCACATTATAACTTTGCGGAAGAAGCTGGTCAACTGAAGGATCCCAAATTGACTTCTCAAAGCCATGAGGAGAAATCAATATCTTGTCCCTGCAAGGAAATTAGTGAGAAAAGAAGACAACATATTGTCCAGACTTTCCAAGATAAATGGCATCAGGATTTAAATCCTGCTAAGTATTTGCATGCCTGCACTGAGTCACATCCTAATGAATTACAGAAGGAAGCCCAATGTTTTAAACAACTCAAGAGTAATACTTACTTGTGGATGGTAAAGGTTGGCTCCAATCCATGACTCGATGTACTAATAATATGACCTTTAGTTTGCATCGATGACATCACAATAACTTTATTCGAGTAAACAATTCCACCCTGAAAACTAAAAGGATTAGGAGATGTGATGAATTAAGAATCAAGCATGGGAATTCAAATAAAAATTGAGTTAGGTAACAATTTGCGTTATGCATCTGTACAGAGAAACAGAAATCTGCCTTCCATGTCTAGCACACCTAATCTAATGAAACGAAGATGTTTAAATGAGTGATGTCACATACTTACGTGAAACTTCTTATCCAAAAAAACTAAAGATTATACTTTCACATAGACACATGAATAGACAGACTCATTCTTCACTGAGTTTCCCAGTGGAAGTGCATTTGCGTAGCCTAGTTTCAAGAGGAAACGGGATGATATTCCCACTGAAGGAGTTGACTTTGAGAGCGTGGGGGGGTGAGAGAGAAGGGGCTAGGGGTAAGGGCAATGTTAGTTGCTTGATAATTTGCAATACATTAAACTTCATTACAAGTTGCCACTGAAAAAGAAAAAAAGAAAAGATACACTTCAGATCATGATGATTGAACTCTTGTTCTGTTTCAACCTATCTGGGAAGATGGACACGTTCCCAGGAGAAACCAGGGAAATCATATAACTCTGTATCAAAGTCATAGGTCAAATAACAAGGTGAAGGACACATGGATAATGACCCTCCAACTTAGGGAAAAAATAAGAAAAGGAAAAACAAAAAGTCATCTAGATTATTTCATTCGGACCGAAGAGATAACTCTGGATCACCATTCTATGGAACAAAAGAGAAGTTCTATTTAAGGGATATATATCAATAAACTTACAATCCTATAAACCATAGCTCTGAGTGTCAATAAAGAAAATTTCCACAAATTCTTTAAAGGAAAAAAAATACTTTCCAATTAGAAGGAAGTAAAAACCTTCAGGATGTTGACCAGATGAAGCTTGTAGTTATCTTGAAGACGGTCAGGACGATGTAGCTTTGAAGGATCAAGTCCACAAAGTGCAAGCTTTTCAGGTTCTTCAAGACACTAAGAAAAAGGGCATTATCTTCAAAGATTCTAGGAACATAAAAGGAGAGTTGTGACTCAAATATTATTTTAGAAAAAATGTCAGAATGTGACAACTTGCCTGTGAATCAAATCCCTGGCATGTAAGTAATATTCTTGTACCTCCTAATCCCTGCATATTGAAGGAAACTACATTGTCATTACATCACAAAAGTTTTTCCTGGTTTTATAGTTTACCAGAAAATTCAGTAGACATGACAAACAAATGGACTGATGTAGCATCTTTAAGACAGTCGAACACCATTTAAATTCCAAACCAGAATACGAAAGAACTGGTGCATCATAACATTCAATTTTAGCCAGTTTAAATATATTTAATGAGTTAAACCCATTAAGAAAAAGGGGAAAGGGGAACTGCTCAAAATTGTACCTGATTGACAAAAATATCCCAAAAAAGGGGACCTATTATAGCTGTTTGCCAATTGTGTATATGTAGCACATCAGGCTGCTTTCCTATTTTCAAAATATAATCCAATGAAGCACGAGAGAAATACATGAACCTGACAGCATAATGAAGATGTTAGATGAGATGACCAACTTGTAAATCTCAAAAAGAACAGTAAGCTTAGAGGGGCATAGAGTTTAGGAGAAGAAATTTACAACTCCTCACATGCAAGAACAGTGACTCAATTAAACTGAAAAACATGAGAGGTAGAACTTTATATGGAGGATAAACTTTGGTAAGCTGTCAAGCTGCATGATTGAAGTCGCTCTCAAGTGACTTGCTTGGACAATGCAATTAAATATATTCCAACATGTTGAGAAACAATCCAGTCTTTTTTTTTTTTTTTTGGTGGAAAGAGAAACAATCTAGTCATCCTGATATGTCATTCAATTAGTAGTTTTCTAATTTCTTCAAGATAAGACAGGAAAATAGGAAAGAGGATAGAAGCCCAAATCTAACAAGATTTTCCTCTTTAATTATGAGAAACAATAAGCATACAAGGTTCGATAACATAATAACAAAGAGGAGGAAAAAATCAAATTATAAAGGGATGTAATTCTAAACAAGCAAAAGAAAGAGGAACGAGAGGGAAGGATTAGGGAAGAGTGAATATTAATTAGTGGGTCGATGGGGTAAGCTATGCCATTTAAATCACACCTTAGTGTGCGTAGAGAAATTCACAACAAGGTCCACTAACCGTTCAAAGTCATTTGGAAATCCATATATCCTCCTCTCATGACTGAAAAATGAGGAATAGTAGATAGGTTGAATAAAAGTAACAGCAATGCCATGGACAACCCTGTTTGCCAAGCATGGTATCAAATATAATTAGGACTGAAACGTAGCAACAAGCTACAGTTTTTATTACACATTCTTTACAAGGATCATAAAGAAATCAAAACAATAGGCTGTAAAATTCAAACGCACCCAGTCCAGATAATGTTTCGATGAAATTGACCATTAAAAAATGAATAGAATTCAGCTTCAACTTCCCTTAGACCTTGAACTTCGTCTAGATTTAGGTTTGCGTACCTGCTCAAATCATCTATCCCAACAATTAGAAATTCGAGGAGAATAGTAGTAAGAGATGGATAGACATAATTTCCAGTACCGAATTGCATAGATTCAAAGCAGGAAAGAGAAAGTCATCCCTTACTTTGGCAAAATAACCTCAACCAGGTGTCCCTTTTTCTGCAGGGCAGAAGATAAGCCTGTGACATACGATGCTAAAGGCCCAACAGAAGCCACTGGTGCCATTTCAGTGCAAATGTGGATAATATGGACACCCTGCCTTGAATTGGAAGAGGTAGAGAATATATTAGTAATCAGAAAATCTAAAATAGAAGAATAGAAATGTAAGTTCACATGTTCTGCAAAAAAACTAATACGAAATGAGGAGAGATAGAGAAGCAAACTAGTATCAGGCACGTAAGAAACACAAAATGCATCACTTTGAAGTTCTAACTCTAGGGTTTGAGCAATGAGTATATTACACGAGAGTTTATTGCAGATCCAATAACTCATGCATGAAGCATCAAATGATGTTGCTGATGAGAAACAATATGCTATAGTAGAACTAAGACATGCAGGAAATTGGAAAAATGAGTTCTTCCAGGATCCGGTTCTTGGACAATAACAGGAGCGAGCAAAGCCAAAGGGGGATAAAACTCTCTCAAGCATGTGTACGCTAAAAAAACAGAGCTTGACCAAATTTTGTACATATCATTAATTCATTTCTTCTCCACATTATAGAAAACCTTACTTTCTACTTCTATCAAAGTAGTGGCGCAATTCTGCCAAAAGTTCTGCATCTTTCTTATGTTTGATCTCAGAAAAGCTGTCTGCCACACTCATTCTTGATTCCATTACTAGCCTTCTCAAGTCAAAAGCCTCATTATTACCAATAGTGCCGGCAAGAACCATCGAGTCTATCCTAAGCAGCAGCTCTGAGCTGATGGAAGGTATATCTACATTTTCATCAAAAGTTTAACAGAACGAATTAGGTAAAGGAATAACTTGAAACCTAAATGCATCGTAATGTAAACACATAATGTACCCTATGATAAAAAGGTTTATAAGTACTAGGGAGTACAGAAAGAGCTTGAACAAGTACACAAAGGCTTGTTGATTGAGAAGGTGGTGATTTTTGGATAGGTATAAGAACCCAACATTTGTTGATCTGAATGCTAAAAGAAATCCATTCACCAATTGTAATAAAACCTATGGTATTTAGCACTAGTCAATGCAAATGTTTGTGTAAGAATAAACAAGCATTTTATATACTGGGCATTAACCATAATTCTGCAACAAATGTACCAAAAATTTCAGGTCAACATCACCTTTTCTGGAGCCGAGCAGCTCCTTTGCCTCCAATTCCTCTATTTGTTCAAGTAACAAAACATTTTCTTTTTTCACTCGTTCCAACTCGTCTAATGCCATAAGCCGCTGCTTGTGTATGTGTAAGATATCTAATCTCCATAAATTAGCACAAAGAAATATGAGACAATAAGTATCTGATACAGCTACATGTTCGAAGAAATAAAGAATAGCAATCACGTACTCTGCTGTGCTTTCCCAAAAAGTTGCCATATGCGACTATGCTTTTTCTGGGGTTCACTAGTGGCAGACCTTACAAGATCCTGCAAATGGAAAGGAAGAAAAGATTGAGGCAAAGATAGACAGAATATATTTACTGCGTCAGTTTAAATGCGTATACTGACCTCACGCACGTCCAGGTCATCATAGCTGTCCAACCTAAATTGCAAAAGCTCAATGCCAAGTGACTTGTGGCTCATAATACAGATGTAAATAATAAACAAAAGCAAAAATCCGAGGAAAAAGTAGTAAATGAGAAGAAGTAGGAAATAAGTCCATCAGAGAGTTATTCCAAATAAGTCAATCGTTTCCTCAACCTTCCCGAAATTTAATGATTTCAAATCTGCCATACATAATCACTCATCAGGTCAGGAACCGTGTAGTTTTCCTTAATACACCACATTCGTTCAAGAATTCAAGGTTCAGGAGCTGCTCACGGTAGTGAAATAGCACAAAGAACCAGACAATGCCGATTCTCAAACTTGGCATCACCAAGAAGTTAGTGGTCTAGCTCGAGTTGAACTAGGATTATTCACGACTACAGAATACCTCCGGTAACTTTTTAGCTTAAACAAACAAATCTTTTTATTTCAAATGCTCAAGTTCAATCTCATCACTACTAGAGACAGAACTTCGGACATGGCAAATTCTGTTTCAACAATTTATCATACAAATAACACAGAAAAAATCATCAGTCAGAAGAAGCAACTTAAAACCCCAGGCGCCAACGAGAACTATCATTATAACAATCTAAAACTCGCACGAAACAAGTGTTCGAAAACATAAACTCAAATGTGATTCAGAGGAGACTGGATTTGAATGGAGTGAAAGAGGTGTACATATAAGAGGAGAAATGCAACAGTTGATCGAGAGACTTTTTACCCCAAGCAGAAAACTGGCCGTGCTCGGCCTCGGTGCCGTATGTGCTTCGCCACGAACGCCTTGGACGGAAGCGGAGAAACATTGAAGACGGAGGAACTTAGAAGGATCTCCATTATCGCCGGAAATCTGAGGATTACAGAGTATTATCAATCGTTGGTGGGTAATTATTAGTGATTTGCTCAGGCAGGGGACATGAATCATGATCACTCCAAATCATTAAACCCAACAATATATAACTGCCAACAGATATGTGGCCCATTAGGACCCTAAATATAGACCCTTTTAGACTGAAAAGGTACTTTTTTAGTCCGGGTCAATAAATTACGGGTTAATGGATAGCTTTGAACATTATCTATACAAAAAATTCAAATATACACTATCTGCACAAGCAAAAATTCAAATATACACTATCTGCACAAGCAGTCTAGGTCTGCGCCACTGCCTGATTTTTCAATTTCGGTGCATTGTTTATATTTTAAATCAATAAAAATGTAAAGAAAGAGTATAGAATCATATATTAAATTTTTTTTTAGTTTTGAATAAATCGTCATTTAAAATCTTGAGGTGTAAAGAATTGGGGAGAAAGTAGGTAGAGAGCGAATGATTTGGTAAAAATAAAATTCTTTCGCACGTAAATTTTAAATTTCGACGTGTAATTTACCGATACCTTTTTAGTTACTTCTTAAATTAGTATATTCTATTAATAAAATAAAAAATAAACCCTAAGGAAAAAAATGATGAACTCTAAAAGAAAAATATATTATAAAAGAAAAGCGTTATATAAAGTAAGAAAAAAAATGATGCAGTCTAAAAGAAAAATATATTATAAAAGAAAAATAGTATATAAAATATTACACAGATATTCCTAGTTGTTAACGCTTCATAAATAACCATTGTGATTGAAACGTCCAATCTCTTACCATTTAAATAATACTTTACGAGTTACCATTCCAATTCTTAAGTAACTATGGCAAAATCCAATTGAATATGCACTTGGCCTCAACTCATCTATACCCGATTGACCCGAATTCAGATAAAACAGTTAAGAAACCTCAAATCATCTATACCCGATTGACCCGAATTCAGATAAAACAGTTACGAAACCTCAAATCTTGTAGTTCGAACCATTCGAACAACACCTTACAAAGAATCGTTTTAGTTGAGAAGCCTCAACTTTAGCCACTTAAATAAGATCTCACGGCGACCGTTTCCATTCTTATGTAGGGATGGCAAGATCCAACTAATTTATACACTTGCCCTCAATCCATCTATACCCGATCGATCCCAATTTAACCGTAGATATAGGTGAGACTGGAAATGAATTTTGTACCCAATCTTGAAAACGGATGCCCACCTGCGCCCCATCATCACCTGTCCATCCAATAAAACAGTAATACAACACCAAAACACATTTCATTTGCGAGTTAAGCTCTCAACATTATAAACCTGTGTTTTCCTCCATTCCTGTTGCCCATTTTACCATTTTTCACTCAGAAGAAATGCAAAAACATAACTTCAGTTTAAACCATAAAGCTTACAAGAAAAATATGCCCCAAATGCAGGAAGAATACTCTTATCCTCTTTGCTGCCTCATCCTCTGTTGCTTTCCTCTATAACAAACGAAGGGCTTGAGCAAACTTACAAAGAAAGCCGAAACACTTTTGTCGCTACACCATCATCTTGAGCTTCTTGGCCTCCTTTCACAACCGTTCCCTTTTTTCTTCTTCTTCTATCTTGCGAAGTTCTTCTTCATCCTCCTTGCAAGCAATTCTCGCACTACAGGGTGAAACATACCAAAAATATTAGCTGAGTTCCGAGAGAGTAAATGGGCAAGGAGGACAGAAAGGCGGGAGACATCACTTTTCAATCAATCAAACATGAGAGAACCAAGAGAAATTAGAACAATGTCAAGTGGACTTTTTATGTACTGGCTTGGCTATCCTGTCAACATTCGACCAACGCACTTTTAGCAACAAAAGAGGCATGCAAGTTTGCATGCTGTAGTAGAACGCCTTAAAAAATGAAACAGCTCTTTTCCCTTTTAATAGGTAAAATACACCAAGAGTTAAAAAGGTAAAGGCGGTCACTTTGCTGAGAATATGCACGCTATATTCTTGAATACTTTTAATGGTTTAATATCCTAAGAGAAGACCCTTATGCCTAAGAATAAGGCATACTATAATCAGTTTTGACACTGCAAAGGAAAATATGCAGCAACGAGCTTGTTTGCTATTTCCTGGGGCGGCTGATATATACAGGGCATTAATTTTAAATCCAGGGCAAAGTTCTGTGTTTTCTTTATATTACCCTGAAATAAAAATTTTTAACTCATTCCTTCTGAGAAAAATCACACTCCCAATTTCCTTTTCTCCACGGCAGACCCCAAAGGCTAGTTTCTGGAGGGTGGTAGCCAGCGATATCGTGGTTTAAATCAATGCCGAAAACAACTCTAATTGAAGAATTGGGAGGTGAAGGTGAACAAAGTACACCATTATAAGAACAAGCATTTTGGGTGTCCAATTTGATGTGAAATTAAAAGGGTCAGAAGATAAAACATGGCTCGTTGAAGATTTAAGTTTTCAAATTTGAACTTCTTTATCATTTCTAATTGTGGGAAGATCATCCAGATAATATCTTGATCTTCAGCAGAAGAAGAACAGATCTGGGCTTGGAATATGATCAAGAGAATAAAAATGGAACTAGAAAACAAGAACCACCGGGTGACAGCCGATTCCTTGCCAATGTTTCTCACGAAGATGATAGAAATGAAAATTCAAGGAAATGTAAAAACATCAAGAGGAGGAAAACAAAGAAAAGAGCAGCAGCAGCCAAATAATGACTTTTCCGAGCCCCTCTCTCCTTCACCCTCTGTGATGTCTCTTCATCTTCTCTATCTACTCTCTGCCTCTTCTTCTTTGGTAATTCCCTTTTCCTAAACTGTCTTTCAAATTTGAGGTTATGGTACTATTTTGAAGCTACCATAGCTGACATCAGAGAGTGATAGTGGATGCGGTGCCGCCGTAGAGAAAAGAAGAAAATTGTGAAATTGTAGAGGTATATTTTTATTTTTAAAAAATGACTGTTTCTTCTTTTTCTACAAGGGGTAATATAGGAAATAAAAAAACTTAGCCCTGGATTTATCAATTGCCATTTCTTGGGTGATACGGAAGAACAGATTTGCAAAAGTTTACAGACCATTTATGTCAGTGACTTCAACATATTATAGATACTCTTCTCAATTTACATTTGGTATGGGCATAGAATTGCAGGAGGATCAGAAAGCAGGTCTTATGTTAGTTTTTAGTTTCCATAATTCTCTTCTTCACTTAATTCTAACTCTTTTTCAACAGTCTAAACAGCTAATTTGTCATCAATCCCATTAGAAACTTATGTTTGGAAGAGAAAATGGGAAGCTACCTTTAGGCAGTTAAAGTTGAAATTTTCTATTGAACTAAATTCCAAAATTACAAGGCTAGATGAATCTGGAAACTCAGACATATTAACCAAGAGAGACCTACGTGCAGATTAGCAGATAAATGATATCTCAGCAGCGTATTATCAAATGCAACAAAATAAAAACACGTAGGCTGAGTTTACCTTGATGTGTTCATACTGCCCGGCTGCACAGCTTTTAGTATCCTCAGTGACTCTGATAGTTTCCTTCAGTTCCTCCAGTTTGATTATCCTCGGCTTATCACCTCCAAATATTTTGGATGAGGCACTTTCAAGTTTTCGGCTTTAGAGTGCATAATTCTGATAAAAGAGTTTATGCAGTCAATAAAGCACTAGAACAAAGAATTTGAGAGATTTTAAACGGTCAAGTTCTTTTTTTGGTTGAAGGAATTTGGACGAAAAAAGAAGTAATTATCAAAGGATTTATAATTACAAGGCACTCACCAGTGACATTGCTCCTCCAAGTGTCGTATATTGATATTCATATTGCTGGGAATCTTGCTATGAAGTCCATCTTTTGAGAGAGTCTCACATTTGCTCTTTTCCGTTCTCTTTTTTCCACTTTCTTTTCCTTCTTCGTCATTCTCCCCTTTCTTGCAAGTATGTACATTATAACATTGAATACAGATATGAAAGAATCCGAATTTATTTCAGATTTCTAAGCTTCCCAACCAACTTCCCAAGTCCAAAACAAAATCTTATTTTGAGATTCAAATCCATGATAGATCCTACTAGTCTGATTCCCTGATTAAGCCCAATGCCATATTAGGTAGCCCCATGCCATTTTAGTCGAGCTTAACCTAGTTTCTACTTACATTCTTTATTCATTCACATTCAAATGTTCATATTAGATAGCCTTTTTCCCCTACTACATTAGATGACCCAAGGATGGCTCCAAACAATATACTACTAACCAGTAGTTGTTCATCTAAATCACCCATTTTTAGAGTTTGCAAGTAGCTTACTTTGCCCAGGCCTAAAACAAAAGGGACAAACTACAGATTACCTATCAAGTGCAGAAAAATCCAGAAGCCCAAAAGACCTCAACTTGAAAGATGAAATCAGAATGAAAAAAGAACACATCACTTGTAACCGACCAAATATGCATTCAATGATAACAATAACAATGCCGTTGAGTAACGTGTTCAAAATATGTGTTTGTTTCTTATAAGTGAGAACATGCTACCGTGCTATGGCCAAGCATTGGAGACAACTCCTTGCATCTTCTGCACAAATCCAAAACAACCAATTCATGAAGAAAAGTAACATAAAATGATCATGTGATCATCAGTCTATGGAAATCCCAATATATTGGTTGTATAAAAAAGGAGATTGATGGCCAAAGTAAGGCCAGAAACCATAAAGACTACTGCATGTGCATACAACAAAGTTTTACAAATTACACTTGCATACATACATGATACAACAGAACCAGTTAGTTTCTTACTTCGATGGTATCATTTCCTGCTACCTCCTGGTCCACTATTTCCACGAAACAATTCACTAACTCGAGCTTCAAGTTCCTCAACACTGTACTTAATGTGTCTATCCGCAAGCTTGCCAAACTCTGGACTACATTGTAATCTTCCAATGAAATTGCGGTAAGCTGGGGATAGGTTCCGTGCAACGGAAATCCTTAGTTCCTCTCTCAACTGATCATCAAAAATCACCCAGGTCGATTGAGTTCTATATGTTTCCTCAAAGTATGAATTAAATAACTTAAGCTTTTCTTTTAAAGTTTTTGATGCTCCGTTGGTAGACAGTGAACTATTGTCGATCTTCAGAGCCCCCAAGACCTTACTCCACGAACTCCTTTGGTAGTTCCCATGATACTGTTTTACTTTTGCTGAGTGTTTTCTGATCCAATCCTCTCCTAATAGCAAACCAAGCTCGCTGTCCCTCACCTTCTGAACAACGTACCTCCCATTGTTCATCATAAAAACAGAACACAAAGCAGTGTCTCTGTAAATCTTTGATTTTGCCTCCAAATTGCTCTCCAAAAACTCCATAATCCAAGCCATCTGAACTCCCAAGGGAGAAGTCGATGACAAGACTCTCTCATCCCCTTTTCTATAATCCCCATTACTACTAGGAGGTGCAACACTGTCCTCAAAAACCTGCTCTAGTGTTATCCTTGACCGGCAAGCAGCACGAAGATAATTCATCACATACCGGGTGATAGGATGGAGTCCACCACCAGGAACGGCAGCCTTAACAGGATCACGGCGGATCAAATTCTGTAATTCCATAAATATCCCCCTTATGGCCTCTCCAAGCCTCTTCCATATAGTCATTGCCTCATTCCTTAACAAGATACAGTACTGGTCCGAAAAAATCAACTCAAATTCAGGCATTAAATCTCTAATTGCTTCATAAACATCAAGCACCTTAAATAACCTCTCTGGAGCACGGCTACCTATAGCTACTGCATCCGCAAAATTCAGCAGTTGAATAGTTGATCCTCTGCAAACCTCCATGAATGATAGATCAGCAGCTGAGGAGAACCCAAAAAACACACGATCACAGAGACGGCGTTCACTAGGGAAGAGTATACGAAGTGCCACATTTACAGCTTTAACCCATTTCTCAATCTCATCTTCAAGCTCAGGCCACTGCATTTTCTGGATTTCATCAATACTAAGCTTCTGTAGCTGCAACCTAGATAGACTCTCCTCTAAGAATTCCCTTCTACACGTGCTATAAGCATGAGAGCACTCCTTTCCATACCCGGCGGCCACCATCCTCTTCGAGATCTCGTGCAGATCCTCAATAATCCCGGAAGGTAACGCATCAATTACAATATCGTAATCAGAGATCGGATGGGCCACGGGGATGTCGCCTTCTTCACCATCCAATTCATCATGGGAGTCAGACGAGTAATTGGGGTTCGCTGACTCACCGTTCCGAAAAGAAGTCAAATCAAAAGACTCAGTACCTTGTTCCATGAGAGTTTTGAACTCTTCCTCTAGCCTAAACATAGCTTGCTGGAGCAAGTCCTCAGCACGATCAAGGCAAGACGAGACCGATTTATCATTTGCCATAGGGTTCCAGTCGCCGATGACTGCAATTAACTCATCAACTGCATCAAGGAAAGAAGCAGCATCTGTGGAATCAGACCAAATGGGGTGATCTGCCGTGACATAACCGGAGATCTGACGGTCAAGAGACTTAAGGGTCTGTTCCAATTTAGCATAACTGGTAGCCGAACGAGGACGCCCTTCTTCATCAGCAACATTTTCAGTCAATTTTTCACGTAATCTACCATCAAAGTTGGAGAAAATCTTGAGTATATCATCATCAGTCATGTTATCAGTATGACCACCAAGTGTCTTAGCTATATGTCTTGCTACAGCAATTAGCTTTTCTTCACCGTTTTCCGCCATTGAAAAAGCTTCAAACAAAATAAATTCAACAAAAGATCAATCTGAATCTTCAGAACAACGAGAAGGAGAAGGATATAGAAGAAGAAAAAGGGAAGATTAGATTGGGACCCAAGAGGAAGGAGCAGGGAAAACGCGGTTTCTGGGGAGATGAATGAGGGTGGGGTGGGGTGGTGTGGTGATGGTGGTGGTGGTGGTGGTGGAAGAGAGACAGATGATGAGAGTGATACAGAAAGAAAATAAATAAATAAATAAAATTAATTAATTAATTATTAATTACTGAAAAAAAAAAGTAAAAGGGAAAAATATACATAAAAGAAAAGTAAAGGAAACGCGGAGGAAAAGTCAGACTCAGTCTCAAACCAGCAAAAGCTAAGAGAAGACAAAAAGTGAGGGGGGGACAACATCTTTTTTTTCTCCATTTTTAGAAAATATAATTAATTTGCCTTTTTCTCGTTATTCTGATATCAGATTGTTATCGATTACGTGCAATATGATGAATTTTTAGGTATTATTGAAAATTATGTGATTAATTTCTCTCGTCAACACATAATTGAAAGTGACTCTCTTCTAACTGTTCATCGTCTCTCCCGACTCATCATTTAGTTAAGATTGTCTTACAATCCCTTCCACCCCAATAATGGGCTCGAGACATTCTTATAAATATAACTAATGTAATTTTGTTGGATATTAATAAAATATAATCTTATTTGATTTTAAAATAAATAGTTAACAATTAATACCGGATAGCAACACAAGATTAGTGTGCAGTAACTTTATAAGTAGTTTGAATTCACGATCTTTTACTTGGTATAAATATTCACTTTATTTCTTTGTATTTTCTCAATAAATTATCTTGTTTAAACTTATTTTATAAATTTTAATACATTAGAAAAAAAAATTAATTAATTAGTATATAATGCTATTTTTTGTGTCTTTACGTGTGGAATATTTAAAAGACCTATATAGTTAGAGATGATGTCATGTTAGTAGATTAAGAATATTCTTTAGTTGGAAGGTTTGAATTTATTTATTTTTATAAAATTTGAAAAAGAAAATGATAATACCTGACCAAGATAGTAATTAACCTGGTTAGAAATAAGTTTGAATTAAAATCCAAATAAACACTACTCTGGTAATAAAAAAATAATATTAAGAACGTACTATAAAATGTACTAAAACAATCGTAAATATTAAATACCGAGTGAAATATGGATAAGTTTTTTTTAATTTTTAATTTTTCTTGCTAGAACAGAATGATAATATCTCTGTTTTATATTAGTGTCATTTGAATTTATTTTTTTAATTTTGATATATTTATCACTTTAATAAATTAAAATAGCATTAAATTATTTGACTAAACTCAATTAATTTTTTGAACTATCGTGATTTTTCTAACATGATTTGACCAGGCAGGAGAAGAGAATATTTCTAAAATAATCGATGACAAGATAATAGTACTATTATTAAAAAAATGAAAAGGGTAAAAAACGAGTGAAGAATTGATTATGTTGTGATGTTAACACCAACTCTTTAACCAACTTTACAAATTGCAATAAATATCCAATCATTTGGTGTATAATTTTTATTTTCTAAAAAAGAAATTAAAGAAAATAAAGAGATTATGAAAGTGACGCTTTATGGTTGGCTTGCAAAGCTGATAAATTCTTGGTTGGGGATATTTATTTTGACTCACGAGATATGATTCAACACGAAATTTCATTGTCATAAATATAAAAACATCTTTAATACTTACACACATGTCCAAAAATATTTATATTTCTGACTGGAAATAATAATAATATACAAGTTATAAATAAATATATTTCTCCAAATAAAAATAAATAATGTAAAAAATATATAGAAGATGGTTAAAAACTTTTACTACGTTTAATAAATATTTATTAAACATTTTTCATCTTTACCCATCTTTCTATTAATTTATTTCACTCACTCTCTTTCCTCATTTATGAAAAGTAAAAAAAATATTATGATTAAAAAGTTGTTTGATTTTCAAAACCTTTGCAAAAGTGTATAATCATATTTATGATAGAAAAAGGTTATTTAATCATATTGACTTGAAACTACAATATGATAAATAAAAAAACACAAAAATTACCAATAATATTACAAATTAAGAAAAGGGAGTAATATGAAATGGAAAGAGTATAATTATCGCATTAAACTAAGAAAATAGAGTAAGCTTTCAGAACTTGTGTTTCCCTCAATTTCTACCCATTTTCCAAATGTTAAAAAAAGGATAAACAACTTGAATAATAAAACATAAATAAATCTAAATGAAGCATTATATACCGGCTTAACACAAATGGGAATTGGTAACAATTCACCTCAGAAGAAAGAAATGTAAAAACTATAACTCTTCTTATTGAATCTGAAACTTTCTAGATCTAAAAAAAATAGTGAGGAGGAGGCTCGCCACATCAGATTAAACCCATAATAAGCTTACAACAAAAATATTTCCAAAGGCACAGGAAGAGGACTCCTTTTTATCCTCTCTTTGCTGCCTTTTTTACCTCTGTTTGTTTTCTCTCTCAGATGAACTGAGGGCTTTGAGCCAACTTGACAAAGAAGAAGGCAGAAACACTTCTCTTGTCACCGCACCATCATCTTGCGCTTCTTCGACTCTTTTCGCAACCGTTCCCTTCTTTCTTCTTCTTCTATCTTACGGAGTTCTTCTTCATCCTCCTTGCGAGCAATTCTCGCACTACAGAACAATAAACATAACAAAAAGTTTAGCAAAGTTTCAAGAGAGTAATTGAACAAAGATGACAGGAAGGCGGGAGACATCGCTTTTGAATCAACCACGAGATATTACAGCAATGTGAGTGTAAGTTCTAGCCCTCTTACTAACCTTCTTTTTTCCTCCTTCATAATGTCGTCAAAATTAGCCTCCATGTCACTATCATCGTCATCGTCAGCATACCTCCTAGGATTATATCTGAAAGCAAAGATACATCAAACGGCTCACTAAACAAATTTCAAAGATACCAGCTAAATATGCAAAGATGATCTGACAAGCAACAGAGATAGAATATGATAAACATCCAAAATAAAACTACAGAAAAGTATAGCACTTCATATCTCCAACAGATGAAAGGTCATAATTACCCGAACATTTTCCTGATTTCACTAATTGCATCATCTACATCTTCATCGTCATCATGTCTCCTAGGTTTTTTCTTGGGGCGGTCATCCACTGGCATAGGACGAGCTGAAGTTTTTGGTGGAGGTTGAGGTACCTGCAAACATTTCATGATTTCATGTAAGCTTGAGGACAATGCACAGCCAATCCAATTATAAAGCAACTTCTCAGTTTTTATGGCAAGGTGTTACAAACCTTAGGTCTTGAAGGTGGCACCATCTGTTTAGCCAACATTGGCTTTCTTGATTGCTGGCTTTCTCCCTTCCTAATCAACATTTGCTTTGAAACAGGAGGATGAGCTTTCGAAGGGACTGGTCTCTGAGTGCTAGATGTAGGGACTGGTCTCTGAACACTAGATGTAGAGACTGGTCTCTGAGCACTAGATGTAGGTACTGGTCTCCGAACACTAGATGTGGGTGGTAACCGTTGAACCGGTATGCCAACCTTCTTCTCTCCTGCACTTCCTGGAATCTTAGGCGGTACACCTTTTGAGACCACTGGCCGTCCGGGTCCACTACCATTGCTACTAGAATGTTGCTTTCTAGGATCTACTACTGTCCTGCTACTGCCAGCAAGCTTGTTCCTAGTCTCTACTAAATCGCGAATTTGCTTATCCACACTTGCTAATGTGTCATTCCCACCTTTGGCCTGAGGTCGGCCAACAGTAGATGTAGGCCTCTTCTCCTCCCGACTGTTGAAAACTTTGCGTCCATTGTTGCTAAGCATTTCTCTGCTCCTTTCTGGCAAATGAGCAGCACGAGCATCTTCAACATCATCAAAAAACCTGTATAAGTCTTCCTCAATGATAGAATGATTTTACTTCACACAAATATCCAGGCAATATATAAGATAGTTGCATACCAGATTTTGGAGGGAAGACACTTCGAGGAGGATCCTTTGATGGTGCGGGAAGCTCAGCATCATCAGATAATAAGAATGAGTAGTCCCTTGTATTCTTAAGCATCTGAACTTTTGTATGCAACTGCACACACAACAACAGGAAGTGAGTAGTGCAACTAAAGTAAAACAGAAAAAACAAACACATACAAGGGATCCAACAATATCCAGTGCAGAAATCAGAACCCTACCCCATTCATGACCTTCGGTCTTTGTCCATTTGCTTGAGGCTTTGACTTCACAGAGGCTGAACTCGAGCTCTTATTACCCTGCTGCAGGGAGCAAGATAAATTGTTATTCTTTGTTCCAAAAGGATCGAAAGAGAAAGATCAACACCAACAAAATTAATAAAAGTAACATACAGAATTATCCAAAGAAAACAGCTAAAACACTATCTATACTTGCATAATACAAAAAGGATAAGGCATCCATCTTATCAAGGTTTACAATAAAGCAGAACAGAGAAATTTTATGGTGCAAATTGTCTCACTGTTTCTATACACTAGTTCCTCCATACCAACCTGCCATACTACTGACACAACAAAAAGGAAAAGGACTATACTCACCATCCCTAGATTGCCCCGCCACATATAAACTTCACAAATCTTTTTCGAGATACACAGAAACAAATAATCAAACAGCTAGTTCTCTAGCATACTGCCCTAATTTTAAATTGACAAAATAAAGATATAAAAGCCCCCATCTAAATGCATATCATTTCCAAATAGATAAATCATGAAATGTATACAGGTTCCAGTAGAATGACAAAACAAGAACAACAAAAGAAAAACTACAAACAGAATCAAGCAACATACAGTCTGGTTGGCTTTCAAAACCCTGGTTGCCAACTGAGGGTTTTCCAGCAATGATTTGCTTTCTTGAATCACTCTTTGAGCAATAACTGGCTGCGAGGGTCCAAAAAAGGAACCGTAACTGCATCAAGGCAAAATCATGAAACACATTCAAAACAGGAAAGCATAAGAATGAATTTAAATTATAACACGGAGAATCCCAGCATGCAAAATAAGAGGTACTCACTTGTCCTTGGGCTTTGGCACCATATTCTTTTTGTCACGAGAACCACCTGCCCCTAATTCTTTCTTCAGCTTCTTCCTTTTTTCTTCTTTCAACCGTTGCCTCAGCTCAAGGTAATCTAGTACCTCCTTTGTGGGCTTAGGATCTTCTTCCTCTTCATACTCTTCTTCACCAGCCTCTTCCTCACCATCCTCTTCATACTCATCTAAATCTTCATACTCATCTAAATCTTCATCCTCCTGCATTAATTAAAATCTATTAAGGGCAAAGCTACAAAAATGCATCGTAATCAATGAGAAAAGCGAAAAGGTTTCCTTACATATCTATCGTATCCTCGCATGGTTGCATCAACTCAGAAGCAAGCTTTTCTGGATTAAGGGCTTAAAGAAGCTGAATAATAACACACCCAATCAGAGTTGCAATAAAAACAAATTTACGAAGGAAAACTAATACCTAAGCATACATGAACACTCTTTCATCAATTTAACGTTTATTATACCAAAAGGCCAATTAATTACTACATTCACGATTCAATTAAACCAATTGAAGAAAATTATTCAATCTTCAATCTGAATGTATCTAGTTTCTACCCTTTCAGAGCAAACAATCGGAACAATTCGAAAAACAACCCCAACAGAAATCCCTAATTTAGAACGGTGCACATGAAAAAATTGAAATTCGACGGCGAAACCCTAATTCCTTAGGCAGAAAATAACAAAAAAAGATGATGAACCATCGAATCAATCAACCGACAAATACATACAAACCTAAAATAATTCAACCAAACCTTCTGATTTTCAATCCGATTCGATCAATAACGAATAGAACACCCAAAACCTACCAATCGAATATTAACCGGAAGGAGAAAAAACAACAATTTCAATGCAAATCAAAGGAGATTGATATGATTTTTTTTACCTGAATTGATCTTCCAAAACCGAATTTAACGCGTCAAATCGGCAGTTCCAGATCTGCGACGTAGATTGCTCTGAGAGAACGAAAAGAACAACAACTAGAAAAGAGAAACCGAAACGGCTGCTGCTCTGACAAAATATGAGAAGATAAAGGCAAAGCAAAGCTCGTAGGGTAGTATAGAAGAAGAGGAACGGAAGGACCCAGAAACAACGGGGCCTCATGCTAACGTGCGCTTGGGGCGTAAATAATAGGATAGCAATTCCAATTCCAACCAGGGTTCCCATTTCTCCCAACTGTGGTTGGTTTCAACTCGGGCTTGGGTTTGACTCTGTTGGGCTTTCTTTTTTAGAATCTATGGGTAAAAAGGAAAACTAGAGAATAAAGGCGGTAATTGTTAAGAGAAATTACAGCCTGTAATTTTATTGGCACAGCTTTTCTTTCTATTAATTTGCATTATTTGCACTAAAAGCCCTCCGACTTTTCATTTTTTTCTTTACTCACTGAATAATATTGATTGAACAAATATCCTTAAAATTATAATAGATGATTTTTGTTAACCAAGAATTATCGCGTTATTATTGGTGCTATATATTTTCTTACTAAACATATAATGCTATATATTTTTGACTAAATCGTATTTTTAACCCCAACATATTTATCTTATTTAGATTTAATCTTCAACTAATTCACAAGCAACTTTTTAGTCTTTTCAGATGAATTCTACCAATTTTTACCAATAGTCAACGAGTTTTCTCTAATTATATTTAAAATAAAAATGATAAAAATAAAAATGCAAGCACTCAATTAATTTACTTGAATTGTATGAATTTTCATTTTTACTATTTTTTAATTTTAATATAACTAGGTTAAAATCATTGACCATCGGTAAAAATTGTCAAAATTTATCCAAAAAGACCAAACATATTACTTGTAAATTAATCGAGGACCAAAAAAGTTAAAAATATTTATTAAGAACCAAACTAAATAAGATAAATATATTGAGAATTAAAAACAACATTTTACTCTATATTTTTTACTAAATCGTATATAATTTTTATACAGTTTATTTATATATCATACTAAAGGTGATAGTTTAAGTGGCACATAATTCTTGCCTGACTCCCTTATTGAAAAGTTTCAAAGGGAATTAGTTGTACAAAAAGTCCAAACACCAATTCATAACTCGAATACAGATTCTCAAAATCAAGCTTAGATCTCTTATACTACTCTGTGTACCATTTTCTAAAAGGAAGATGATATATAGAATGGTACACAAAATGGTACAAAAAATCTTATACCCTCAAAATCAAAGTATATTCAATATAAAATTGTGAAATCGGTCAATATTATCACAATCAATTACTCGAAAACTAAAGAATACATCATATTCATGAGAGGGGTTCAAAAAGAGCAAGAATTGGACCCCTGAAGAATGAAAAGAACTTGAATCAATCAGGCAGAAAGATCTATAGGAGTGTGTTGAACAGTGTGTGCATCAGTATTTGAATTTCTGAGTACAACAAAGACTATCTGAGGGAGAAGAAAGGGAAACAAAATATCAATTCATAAGACACAAGTACCAGATTGTAGCTCTGAAAAATTTCGGCTACTGCTCGCGTGAAGATTGCCTGGAGGTTCCTATTCTGTACCATCTACAAGTTTAACTGCAAACAGATAATGCCTCTTTAGTTGTCAGATGGACATACGGCACCAATATGTAACTGTAATCGAGCCAATACTTAAAATTATTCAGAAAACATAGTTTATATTGCTCAAAACGGGTGCAAGTTCACAAGGCAACATTAAGCTCACTTGATGCACAATGTCTTGGAAGTTCAGGTATTTGGATTATTTCATGCTTGAAAAATGCAAAGAAGCAGGCGATTGAAGAAAAACCATCACCTGATTTTCAGTTAGTGTAAAGGAGAAGCTCCTTAATTCATGTCATCTACACCTATTGTCTGTTTGAATTGACATATTCGTAGTATTGTTCTTCCCCATAGAGTTTCCTGAAAGATCGAGCATCAAAGCATATTAGAATAAGAACTTAAGAGTTTATCAATCGATGTACTTAAGCTCAGCTCAATATAGACACACAAGGAAATTAGAAAATTACATGTTAAACTGAAGTAGCTAAAGTTTGAAATCAGGAAATAGAGACTTCCACTAGATATTTCCATACATCAAAACCAGATGTTCTTGATGGAAAATTACTCCTGAAATGAAACTTACGCAAGATCTGCCAAGGTCTCTGACTTAATCACAGCCTTCCCCTCAGGATATTCAAGGCAAGAGTAATGCATTATCATTTCTTTCAGCGTATGCTTTGTGCTCTTTATGTCATTGTCCCATAAGATACTCTGAAATAAATGAACAGAGTTCATAAGACGTACACCTAAAACAATATGCAGCATAGTAGATAACAGAGAATGTAAATATTATACAACTGACATTATTAACTTAAAATCAGAAAACCAAACCTAATAAAATGTTGAAGATGTAATATAAGTTCATACACAGGCAAGATACCTTCCTAATGTACTCTCTTTTCACATCCTCCCAAGGGATTTTGCCATTAGGCGAGAAAATAGAAGCATTCCAAAGAGCACCTCTAGCAACCATTACAGATGAAGCACCTGCAGAAGAGCATAGGTATTAACCATTGCGAGTCATTTTGTAATTATTTCATCAGGAACTAATGAGAGTCCAATTAGCAAATTCACGCTGTAAATAGCAAGTTTATGAAAAACAAACATCAATTGCCCATTCATTCCTTCCAAAAAGAACTTATATATATATATATATATATATATACAGAGTTTGGCACAAAACTGTCAACCATCACTTTTGGAAATCTAGCAGAAAAATAAACCAAATACCCTAAGATGCAAGAGAAGGTCAAAAGGCAATGATTTAAATTGTCCCTTTATCTACCTGTAGCAGTTTTAATGCGTCCAAAATCTTCATATTCAAAAACATCCCCATTTGCTATAACTGGAATAGTGAGTGCATCTACAACATCAGCGATTTCGCTCCACTTAGCAGGATCCCTTGGCCTATCTGCAACCCTCCTATAACTCAATTTAAGTGCAGCAGTAATCAGAAGAAAGATTGAATAAATAGAAAGGTAAGGTCTTAAAGGAAATGTCAGTGAACTGCACGAACTAGAGGGAGAAAAGAATGCTTTCAAGGGACACAGGCTTCCAGGAACCTTTAACTCTAAAATTATTCTACAAATACCTGCCGTGAACTGCAAGAGCAGCAACACCGGTTTTCTCTATCCGTCTCGCTAGTTCTACAGTATCTTGAGTTGATTTTAACAGCCGAATCTTGCATGTTACTGGTGTATCCAAATTTCTTTTTAAAGTTGTTAAAATCTGTATTTTGAAAGTAGAATTCAGAAACTGTGGAGCATGAACAGCACATCAAAAAGAGGAAAAGTGAAAGTCAAAATAATAAATATGAATTTGCATACATCGTGAATTAGCTCTGGTTTAGACAATAATGCAGCACCCATTCCTCCGCTGATGGAGAATGACTTGGGGCAACCCATATTGATATCTACTGCAGCAACATCTTTACAACTGGAAGAGAAATCCCAACATAAAAAGCTCTATCTAAACAGACTCCAAAAGTGGAAAAACTAGTGGTCCAACATGCAGGACTTTGCTAGTTAAATCTCATACTTCCATAGCAAAGGTTTCAAAATCTTGAACCCTTATGCAATTCAATGTTATACATTTCTATAAACTCCCAAACAAAGCCATTAAGGGAAAAACATGAGCAATTATTACTGATCAAGGAGACAAAACTGGTCCAATATGCACATCCCAATCCTAGAACCAGTTCAAATCATTCTAATTAAAAGATTACAAAAGGAAAGAAGAAAATAGAAAGGGATAAGGCATTACACTAGTTCAGCAGCACGCAGAGCCCTCACAGCATCAGAGGTTCCCATCTGAAAAACCACCCTGTTTCTTTCTTCAGGACATGTTCTAAAAACAATGCTTTCTGTTCCTTTCTCCACTATATCAGTGGATCCAATGACATCTGATGTCGTTGAAACAAAAATATTCCAGTAGATTAAGCTCATTTATAAAACTTTATTAGTGCCTTACCAGTTAGCACTGGAAAGGATAAGACAAACACTTTCCGAAAAATAACAAATCAATGAGGATTAACACCCCAAAGTTCTATACGGATCCTGAATCCCACAAATCAGGAAGAAAACAACTAAGCAGCCTAATGCTTGATGTGTACACCAAAGTCCCCACGACAAAAAATTCAAGTCTCACAGCATGAGCAAAAAATGAATTGCATTCTACATTTCTGGCAAGAATAACTGATAATAACCAAAAGATGTTAACTCAAGCTCTACTATGATTTTTGCAAAATAACTATTTTTCGGAACCAATGCTTGATTTGACAAAGATGATTTTCCAGCATAACTTACTAAAGAATTCAAATAATTAAAAACATCTTCCAAGTCTCATACCTTAGGACTCTAAAACGCTAATACTCTAGTTATCAAAAAAAACTTCAAATACAAGAAAAGATCAACATCAAAAACGAAGTTACCATTGACTCGCCGCTCACACTTGAGCAGTTTGTGATCAATAATTTCCTCTCCATATGTTATATCAGCACCGTATTCAGCAGAGAGTAACCTAAATGGTAACGTGCCCTGAAAACCAATTTTAGTCACCAGCATGAAAGGCTTTAAGTTATTTCAAATCATTAACTGATATGAAAATTGAGCTGAAAAGAATAAGTATTATCGTTCTCAGACATCAACGGTAAATGTTTATAGTTAAATTTACTTGAAGACTCTAAAACCCTAGAGAAATAGCTAAATTCTCTTTTACAAAGAAAAGTGAAGGTGAAGAACATACAACGCGAACCATGGGAGCCAAAACTAGCTTGTTCCTGTAATCCATCTTCTTAGAAAACGGTTACGGAACGAGCACCGCCGCCGCCGGCGTGACTCCGATCTGGCGAACTATTTAATTTACCGCGCAAACCTCATCTCTGCACATATACATATATATACTCAAAATCTTCAAATTGTACGTAAAGCGTTCATAGGCTAATGACGTTCCGTGCAATGAACGCCTTCGCCTTTTATCTCAATGCGTTTTTACAAGTAACGAAGTATGCGATATTCTCAAGAACTAGTTGTATAATGCGTCCTATTATTGCTGGACTTCAAGTCCCAGCAGCTGGGCTTGCTATTGGAGCTTTCCGTACAAATAAAGCCCAACAAATCCAAAAACCCATAAGATAGTCAAGTTTGGGCTTTACCATTTAAAAACCGACCCGATCCATTTTCCAATCTCATTTTATGTGATCCAGAGGGAGTTTTTTGGATCGATCTATGATTAGTTTGATTCCCGATCTTTTACATGATATGTCAAGTGATAAGTGTTAAAGTTCGAGTTACTTGGGGAGCGTTTTAATACTGCATATCAGCATAGTCTGTTGTTTGAGAGTCTGATCCCTCTATGATTAGTCAATGACTCTCGAATATCATATTAAAAAAAAATTAAGAATTGAGGTTATTAAGTGTAAATAGGTTAAGGATTTAATGTTATAAAAGTTAGGGACTTATTTTGCTAAATTAAAATAAGTCAAGGACTATTTTCTCTAAAGAAAATTGAGTCTTTGAAAACTTTATTTTTTTCATTTTGCTAAATACTCTATTTATTATTATGGTAAATCGGTGTATCAAGATGTCAATCTGAGATCTTATTTCGGTTCGATACGTCCACCTACGAGACTTACCTTCGTTGACTTCTTGATTTTAGCTTTCAAGCGGTGGTCCGCTAGTTTACGCAAATCCGAAGAAGTTATCACGGACGCGGGGAAACTTGCACGTGTGGTTCTGGCCGGGCTTTCCTGAGCACTATTTTGCAAAGAAATAGCCCACTTGTTTCTGCGTCTTTGGCTTTACGAGAGAAAGCTCGCCAGAGAAAAAAGTGTTTCTCTTCCCGTCCTGCGTCATACTCCGGTACGTCCACAGAACAGGAAATCGAAATGCAGCTGGGCGAACTCTCGGGAAAGCTTTGGTTCGTAAGTCAGGTTCTCTTTCTACGAAATGAATATTTGAAAACTTATTCAATATTAATGTATGCCTCATGAATTTTTTTTATTACATTTAGCGGTAAATACAATAAATTAAAACACTTATTCTTAGATGTAGGAGTTTGAATGATATTTCTCCATCTCGTAAAATTTAACTCTTATTTCTTAAGTATAGAATCAATTTGAATATTACTTAGTATCATAGAAATGATACGAATATACGATTTTCACACCATTATAGTACGCTTATCACTTTGCCGAGCTAACAAATTGAGTTGGTTAAAAATAATAAAGAAATGACATAACTTAATATAATACTATATTTATAAGTTGAGCGGGTAGAGTTAAGGAAAATTATCTGATGGACCTTATAATTTTTATCTGTAACATTTTATTTTATAACATATTATGTTACAGAAAGTGTTATAGAAAATATTACAGACGATCCGAAATGATTAATACAAGACAATATATTTATAAGTAGGGGACAAGAATATGGTTCGATAGTCACATAAGAATCACTGTTGCGTGAGGATCCGGTTGAGATCGTCTACATTATTTTGAATATTACTTTTTATACTATTTTTTAATTTAATAAATTTTATTAAAAAGAATAAATATTTAAAAATATTTTTAAAAATATATATTATATAAAAATAATACAGAAAGTGGTATATAAAGTGATGTGTTATAAGGTTCGAGAGTTCGCAATGAAATAGAAGACCACTTACGGACAAGGGAGCCAAGCAAAGGGTAAAAACGGAATAAAACTAGATTGGCAGCCATTTTAAGCAATCAAGATTCAAGAATACTCCTTTCTTCTCTCTCTTCCCCTCAAGCGTTTACTTGCCACCAAGGTTTTCACATAACGGAACTGCCCTCGTCTCCGGCCAGCCTCTTCCGTTCTCTCACTGCCTCCCTCTGGTAAGTCTAAATTCATTCTTGGGTTTTTCTGACCTAGATAATTGAGCTTCAGCATTTCCATGGCTTATTCTATTGATTGGTGGTAAATTAAAAAATTTGTTTGTATAAAAGCTTCATTTCTTGCTTCCTTTGTTGATTTTCGATCTGAATTCACTCTGATGCATCATCATTGTTGAGGTTTTCTTTCAATCCTATCTATTTATTTATGTATACATATTTCCCGACTTTAATAATCGAACTTTGGAGTCAATTTTTTTTTTTAGATTGGGCTTGGGCTAACTTAGGAGTGCAAGTTTTCCTTTTTATTTAAACGAATTTGTTTGGTAAACTTCAAAGTTCCTGATATGATTAATTTGTTGCTGGAGCTTTTTTTATTAGGTCTAGCTGTATCTGGCACTCCGCCGATGCAAAGTTTCAACCTTATATGAATTACTGGCAAGAATCAGTTGAAACTTGAGAACATTTTGAAGTTTTCTTTTCAAAATTGTGCATTTTCTTTCTTAACTTAACTCTTAAAGTTCTTGGTTTGTGGGTTCAAATTTGGATGTGTTTTTCCCTTTAGAAGCTTTCCAGGTATACTTTCAAATATTTGCCTGACCCTTTAGAAACAATAGATGGACATGGACATGGACATGGATGGAATAGAATGGTCTAGAATTTATGAGAAAAAGTTGTTTTACTAGTTTTATGGTTCTTCCTGTTTTGGAAAGTATTTTAGAATTATAGATTAGTTTACTATGAAAATCTAACATTCTTTGGGTATGTTGTTTGAATTTCTTTTCCTTTCTAAATTCTCTCCCTTACCGTTCATTGAGCTTTCAAGTTTTTTTCTGGGGATCCCCTTAGCTGTGGTAGCTTAAAAATTGAGTCTTGCATAGTCCTGAGGAATATCTTTTTGTATTATGATTGGGTGGTTTATTGAATTTCAGCCAACTTAAATTGATCTCTGGTATTCTGATGCAACTTTCCAGGTTCCTTTTGAAATCTTGACCTTGTTAAAGGCGAGTTTCAAAGTTCCTTAGCTTTTGCATCTTTTTCAAGAAAAGTCAGGTAAACTGCTTTGGAGCGTTTTCTTGCTTGAATAATTCACATTGAGTTCTTTCAAGGTCTTTTATTTCTTCATTCTCTGATACTTACTATGTTGCTTGTGGTACTGGTATCTTTCTCATGTATTTCTACTTTGTTTACAATCTTATTTGTTTGCGTGCGAGTTCTATATTATAACTATGTATTTTTGGCCTATTTTATTTGCTTAGAGAACATTTATATTTCATGTGGGGGCTTGCATGGAAGCACTTAATTATCTCATGTTGACATTTGAAATCACTACAAGTTGGACCAGCTCCAGCATTCTTTTGTTTTTCATCTGAGTACTAACAAACTAGTTCGTGCAATTGAAATGAAAATTATGGTGATGACAAATTTTGGGGAAAAAAATCTTAGCTATTTTCCTGTGGATGTTGCAATATAATATTTTAAGTTGAACATCCTAAAGTCTTATGTAGGTCACTTATATGGTAATTAGCCGTCGGAAGTTTGTTTCCTTTCCCTTCTTCAAATCTATGTCAAGAAAGGAAGAACAGTTATTTGTTTCCACCGTTTTTTTAGAGGTCATTCAGATTGCGTATTGTCATTATTTTGTCTATGAGTAATTTCTCATTGGAGGAAGAAATGTACCTAAATATCTTACATCAAAGTGATTACATTTGCAGTAACTTTATGGCACTTGCCTGGTGCCCTGATGATTAGTTTGGGATAGACTATAATAAAGACAAATCATCCTGATAATGTTGTTTAAATCGGGCACACTAATGAATTACAAACTCACTGCCAACTTTTTGATGAAAAATGGCTGCAATCATGGTATCATGATGCCATCCAAATCCTTCAAAATGTCAATTAGAAATTCGCATGACCTCTTGAACCATTCGGCCAAATTTATCTTATTTCTTGCAAAAAGGAAATCATGAGAAAAGAGGACTCCCATACTAATCAACAGAGTGGGCATAAGTTTGTATTATTTTTTCAGTGATCTTTGGCAAATGCGCGTCAGTTGGAGTTCTAGTCAATCTTATAGTGTCTGCTTTGAGATAATTCTACCTTGGGCAAAATTGTTATTTTATAGTGTCAATTGGCTTCATTGATGAACTGTATTTCAGTCATAATGCACAAACATAGATCACTGAACTATGAGGCTGTGATGTCTTAAATATCAAAATGTTTGACCAGATATTGATTTCAATAAGATAAAAGTTATAATATATGTTTCCAAACGAAAAATTAGTTGTTCATGCTAACTAGCTAGCTTGAAAAAAGATGGTTAATTTGTAGTCTGGAATTGCATGTCATGGTTTGTTCCTTTCAATGCGTGTGGTAGAGAAGTTATTTGGGTTGACATATTTTGGAACTCTATTGTCTTGCCATCTATATACACAGCTCTATGTCTGCCACTGCAAGGTTAACTACATCTGATAGTTAACTGATGAAAATGCTGATGTATACAGCTCTACGTCAAGTCAAATCTTAACACGGCAGGTTTTATATTCGAGAACTGCGAATGCTGTTTTCCTGGATAATGTTAATTGGAAGGCTTATTATTGACTAATCACTGTTACCAATTATATAAGCCATTTGGTCTTGTGAGTCTTAATAAAACTTTATTTTGTCTTGCCATTTTGTTTTGTCTTTTTAACTGAGTCATTTTTAAGTACCTCATAGCTTTTGAATGAAGTTTTCCTTTCTTTAATTTTCCATTCTTTAATTTCATCATGTCAACAAAAAGGATTTTATGAACTAATTCTTTTGATGCCATTCCCGTAGGTGGTGATTGATGCTAATCTAGAGGTAATACAATTCTAAGGATCTTGATCTAGTGCAAAATGGAGCTAAATACTATAAAGGAGGCCTTTGATCGTGTTCCAAAGAAGCAAAAGTTGTCATCTTCCAAATCCCAAGAAATAGTGGAACAAATTGAGTTAGAAATAGAACAAGCCCTTTCAAGAATACAGTCGATTGACGACACTGCTTCTCAAACTGATCATAGCTTGATCCTTGGTGAACTAAAGGCTAAGTTGAAAGAAATTACTCCTCTTAGCCAGCTTGAAGCTACACAAAAGGAATTAAATGTAGCATTAAGCAAGTACCCAAAGCTGCTCGAGAAAACATTCAATCCTGACATATCAAAGGCCTATAGAAACGTTGATTTTGATATCCACACAGTTAACCAGATAATCGCCAGCCACTTTTACCGGGAAGGCCAATTTGATCTTGGTGATTGTTTTGTAAACGAGGCAGCAGAACCAGAAGCACAAGCTGCAAAATCTTCTTTTTCAGAAATGTATCAGATACTTGAAGCCATGAAATTGCGGAACTTGGAGCCTGCTCTGAAATGGGCTGCTTGCAACCATGAACAGCTTAAACAAAATGGTTCTGATATTGAATTGAAACTTCATCGCCTTCAGTTTGTGGAAATCTTACAGAGAAAGGGTAGAGATGAAGCCCTCAAGTATGCAAGAACCTTTTTGACACCTTTTGCCACTAGTCATATGGCTGAATTCCAGAAGCTTATGGGCTGCCTACTGTGGGCTGGAAAACTCGATTGTTCACCGTATTCTGAACTTCTATCCCCAATGCACTGGGACAAGTTGTCCGAGGAGGTAACACGCCATTTCTGCAATCTGATAGGTCAATCCTTCGAGAGCCCTTTAAGTGTAACAATTGCTGCTGGAGTTCAAGGATTGCCAACCCTTTTAAAACTGATGAACGTGATGACCGGAAAGAAGCAGGAATGGCAGACCATGAAACAGCTACCTGTTCCAGTAGATTTGGACAGGGAGTTTCAGTTCCACTCAATCTTTGTATGTCCTGTAAGTCGAGACCAGGCAAGCGAGGAAAACCCGCCTATGCTCTTGTCCTGTGGCCATGTCCTATGCAAACAATCAATCACAAAGCTGTCCAAAAACAACAGCACAAGGCCTTTCAAGTGTCCTTACTGCCCATCTGAGGTTGAAGTTGGTCAGTGCAGACAGTTATTTTTCTGATATGCAGCAAGTAAGAATCTGTTGTACTAAAACTTTTTCCCTTCCTCAAATCTCCTAAATTTACATTTAAAAACAAAAAACAAGCAACTCATGTATGCAGTAGCTCTTCTTCCCCCTTGTTATCATGGTTCTCTTCTGTTGTACTGTTTGATGGACTTGAATGTACATAGATATTCTTTCCAAGATTCATGCTTTCAACTAGTGTCCTTTATCTTTCTTACTCTTGGGGAAGCCTAGTCTAGAGCTCTTTCAAGATGCCACGACATGCAAGTGTCGAATTCATGACTTTCGAGTTTAGACCTAGAGTTCTTTTAACCTCATCCCTTATAGCTAAATTCACTATACAAGGCGAGAGTAATGGTGTTAGTATAGCATTGAACATAGTTTGATTTTGAAATTTCTATCACGAACTTAAAAGTGATACATTTGTATTGAATTTGATATGGGATATGTCCTTAGTTTGATCTTTGGCTAGTTTTTTATGAACTAGTGGGAAGCTCTTTATTACATATTATACAATTATTGGACCCAAAACATCCATGATTGTGTTTCACTTTTCAAGAATTGCTCAAATAAAGGCGGGCTTGAAGACTTTAAATCTTATATTACCATTAAAGTTTATGTTAATCATCTCCTCAATTGGCTATTATATAATCATTTTATCCTCTCTCATTATAGAATACTTCTCTAAAGTGAAATATCTTTAGATTGGCCTTCTTTTTTTTAAAAACTCAATATACGAGACATGCTATATAAATCAATATTAACATGTTAAGTAAAGAATCGAGAATGGCCTTCTTTCAGCAATGGCTTAAAGCTGCGCAATTTCAGGAACTTCAAGAACCCCATCTAAAAGCCAAAAGCAAAGGGGTAGAAAAACCCAGAAAAAAAGCTTTTTTTTTCAAATCAATTGGGGTTTGGTTGGTTTCCTTTTTCTTTCTTTCTTCTGTTTGAAAACTTTTTTGATTCATTCGAAGCAGAGAGAGAGAGAGAGAGAGAGAAAAGATTTGCTTCTTTTTACCTTAATTTTCACAAATGTGTACCTAAAGTCATGCTAACGTGGAACTTCCATTTTGCAGAAAAAAATCATACTAACTCATATGAGTCCTATTGACCTCGGGATTTTGAAAAAATAAAAGTTTTATCTCAAACTAATATCCAACTAATCATTCTCTTTCTTTATCTATGGAATTCAAAGATACACAATATTAATTAATTTAAATTCAATTTACGAAATATTTGTGTAATTTGATTCTTCTAATCAAATTCAGAGCGCGATATTATTTCTCTTCTCCCTTAGTTTAGACCAATAATTCATTAGTGTGGCCTAGTTGGATCATGAATGGATCTCAATCTTCCCCTATTGGAAAATGACTTCAAATCATATGAGTGATGGAATGTTGATGACTTGTTTCATTCTTTCTACTTTGATGTGTACATAAAATTGATTCTTGATGAAATTCAAGGCTAAGAACTCTCTAGACACGTATACGGCTAGATCCCTCACCCATAATGTCTCAATTTGACTGTTCAAGATCAACTAGAGATATGATTTATGGTGACTCAGCGTTCCTGCAGATTGGAGGTCAACATCAGTGCGAATAAGAAATCATAAGTATACTTTACTGAAATAGTAAAGAAGAGGTATCTTAACAACTAATAAGTGTAATTCTCTATTCGACGAGAGGTGTGTGGTCTAATAACATGACCCCTCACTTAGATACTTTCGCTTGATGTGTTAAGTTATAAGTTCGAATAATTTATATATTAGTTTAATATTATATTCAAACCTTACAGAATTTAGTCAATAACTCTCGAATAACTGTTACTAAACTTTCTATTCACTAAGTAAATATCATCAATAGATTTTTTTTTTGTTTTGAAGTAGAAAAGAACAAGAAACAATGAGACTTATATAATTGATTATTTGTGCTATATACATTTCAAGCTCATCATCATCTTCATACCATCTTTTGTCCTTTAGGAACCAAACAAAAATAAAAAAAATTAGACATCAAATAAAAAAATAAAAAGGCTTCTCCATTTGCTTCATAAATCCAAAACAATTCAAGAAAATAATAAAAACAAAGATACCTTCCCCACACTAGTCAATCATTCTTCTTCTTCCCTTATCTTTTTTTTTTTCTTGAGAAAAAGAAAATAAATTAGACCAAATAAAAAATTATTTCTATATTTCTTTTCCATTACTCATCAATAATTCTCTACATAGATATAGTACTATATAATAATATATAAGATTCCAAAATTAATATTTATAAAAAAAAAAGTAAAAATAAATAAAGACAAAAAATAAAAACAAAAGAGAGCCACTTCTCTATCCTTCAATCATCTTGTGGGGTTCCCCCTCTCTCTCTCTCTCTGCAGAAAGCGCCGATCCGTCGGCTACCCTTTGTCGTTTTTCTAACTCACCACTAGACCGGCTCGGCTCAATAGTTTTACAATTTTTTTTTTTTTTGGGTTCTATGACGAAATTTTATTTATTTTTTTATATACTGCATTTTTCATTTCATTGGATACAACAAAGAAAAAATATAAATATATATTTATATATTTATTTTTAAAATCTGGCATTTTCAAAGCCGTGTAAGTCGCTGACTCTATTCAATGACTTTCTCATAATGGCGACCTTAGCAAGCCTTTCCGCCGCTTTCCAAGCCGATGTCGGCGTTAGTGGCTCAGTCGATTTTTCATCGACGATGAGATTTTCCCTTTCGGAGTTTCGTCGCCGCTGCTGAGCTTGATTTTGTCTTCTCCAATGGAGCTCCGATAATTCAGCTTCCAAGCCGCGAACGAATTCGTCAGCCGAACCGGAAGCTGAAGCTGACTGAAGCAAAAGGGCGCGGGCTGAAGATAACATGTGATGGGCTCCAGTTAAATCGTTCCTTTCCGTTAATCTCCTGGATTCGGCCACAGCTCGTGTAGCAACGAAGAGACTTCTCAACCGTTCAATGCTTGGTGTTGATGATGATCGGACGGCCTGTGGACGTGGGACCCATAAAGCTTGTTCTTTACCTTGAATTTGCTCCTGAGTTGACGGGTCTTTGTAAGAGCATCCAACGGATAATACGTGGTGGGCCCCATTTGATGGAACTTTTAATTCCACCAAAAATTCTCTCTCTTCTTCCGAATAGAAATCGCCCACCCGGACCAAACCCGAACCGAGAGCCATAGGCCGACCCATACACGAATAAACTCCGGATATCTCGCCCGACCCGGATACAAACCCCAATTGGATCCGGGCATCCTGAACCACCACGCTCAATAACCCTACGATACATTTCGACAAGGCATCTTCAGACGACGGCGCGTGCCCGCACGCGCTGGCAACCTTCTTTAAGCTTACTGAATGTACCGGAATATCATCCATGTGAGGGAACCGGGTGGAGGAGACGATTGAAGAACGACGTCGTTGTTGTTGATTGGTTGACCGATCATCGTGGCCGTCGGATAAGAGGATGATACTGGCGGCGGGGTTTTTCTCGCGGCGGTCTTCTAGAACTTTAGCCGCTTTCTTGAGAGCATCGTTAGGACTTGAGGCTGCTGTTCCGTCCAAAGCAACAATAGCGTCAACTATCCGGCGAGCCGACCGCCGTCCCGCCGTCGTCATCCTTCTCAGAGGCAGTAACCGTTTCGACGTTGATGAAAATGCTACGATGGATAAACGATCGGCGGATGAAAGTGAGGAAACTACTAATCTCATTGCTTGTTTCATCAATTGAAGCTTTTCCCTCGTCATTTTCCCGCTTACATCGAGTACAGTTACCAAATCTATCGGAGCTCTCCTTGCAGTTCTCGGCGGAGCTGATGGTGCTCTGAGTTTCAGCACCACCACAAACGTCTGGCTACTCCGGCCAACAGAAACCACCGCCGCGTCAGGTAATATGCTCACATCCATATTCCCCAGAGTTAACTCTGCCGCCTTCTTGAACGGACTAACATTAGTCTCGGGGAAAAAACCTTGAAATTCTCCGACTAAGTTGTCATTCTCTTCGTCATTCTCATCGGATTCGGGAATAGGATTGAATCGAGCTCCAGATGTAGGTGACATTAATGGCTCATCATCATTATACACTTTCAGAATAGTAGGCTTTCCGTTGGAGTAATTTGAAGAAGGCGTTCTCGGAGATGAAGAAAGTTCTAATCTCTGGTTGTTGCTAACATTGTGGATTGATAAAAGAGGCATTTCGTTCCATTGAGAATTGCAAACTGGACAGGTAAGGTTTCCTTGCTTTCTGAAATGAGCAGCAATGCAGGGAAAATGGAAGCTATGAGTACACTCCGCCGTGAAAATGGCCGTCCCTTGTCCACTCTTCACACTATTTAAACATATCCCGCATCTCGTCTAGAAGGAGAGAGAAAGAGAGAAATTCATTATCCAAAATCATTGATAACGAAATTCATTACAAGAAATGATTAGAAAAATAAAAATAGTGGATTTACCTTAGATGGGCGGAGGGTGGATTTAATGAAAGAAAAAGTCGAAGGAGAACGAGGAGAAGATGGATTTGAACGCTGGAAAAATCTAGGACTGTTACGGGTTGTTTTGCATTTGAGCTTAGGACTGTCAGTTGGTGGCGGCAGAGATGCAGCAGCAGCAGCGGCGGCGTTAGACGGCTTCGTTGCAGTTGCTGAACCAGCAATACAAGTGGTCGTAGTTCGACAGCGGAGATTAGGACTTGAAACTACTGGCTGCTGCGATTGTAAACGAGGGGTTGAAGGATTAGAGAAAAAACCCATTTTAGTACTGAATTTAGGCGTTGTTGGGTTGCTGTTTTTCTCTTGCTTCACGGCGGCGGAAGAGGCCGATGATGAAGAGCTTGACCGGTGGCTGGTATCTCGATCTCTATGAATCGATGTACAAAACGCCCTTCGCCATCCCAAAACCATTTTTGCTTTTGTTCTGATTTTATTGTCCAAATTTTGATGGAGAAGAGAAAACTAGACACCTTTTTATTATGGATCAATTGGGTTTCGAAACAAACATTTGATTTGAAAGGTGAAGAACAAAGAATTGGTAGAGAGAAGAGAAGGTTTTTTTCCTCCTCCTTGTTCTTGTTGAAGAGGAGCTGTTGTATTGTAAATGCAGAGGGAAGTCTATTTGATGTGTTTCTCTCTCTAGCCACCCACACCCCAAAAAGATCACTGCCTAAAAAGTTCACAAAACTATATAATCTCATATCTCACTCACTTGATCCATATTTGATTGCCAAGCCCTCTAATATTTTATTTTTATTTTATTATCATAAAATATATATTTTATAAAAAAGCGAAATCTTTCAGCTAGATAACTTCATTTAATTACCTCACGTATAGAAAAAATAAATCATAATGACTCAATGATCCTGAGATTCAGAATTTATTGTATACAAGAAACTACAGTTCGATCGGCATAGTTCAATGCTAGATTATTTATATATATTGTCTGCTAGTTTAATAGTGTTGAGTAATTTTATTTTCATAAAATTTCGAGTATCAATTCTAAAAAAAAAAAAGTTGCGTCTTAAAAAGAGTTTTGTTACTCTTATAGTTGTTTATCGAATACATTCACATACTTACCGATCAAACACAAATAATTTTATTTATTGAAGGTTGTATCGTAATTCTAAGTTTATGCTCTCTTTCAACTATCAAGACTCTTACAAGTAATTCTTCATATTTTCGTAGCATTCTTACTTGTAATCAAAAAGCAAAATTCTTTGCTCCACAAGATTCTCACCAGTTTGTATGACTCCAAATAAATGATGTAAATGATAGTGACTACGCGAGTTTAGATGTAAAGATTCTTTGAAATGGTTTCTCGTAATATAATTATGAGTTACGATAGACATTATTACTTGATTTTATTAAAATATAATTTTTTTTATCAAAAAAGTAAAAAAATATTTTATGTTTTTCACCGTGTGACCGGCAAGTGGAGGTTTCTAGAAAACTTTTAGCAGTACAGGTCAACGGGTGGATTGGGGCAGGGCTCATTATCCTGTACTACATGTACATGGAAGGGCACCGACCTTCCACGCTTCTTCTGGACTTGTAAAAGGGTACCCCTTAAGAAGGGTCTTTCGCCTTAAGCTTCGCCTGCTTGTCCATTTTTCTCTTTCTTTCTCCCTTTTTGTAGCAAATCTTTTTTGATTTTCTTCTTTCAAGATTTTCACCTTTAAATCATTTTCAAGTTTCTTCACTCACTGAGGAGGATGGCCTTTTAATTGCTATGTCCCTCCCGTGAAAAATATAAGTATTTTTAATTTTTCATACGAATTAAATATTAAAAAAATAATATATATTTTTATGTAAAATATTTATTTTTCTTAATAATAAAGAGAGAAAAATGAAAGAGTATAATTAATAAAGTAATATTAAAATGTATAAAAATATTTATAATTTGACAATCAAATTTTAATTAAAATGGAAGGATAAATTAATTTACTCCATTTTTTTATTTCTCTTTAAATGCGACTCTGCTAGCCTTCAATATTTTTTTTAAGCGACTCGTCACCGGAGACATAAAACTATTTATTAGTACTAGAAAACCTCTTTAATATGGAGTAAATTTTTGTGCGCATTAAATTCTGAACCTTTAGTTTATAAAATTGAAGGACCGTTAAATTATTATAATTTATATTTTACATTTAAATATCGGACCGTAGAATAAGGGTCTTGAGGATAAAATTTCGTTTTTTTGCATCAAGAAAATGCTATTTGATTGATTCCTTCAAATTTGCTAATTCTTGCATGTAAAATAAAAAAAAGTTAGGGAACATTTGAATTAGATTTTAATTTGTAAAAAATTGAAGATTTTTAATTTGTGGTGAGAGAAGAATATTTTGTGAGAAATAATATAAGTACGGAGTAAAAAAATTAAAATTATTCTCATTTTTATGCGCCAAAGGTGGGATTTGAATTCATGCCTTTATTACATAACCAATACTTGAGTCGGACACTCATGTATTACTTTTTGTTAAAAATATAAGTTCTTTCGTATAAAAATATTAAAAATAAGATGATTTGTAAAAAAAAGAATACGCTTTTACATTTTAATAAATAAAGGGATAGATTGACAATAAATGCAGCATTATGATAGGAGATTAATAATGGATGATAAAGGTCGATAGTTGTTTGGTTCAATATCTTGATCCCTTTATTTAAAATTCTAAATATGATATGTCAAGTAAGAGGTTTTTGAATTCGAATTCTTTATAAAGCGATTTGGTAATGTATGTTAATTTAATATTATTATTTAATAATTTTATATTTTTTAAATTTTTTTGAATTAATTTATAACTCTCTGATACTAGCAATAATTGTGGATTTTTTTTGGTACTCATTTATTTTCTGCCATTCCATTACATGAACAAAACGTTAACAATCAAAAAATGCCAACTAACAAAACATCGTTTGCTGCACACATATCAAGAAAGAAAACAGTACGGTATCCTTTGCCTTCTTACCACATTATTATTATTATTATTATTATTATTATTATTATTATTTCTCTCACTAAAATGATTGATCAATTGTTGCCTTCTATTCGTAATCTTCTTCATCAATAAACAATGAAAATAACTCCCTATTTAATTTTTTTTTTTGAATAGAGATATGACAATTTTTGTGATATTTTTATCACATATTGAATGAATGTGATATATTTATATATAATATATAAATATGAATTTAATCTTACATATACAATACTTTTGAAATATATTTTTTTATCTTTTATTATTTATTACATTTTAAAAATTCATATTGTTTTAGAAAATATAAAATTTCAGATGTTTTTTTAGTTGGACTAGAATGTTATTCAAACATATCTCTCTTATTATTATTTTTATTATTATTGTTATTATAATTTTTATATTAGAAGACATAAAAAACGTTAGAATTTGTTATTAACTGAAAAGTATAGTATACAAAAAGTTATTAAATATTATATTATTATGATATGATAAGTAAAGAAAATATAAGAATTTAAGGTACTTTTTGAGATGAGTTAAGTTCAAATTTAAATTTTTAACATGTCTGAAACATGAGAAAGTGTGTTGAGAATCTTTTCTTCTTAATGAACCTTTTAAGATGAGTGAGGTCTACTCTCAAATTTTAACAATAAAAAAAAAAAAAAAGAAGTTGGACTTTTAGGAGAGGTTCAAAAAGGTTAAACAGAAGGTTGAACTGATTTGACAAAATAGCAGTGGCAGTGGCAGTGACAGTCTCAGTCTCACGTACATACGTACTCACGTGTTTTCTTCTTGGCTTTTTCCTTCCCTTGTTTGCTTACTCACAGCCGTTTGATTCGCCTGACCAGATCTTTTTATCCCTATCCTCTTCATCGTACGGTCTATCTTCTTCATTAAAAAAATTGACCTTTTCTTTTTCCTTTTTACTGAGTGTACCTGATTATTTTTACCACTAATTAACTAATGAGTGATTAATTAATATGTGTGATTTATCATTGGGAATCCAAAACCACTTTCAGTTTATCTCCTCCTTATTTAATTATTTTTCTCATTTTTATTTAGTCGTTACATTTTAAATATTATAATATCAAAAAATATAATTTTTAATTTTTTTTTTGCATATTATAATGCTTTTAGAATTTTTCCTCACTTTGTTGTTTCTATAAATCATTATGGGAATAATTTACTTTTAATAAAAGGATATAGTAACAAAAATATTAAATATTACATTATAAGAAAAAAAATGAAAATTAATAATATGTGACAGTAAAAAAATAAAAAGAGTATTCAATCTGAAAAAAATACTATTCTCACCACTTTTTTAATTATCATATTATAGAAAATTTTGTATTTTTTTTACTTATTATACTGTGGTAACAAGGTAATAATATTTAATGAACTTTTTTATTTTATACACTCTAATTAATAATATTTTTCAATTTTTTTTATTTTTCTAACATAAAAATTAGTAGAAACAAGAATACAATGAGAGAAAAATTTGAACGACATTCTAATTTATAGAAAATAAAATATTTAAAAATTTTCATTTTTTCAAACAAAGAGGTTCAAAATACGTCAAGTATTAATACTCAATCTGATTATAAATATAAGAAGTTTTCGCCCTTTATGCATAAAAATAAAACAAATTTTTTACTACAATATTATTTTTATCCTTTATAAGTGAGGAAAAAGATAGATAATAAAAATGAAATAAATTAATAAAAAAATCAATATAAAAAAATTAATAAATACTTATTAAAAGTTGTAAAACTCTTTTACTAGGTAATTTTTTACCACTACTGACTAATGAGTGATTAATCAGTTTGATTTATCATTGGGAATGCAAAACCACTCTCAGTTTATTTCTCCGGGTTTAATTATGTTTTTCTTCTTTTCTTGAATTTCAGAGCAATTTCTTCACCGGCTACTGGTTGAACCGAGAGCTCTTTAAAAAAAAAAAAAAAAAAAGTTGGTGTTTATCGCAAAGGAAGGAAAGGAAGCATGTGGCAGTGGCACGTGATTCGCCGGCTTTGGGTAACGGATCAGGCGCCACTTAATGCACTTCTGACGTCTCTGCCTTCATCGTCGTCGTGACTACCAATGATAAGCATGTTCCTTTTTTTCGATCCAAATACGTGTAACATTTTCTTTTTCTCTTTTTTTTTTTAATTATAAATACGAGAGAAATTATAATTATATTATCTCCATTAAAAAATATTTTATAAATTATATACTTATTTTAATTAACTTTTTAAGATACAAAAGAGCTGGAAATAACTTAACTTTCTAACTTCAAAATTTTTAAACTTACTTTTTAAAAAAAAGAAAAAAAGATTGGAGGAGAAGAGGAAGTCTAGTGCACTAAAAAAATACTTTTACTATTTAATTACTATCTTACCATATTATTTATATTATTATTTTTAATTTATTTATTATTTAAATATATTTTTTAAAAAAATATTTATCGTTTTAATAAATAAAAAATATAGATAAAATTTATATAATATATAGATATTTGACTTTGCAACTAGTTTTAGTCTAAGATAGTAAGTAACATGTGGAGAGACTTTGGATATAGTAAAAAATTTTCCTCTTTTTAGAATCCCCAAGAAAAGTTTTATCTTATTTAGGTTATTACAACTATAGAAACATTAGCACAAGGTTATGGGCTTTTCTTGACTTTCAATTTCTCCATTCTTTAATAATAATCCCTTCAAAATTTGAATTATTGTATCGTTGTCATTAACTCTACAATCTCATAATAAAATATTTAATTTTATTATTTTTATCGTATCATTGTTATTAATTCTGCAGTTTTCTCTTTCTTTGTACAAATTATAGCACTACATCAGGTCATCAAAATGAAATTTTTTAGGCTTATTTAATTAAAAATAAAATAATTATTGAATTAAAATACTTTATTTAATAAAAAATAGATATTTCTTTGGTTCGTCTTTTTATTAAAGATATTTAAAAATAAATTAATTGTTTAGTTAAAAAAAAATACACATACATTCGACTATTAATGATGGGTTTTTAATTTCTCTTTTTCTGTAACAATAGGGGCAGAACAGAGAAGCCATTAATTGTGTTTAATGAGTCATTGCTCCTTTTGTCAGACATATAATTGTTAGAGAAAAAAAACTTTCAATAGTTTCAAAAGATGCCCAAAAGCCATTAGAATCCTAGGAGGAACTCTACCTTAAAATATCTCTCTGAGAAATCCCTGTTGTTATTATTCAAGATTTCCCTCTGTGGTCCGATAGCATGATCTCTCTTATTTAAAGATTTTTATTTGACATGTTAAGTAAGAGGTCATAAGTTCAAGTCATTTTGTTAGAATTTGGGCTTGGGCCTAACTCACCCAAAAGGTACCTCAAGAGGAAATGACTGTCCAAGTTTTTATAAGGAGTAATTATTTTCTTTTAATTAGCCGATGGAAGATTCTCAACACACCCCCTCACGCCCAGGAATGAACATCTGGTGCATGGAATTTTGCAGGATTGGACATCTGCGCGGGTGGCCCAACTCGGGCAGCCCAACAACTGGCTCTGATACCATATTCGAATTTTTTGAGCGTGGGCCTAACTCACCCAAAAGGTACCTCAAGAGAAAAGGACTGCCCAAGTTTTTATAAGGAGCAATTATTTTTCTTTAATTAGCCGATGTAGGATTCTCAACACACCCCCTCACGCCCAGGAATGAACATCTGGTGCGTGGAATTTTGCAGGATTGGACATCTGCGCGGGTGGCCCAACTCGGGCAGCCCAACAACTAGCTCTGATACTATGTTAGAATTTTTGGGCTTGGGCCTAACTCACCCCAAAAGGTACCTTAAGAGGAAATGACTGCCCAAATTTTTATAAGGAGTAATTATTTTCTTTTAATTAGCCGATGGGGGATTCTCAACCCACTTAATACTAATTTTGTACTATTTTCGTTCTTTCAAATTAATCTGATTAAAAAAACACATGCAATTGTCTGTCTTTTGACTGTAAATCCCAGAAAAGGATAATTAATTTAAATATAAATAATGCCTGTTTGTCTTAGGTTGTTTAATTGATTTAAAACCTGCTTTTTTTTCTTTTTTCCTACTTAACATCCCACCAAAAATTGTCCTTATTCATTCCTAATTCTTCTGGGATCAGGAAACTTTTAAGGATTATTATAATTGTTTTTGAGAATATTTTTGTTGCATTTACATCTGATTTGGACATGAATATTATGTCTTGATTTGCTTTGAATAATGTTTATGTGATGATTAGCATTATGGGTTTTTTCAGTATCAAACAAATTCTTCTGTTTTAAGACAGAAGCAGAAGAGGGGTCTTATTTGCCAACAACTCTCTGCCTGATTAAATTATTATTACAGGCTTTACACTGTATTTGTAACGGCATATGACTTATCGGCTTCAATTTAACTTATTAAGCTCCATGTTTCGCGAGTTAGGTAGCATCCGGTTATTTTGAGAGCAATTCTTTCGATTTTAATTAGCTTCAGTTTCGCAGTTAAACGTCAAGAATATTAAGTACACAGTAAATAAGGAGTGAGATAACTTATATCTTATCTACATCTAGCCAAATTAACTACGTGATGTGGGATTGTGTGTAGATGACTCGAGAGATATAAAGCCCGACCCGGTTTCATATGGGGACAACGACGGAGGGCTTTAAGCCCATTGTTTGATCTTTTGGGCCACAATCGATAAACTATATCCCATCAAATATTCTTTCCGGTTTTTCTTTTACTTGGCATATTTTACGAAATTTTAAATATTTTTTCTTATATAAATTAAACTGTCTCTCTTTCCTCATTACTATTTTGCAATTTCCGTATTAGAAGAATAAAAAGATATTGAAATTTGTTATTAATGGAATAGTTTTATAGGAAAAGGTTCATTAATTATTATCTTGGAACTACAATATGGCAAGTTAAAAACACAAAGAAATTCCCACAATGTGTCAAGTTAAAAAAAAGACCGGAGGGAGTAGTAACTAAGCATTTGAGGTATTAAAAGGCAAAATCTCACTTTTAGGGCTTTACTAGACTGTCCGATATTTAAGCAGAGGATGATAAGCATAATGACTCAATAATTCTGTACAGTTATGTATAAAGAACCATCCATCCTATATTAAAGAAATTGAAATTTCTGCATATAACTGCCACTTTTTTATTAAGTGATTGCAAATTTAGAAGCAAAAAGGAAACCATTTGTGGAATTTCAAAAAATATCTTTCCACAAAATCAAATGGAATACAGATAATCTAGTCTTTAATTTTTTTCAGGTGAGATGAATGGTATCTAATGAGTGTGTGTTTTTGGCTCTAATTAAATCACCATTTTAACACTAAGTAAAGGTCACATGGATTGATCTAGAATAAGAGAATTTCATTGGCTACTTTTTTTTTTTTTTTTTTGGGAAAAGTAAACTATAAATATAACATAATTAATTTAGTAAAGAAAAAAAAAAATTTGTGGTCTGTTTGGTTTGGGTTGGTAGTCAAGAGGGCTCATTATTGAGGCACATGATATGAACTCATTAACTGCTAGAATCAACACCAACAAACTCCATAATTAAGTTATCTTTTATATCAAAAAAATATCATTTTTATATTTTTGGATGTAATGCAATATGGGGAGCATCTTCATATCAATCTCATCTTCTTCTTTATCAATTATATAAAATAAAAATTCATCTCATTTCCTTGCCGTCTTACAAATAAAAAGATATAAGTCCAGACTCAAAATATTATTTCTATTATTTTTACTTCTCGTGTTATTGAAAACAATGCAAATTTTTAATTAAAATCTTTTCATTATACCCTTTCAGCATGCAATCTCTTTAACATATAAGATTTTTAGGATTTGTCTCATTTTCTCTTATTAATCTGATCTTTTAAGTTTACTAGCGTCCAGTGTTCATATTTCTTTTTATTTTGAATCTTTTAATACACTTTATAATGCAGAATTATAACTAAATTTGTAGTTAAGAAAGACAATAATCCGAGTATTAAAAGTATAAATTAAGAAGGTGTCAAGTGATAATGCACAAAGAAATAAGTGATTTAGCCGTCTAAATGAAAAGAAAAGAGCAGAAAGGGAGAAAAAAGTGATTTAAAGAAATCATCCGTGTGTAGCTATTTATTCATAATAAATAGAAAAAGTAGAAGGATTAGTATATATTTAGTGCCACTAAATAATAATAATTAACTTTTATCAAAGAAGATATTTATTGTATGTAGTCTCCATTCATTGTTTAGAAAAGCAGAGGCATAATAATGCTTCCTATTTTCACAACCAAATAATTTCACATCAACCAAGGATGTTTCTAATATGTAAGAAAAGTTAGAATTACATAATATTTTCTGTACCAAAAGGTAAAATTTCTTGCCCACAGCGTTCTCATCAGATTGCCTGATGTCGAGGTGGAAGATATAAATCATGGTGACTAAGGAACCATCCTTACATTGAAGAGGTTGAAAGTTTTATACTACTGCTGCCAGGATCATTGATCAAGAATTAAGATCCACTATTGGTTGCTAGATGCCCCAAAACTTAGTAGTGTTTTTTAGGCTTGGCACCATGACTGGTTAGCACTTCTATATAACTGTATTCGCTATGTAAAAGTGTATATCATCTTTTGGCAACGAAATGATCAGCTAAAATTGTTGTGAGTACTATTAAGTAGATTTATAAATCACCTAATGTCGTGAGTACTGTCAATTTGAATCGCGCTTTTGAACTAGCGAGTCAAGGATGTTACTTTATGGTTACCTGTCCAAACCATAATCACCTAGGAACATGACATTATGGTATTAGAACAAGATCTCCTGTCAAAACTATAATAACTTAGGTTTACGAATGCAATCAGACTTACGAGTCACACTCCCAGCACATCTAAGGTGTAATGTTATAGTATTAGCTGCCAGATTATCCATCAGAACTATAATCACCTAATAAACACGTAAGTCCAAATATGATATTATAATATCAAAATCAAATTACCAGCCAGAACTATAGTCATTTAAAATCGTATATGTTACTAAACTCATACTTATCGCATGTGGGGCGGGGGGGGGGGGGGTAACATTCATTCCCTATCCCCCTAGATTATAGGTGTTTGATGTATAAAAATGATGTTCAACTACAATAGCCAAAGAGTCTTATTGCTGTCATTAAAACGTTGGGAAAAGTGGTACCAAGTTTGATACTACATAGGCCGACCATAAGCAAATCAAAAGGACCATTCTTCATTTTTAGGCCTAATTTTATTGTAATATCAATTCTATCTAAGCAAAAATAAGACAGACACATATTGGATAAAATGTCCATTTCAAACGTAGGGTTCATCATTTAGGACTACTAAAGTTTTTTCCAAATTTAAGGTGAGCCACGGATGAATAGTGATGTGTCTCTCATTCCCTGGTTCCAGTTGTTGCTGTTGTATTCGAGAGATACTTTTAAGTCATTATATTCAGCTTAATCTTTATTCTAGTTCTATTCCAGTCGGGTAATATCATAATTATGACAAAATCTTATCACTAATACACAGTTGTATTCTTAAGATTCGAGCCCCGATTTGAAATAATTATCATATCAAAAGAAAATTAGGATGATGGGAAGATTTGGAGCAAAGGCCAATTCAATAACAATCGGTGTTGAAGTATGAGATGTGGCAGCCTAGGGCACATATATGAAGCTATCACATTGATTATAATGTATTAGTATTATGAAAGGTATAGCATTCTTACAACTCATTCTAGGGTCTACTATAGAAAAAGACCATCAAAATTGCACCAAAGAAGAAGGAAACATGGGATTAACAAATAAAAAAAGGTCGCGTATTGAGGCTCTCTACGTGGACGATTTTGAGAGGATCTAAGATAACTTCGTTTGATAAGATTGAAAACTGATGTTTAAAATCTGAATTGTTTAGGCCACTAAGGCACCGACTTTAATAGCTTGTAAATACTAGAAAGGCAAAAAATGTCATGGTGGCGTCCAGAACTATGCAGCTTTGGACACCTATGAGTCTCATATATTTGAGGTCCACTGTTTTTTTTGATGAACAGTGAGGTTTTGTCCAAACATTTGTATTTACAAAAGAGAAGATCCCAGAAAACTATGTACTTTTCCATTGTTTCTACCCACATTACTCCTATGAAAATAGTTCTTGATAAAAAGGAGTGGTAATATTCTCTATTAGTGTCTTTTTTATAAACGGATAGGGATAGAATAATCTATCAGTTATCGGTTTGAGTTATGATCCAATTCATATTAGATGGGCCTTCGCAGCTATTTGGTTTAAGGGCATTGAAATCTGATTTAGAGTTAATAATTTAAAAACCGACTGAACTTAGGAACCTTCACAATGTCTTCTTGTAGGGTCTTATTTTTGTGTTTGAAACCAACACGGTCATAAACAATTATATTTTTTTACAAAATTCTAGAAAAAAAGTTTAAATTCAAGACTTTAACGGTTACAGTTAAATAAAATGGACTAAAGAGTGTAGTAGAAGATGTAATAGACTGGCGAAGCAATTAACTTCAAGTTTGCTAGTGCTGCTGCTGCAGATAATGGGAGTCTATCAATTGAATTTCCACAAAGCAATTGATGGTCTCCAAAGTTACAACGTTGAATTTGTTGGGATTTCTTGAATTCTTGTGCAAAAAAGAAGATTATGATCTTTGACAAAGTTTGATCTTTTGGTGAAATTGTTTGTCTTTTAGCCTTATGAAGCCAAAGTGTAATGTGGAAAAGCAGAATCAATCAGCTTTCCCCACTAATTGATTCATTATTACAACAAAAATTCCCACTATGGATTAATTAATTGAACTTTTTTACAAGAAGAAATTCATCCCATCCCACCGCAAAAATTGTTGTCTAAATAAACACTTCTAAATAGGATTATCTAAGCGCATCACAAATGTTTAAGAGATTAAAGGTTCAATTCTTTTTATGTCGCCATAAAATCCTCAGAATCAAACTTTACGCCTCTCCCTATTGTTCTTACATGTCAAGATTAGTTTGAATCGTATACCTTTCGAAGTTATCAGAAAAACAGAGGATGGAGAGTCAAATTCTCCGAATCAATCTTCATTGTTGAGAATTTTTAACATGAATTTATCAAGAATTACATAATGGGGTTATAATTATAGCACCAAAAGTTAAAATCTTGAATGAGTTTTGGGATTTCTGTTCTTTCTGTTCTGCTACACAGATGAGCACTAGGAGAGAGATGAAAGAATTTTTAATGGATGAAAAGCAATGGGGATTTTTTGTCAAAGATACTCTGAGATGAAGACAAAAGGATAAAAGGGTTTTTTTTTTCTTCTGTGATTCCTTTGAAAAAGACGGCACTGAAGAGAGAAGAATTCAACATCTGAATGATTGGATATAAGGAAACATTATAATTGGAGAAGTTGAAGATAAGTCTAATGGCCTAAATAAGGTTCTTCTTTGTACTTAATTTAGTTGGTAATGATTAGGCATTGCACTAATTTCATAATCATTAGTTGCCACCAAAAACTACTACTTTTTTTTAATTAGCAGTAAATCACTAATGAGAAGCTAGTTGATTTGTTGGCCAAGTTCACGGACTCGAACTTTGAAAAGTTTATATTCAGACCTTATTCTGTATAAGAATCATACTTTCTTGAAATTTGTAGCTTTGCACGTTAGATAAGAGCACTATGAATGACTGGAAAGTTGATCCGTTGAATCTTATCTTAGATAAACGAAAAGAAAATAAGAAAACAGACACCGGAAAATCAGTGGATACCAAATTTAGGCCTATCTTGCAAATACACACAAGTCAAAAGGCACCATCATCAACTACTTGTCTTGTAGCAGATATGAGATATATGTCTGCAACTTCCGGTACTATAGATTTTAGCGCTGTAGAGAATAGAAAATTGCTGCAAAAAGAGGGAAACGTCAGCAATGGAGACTTCTTGAGGGATCTCAGTGGTGAGATTGGGATGAGATTTTGCTTCTCTGCCCACAGGAAAGTGTGGTTAATCAAAGTCAACTTTCCAGGATTTGCCAATTGCTTTTCAAGATTTTCTTGAATTTTCTAACATTTTCTATGATTCCAAAGTTTCGTAAGGCTCCCACAAGACTTGTAAGTAAGATGATTGAAATCCCGAGTTTAAATCTTAATAATGCAGTTGTATATCCTATAAAAAAACTTTATTGATCAATGCCCTGTGATCCTAAAGACGCCTAATCTTGAGTTCAAATCTTGAGAATACAACTGTATGTCCTATAGAAAAGCTTTTAACGTCCCTGTAATCCTAAAGACGCCTTCTGTGAAGAAAGCTTTAAGCAGGAAAATTGAATGAATGGACATGAAAAAAGCTTGAAAATGGGTAGAGTAAAGCATCCACAATTACAAAGCAAGACAGTGATAATAGTATTACACAACTCAGTCTTAAACAAGATTCCAATCACACACATGTTCATCATCAGTACAAGGTAGTCTGTTTTCCCTTTTTTTCTTTTGGAGAAATTCATGGTAGTTAAAAACAACTATATTCTTGACGAATAAATAAACAGTAGATATCCCAAGTAATAAGACTTTTGACAAACATAGATTCACATGGAATTTGCAATCAAACTCAGCAAACATGCTCTTTTTTCTTCACTCCCATCCATATATCTATCCTGACCTCACAATTCTTCAATCGTTAACCACTCTTCGAATCACTTTCTAGAACTGTTTTGATCTTGACTGAAAAGCATGGAAACCACGGTAACTTTGGCACGTCTAGTTCTTACTCTTGGACTTCTCCATAGACCTGGGAGCTGCAAGGATCAGCAAGGCTGTCGTTAGCACATAGTCCTTGTCTGCTTTAAATGATAACAAAAAAAGATCTCAAGAAAATAGATGCAAATGAGTTTCCATCAGACACTAGTGTCTGAACAGGCTAAAATGCTTATAGACGCAATCATACAGCTTTTCGCTTACTCAATATGGCACAAAAATGGTTTCTAGTTGCCGAGCATCCCCCCACCCGGCAGGGCCCTGGGCAGGAAAATAGTAGACAAGGACTATCCTGCAGTCATTCACACACTTTTGGAAGCCAGCAGTTATGATCCGGATTAGGTTGCATAGTTGTTTAACAATGACCTTTGAATGTATCTACGAAACATAAATCTATCATGAAAAATGGGCAAAAGGAACGTGTTCGTTTTGGCCGCTTATAGCAAATCTTTCATTTTTGACAGCTCCCTTGGTGAAACTTTCATGTCCAAAAAGCTAAAAATAATAGAGAAGTTAAATCATATGAGAAATTACTGATAATAAGACATACCTAATCCAATAGCATCAGAACCCTTCATAATCTTCAGCCTCTTGCATGAATCAATGAACATCCTGTGAAAAACCTAGTTAGAAAATCAACAGCATTGTGTGTGTGTGTGTGTGAGAGAGAGAGAGGGAGAGAGAAATGCACAGTGGACCGTTGCATAATCCTGCATTTAGATTCAAAACCAACCAGGCAGAGATCTCAGTCATGGAGGAGCTTCACCTGGTATCTGCTAATTTGGATATCATCCAAATAACAGGAAATTACAACAGTAAAGCAAAATCAGGTCCAAACCAACTAGCCTCCATGGCTTGCACAAAATGGTTATACTCCTTTTAGCTCTCAGTGTTATTCCATTGGAACAAGCTGATTGTTCCTCAAAGAAATAATTCCAAGGGAAGGAAATCTAAACCTTAGGGTACTGCTACAACAAAAAGATTTCATATCAAATATTTGAATCCAACGTCACTTAAATGCATAAGCCCAACAACAATATCAAACACCTTGCTCTCACTAAGATCTCTGAACTAGAAATTCTGCTAAACTAAAAGTAGACAGCCTAGTCATAAACTAAACTGGGACCAACTTGTTTGTGTGTTTAAATACCAGCATTTTGAGCCTTTCTGTTCAATGCTTTGAGTAGGTTTCAGTACTAGCAAAATAGATACAAAAAGTAGTTGAATAGTCTCCTCAGCCATGAGAAAATAGAATCCAGAGTCTCCCCAGGTCAATCATACTTTAACATGCATTAACAAGGAACTAGTAAGAGTGTATGGCATATAAATTATGTATGAATATCTTAAACTTACTCCCATGGGACATCCCCAACAAGCATCCAATCACCATCTTTATCCTCATATGTGAGCACATACTCTGATCCATGTAATAGATCCCTCAATTTACTCTCACTTAGCATCTCCTTTTCAGGGCCCTCTTGAGTTCCACATTGTCCTGAAACCATTTAAAATTGTAATTACAGGAATACATTTTCTTTCTATTACAACAAATGACCATAGACAGAATATAATTAGTTCTCTATTAAATATCGAGAATTATAAGAATTAGAAAATCAGTATCAACCAATTGAAAGGCTTCGGAGATGTTTCGTCATTCATAAAAGAGATAAAGAGACTCACCTATGGTAAAACAGCTGAACATCTTCTCAAGAGCAGAAGAAAGTTCTTGATAAGTGGTATAGGTCCTTAGATCTACCTTCCTCAGATAAGGAGCTCCATCCATACTGACCTTGACAAAAAGAGCACCAGGACTTGCTTTCCCCTCTACTTCATCATTGTTCTTCGATGTGGTTGCCAGTGTATTTTTCCTAAATGATCTAATAGGAGGCCAACCAACTACCTGAGCCCTGCAATGCAAAAACAAGGTTTACTTCCAGAGCCCAAATCACACAAAGCTGTTCATCAATTAAAACTTTTAATTCCCCGTTTCAGCAACTATGAGCACTCACTTAGCTGCAGGTGCATTGCCACCGTTATTAGAAACGTTGATTTTCTCCTGGTTTGTTGCATTTGCTACATGTGAACGGTCCACCGGAGCCTTTGTTGGCACCTCATTAGTAATGTTTGCTTGAGTACCAGATGACTTATTAGAAAGCACAGCACTTATGCCAGATTTACCAGCAAATTTCCCTTGTATCACAGATTGAGAAGTTTCTGAATTGGAACCTGTAGCAGTAAACATCCAGTTTCTTTCACTGAAGTTTGAACTTTTCATTGCTGAAAATCCATCAATAGTGTCTGAAAACCCTCTTTTGTTGCCCGAAACTTGTGATGATGAACAAATTCCATCCTTTGAAGGAAGCAAAGGAAATAACGTCTTCTCATCAAGAGCCTCGGAGCTCAGAAGGTTAAGCGTTGAGCCGCGTTCAGGGGATTGAGATCCAGGAAGACCAAGCCTCAACTCTGTAGCTTTCAGATTTAAACTTCTCTTATCCTCCTTGGATGCAGTTGTGATACCAGAACTTTCCACTGAAGAGGAGTCAGATAATCCTAGGTAATTTCGCTCTGTAAGCCCCAAACCACTTTTAGAGATACAATCAACAGATTTAGAAGAAGCCATTAAAGAAACATTTCCTGGCCCTTCCCCCTCGATTCCCAGCAGCGGAGGAGACATCAGACTTAAAAGTTCTAGCTTTCTTTATAATCTGCTCAAAATGGTAAAACAATTTAGTCACAATTTTCATTACCAGCTAATACCAACCGTACAATAAATGCTACTAACTGAACCTTTAATTGATTAACTAAGAAGGGTTAACTACCAATCCACACATCTTCCAATGTCATTTAGTGAAAGAACAAAGATAACTATTGCTTAATACTTCTATGAATAAATTAAAGATTCTGTTTCAAGATGAAATGCAATATTGGACAGAATAATATATAGCCTTCGAAAATACAAAAGAAAAAAAAATACAGAAAATGAAGAGAAGGGTCTCATAAACATCACAACCGCAAAGGACTTCAATATAGAGATAGAGCAATAAATATAGGAATACTACAATTTCACAAGTCAAAGCCTTACGCATGACAAAATAAATGAAGCAAAACAAGATACTGGTAAACAAAACTGTTAAGAACATCAGCTCAACTTTAAACCCATCAAAAATTAAAACTCAAAAAACTTGCAAAACCCAGATGGGTGTAATTCAAAGGAATGAACTTTTTTCTAGAAAGAATGGATAAAATCAAGAACCAAGAGTTCAAACATAGAAATTCATGATCTAGGAAACTAAAATAACTGGAGCAAAATGCAAATGCAAAGAAGAAGCAAATAAAATCAACAAAATACAGGAATATGTTCCAATAATTACCATTAAAAGAGAAAAAAATCCCCCAAATAAAACAGAAGGTTGAGAGTAAAGAAAACAAAGGATCTCAGCTTCAAACAGCTAAAATTCTCAAAACGGCAGCTAACTTACCACAGCACAGACAAAACCCAGAAACAAAAATCAACATAATGCCAAGAAAAGACACATACCTGAAGAAAAAACCTCGAAGAATGCAGCTTTAAAATACAATACAAAACCAAAAACAGAACTGCAGAAGAAATAAAACACTATCAAGAACAATTCAAGAAAGAAGAAATGAAGAAAGAAGAGAGCTTTTCTCTTTAGGGTCCCTCCATTAAGCAAAGTAGAGTAAAGCAAAGAGAGAGAGAGAGAGAGAGAGAGAGAGAGCTGTGGTTTTTGCCGAGAAACTCGAAGCTGTCAACTGAAGGAAAAAAAATTGGAAAAAAAAGGTAAAGGCAGAGAGAGAGAGAGAGAGGGGTAAAAGTGAAATTTGGGACAAAAAGTTGTATTCTTTTTCAAGACATGAATAAACGGCGTAGATTCAATGATCAGAATAAAGAAATAATCTGACAATGTTACAGAGAATTATTTTGATTTTAAAGGACCCCAAAAAAAGTTCTTTAAAGACTCTTTTATGCTTCTTACCTTTCTGATTATGGCTAATATCCACCATGTCTCACTGTTAAATTACCTTTCTGTCCTCCTCCTATTTCTTTTCAATTACTAGTAAGTACTTTCTTTATGCTTTATTTTTCTTTTTATCTCATTTAAGATTAATTGTACCTCAATAAAACATTTTTATTGCAATCGTGTTTTTTATTTGTCACATTATAAATATTTTTTTATATTTTTACTCATCACATTATAGTTCTAAAATGATAACTATTTAATGAATTTTTCTCTGTTATATCCTTCAATTAATAATAAATTTCAGCCTCTTTTTATTTTTTCAATAAGTAGTAGTAGAAAAACAATAAGAAGAGAGAGAATTTTAAAAGTATTCCAGTATATACAAAGAAAAATTAAATTTTTATATTTTTTAAATAGTGTCATAAATAAAAAGACGGAGCGAGTATTTAATTGAAAAATAAAATAATAAATTAAATGGAAAGAAAATATTTATAAAAAAAAAAAAAAAAAAAGTGAGAAGAAATGAAGAAGAGAAACCATATTTGGCGGACAATAGACATGATGAAGACACTAAAGAATAAGGCACAATGGATTACCAAATCTTCATGGTAATGATTAAAGGGGAGGTAAACATTTAAAAAAAAACTCATAATTATTTTTAATATCTTATTTTATAATATATTTTTTTTAATTTTTTCGTTGAGATTTATTGAGAAATTTTATAAATAAATTATGTATTAAAAATGTTATAGAAAATGATATTTGAGACTAGTATTTAACCAAGATGGGAGTAAAATTGAAAATAAAAAAAAAATGCATTGATTGAAATGACATTTTTACCCTTTAACATTAAAAATTTAAATATTTTATTTTGGCATTTGGTTTTATGTTTAGGCACAAGTACTAGTACTAGAATCAATTTCAACAACTCCATCATAGCCCACTAAACATGCTTCCATGTACCATTTGACACAAATACCCTCGCTCCCCATTCCCACGTGGCTTATGTCCCAATCTCTAGATCCCACCAACTCCATCACAGCCGTCAATTGGGCTCCACCCTTTATATTTTCTTTTTATTTTGCCAAATACAAACAATTTCCTATTTGATCAACTTCATGTCAAATTATGAAAATTTCATTCTCTCTCTAACTCTTTTTCTCTCTAAATACTTTTTTTCTCACTTTCTTTAAAAAGTTTTCAAGATTTTGAAATTAAAATGGATAATTTTATAAATTGTGTACAATAAAATATCGATTTTGAAGTAAAAAATACCATAAAAAATACAAAAAATTGAAAATAGAAGCTACTGGCATACAAGATGAATAGATGCATTCACTGGCGCACCAACCCATCTAATGCGCCAATGAGTTGTACACCAATATCTGATCTTATTTTTTTATCAAAATGTAAATAAACGAGTGTATAATAATGTACTGACATTTTTTAGAGTAAATATTTGTTTAAAATCCTTGAAAGTTAGAAAGAAGCAAGAGAGAAATATAAGATTGGGAAAAAGGAGGTGTTGTCATGAAATTTTTGTAATTTTGTCGTGGAATTTATTAAATTCCAACAATTTTTTTATCCCACCCCACTTGAAGATTTTTCACATTCAGTCCCTAAAGTTATCCTTATTAACACAATAAGACCTTAAATGAGCACAAACCCCCTCAAACTCCTTTGCATGTAAGGAATCCCTAAAAATAATATGAATCGCTAAGTCTTCTCTCTAATCTATTATATTTTTTAAACTGTGTCTCATTTATATTACTAATCTATTACTCTTTGATTATATTTGATCTTATTCTCCTTTTATTTACCATTTACCTTCGACTCAAACGGATATATTGTATCCCAGCAATAGTATACATAATAAACTAATGTACATTTGCGTAATAAACGAATGTACTTATTTAATTATGATCGAGTTTCAAATTTGATATAGAAATATCTTTTAAATATCAAAAACTATTTCACGTTTCAAATTTTAATTTATTTGAAATCTATATATTCTCTTACAAGTAATTCAAATTTTACGAAACTAAAGACAAAAATTTCAAAATCAAACTATATCTAAGTACGGTAGACTGCGAGTGAGAATGTAAGAAAGATTGAGGGGCTTAAAGCAAAAACGAAGAAAAGGAGTTGCATTAAATGTAAGAGTGGTTTTTGAGCAGAAGAAAAGAGGGGGTAGAGTGGGGAATAGGAAAAGTGAGTGAGAGGGGGGCCACGGCCAAGGGGGACAAGAAAGCGGCAATGGAACTTGTATTGCCGGGTAGGAAGGAGGACACTTAACCTCATCTCTCTCTCTCTCTCTCACACACACACTTTTTGAACACTTTTTTTTCTTCTTATCCTCTTTGGCTTTTCCATCATTACCCCTCCCTTATTTGGTCCGATACTTAACTTATTTTAAATTATTAACTGATTTTAATACATAACTTTTTTATCCGCAAAGTTCTCACTATATTAGAATCTCCACCAAAATTGTTTGATGTCAAGTAAAAGATATAAATCATGACGAAAAAGTTTTAACTTTCGAGCCGGTTCAGTCTTTCGAATGAAAGTGTCGATTGGTTTGTGTGAAGCCACTTAATTTCACTTATTTTGTGCAGCATTTCCGCTGTAAACTCTATGACCCATCCATTTCTTTCAAGTTTGAACCTGCTCTTACGCTCCTTACCTTGTTCTCGACTGAACTCGTTGGCTTTACAACAATTCTGCACACTAGAGGTCAGACACTGGTGTGTACAAAAAACTACCCCATATTGGGAGATTAAAATTCTCACACTGCCGCTGTTAGAATTCGAACATTGATTTTTTGTACTAACTCTGCAACCCCAAACCCAGAACTAAATGAACTACATCCATACAAGTCTGTTTTTAGATAAAATAAATTAAACAAATTGTTTTTGATAAATTATTTTAAAATACTTTTTAAATCTGATTTTTTTTTTTTTTTGATACTATTAAAATGAAGAATGTTAAAATAATATTTTTTAAAAAATATTTTTCTTCAACCGTTTAAAAAAACCAAAAGCAATAGAGAACCGGGCTTTAATATTTTTGGTTAATTAATGTTAATAATGTTTTAAATAAACAAAATGATGGCACTTGTTTTTGGTCACGAAAGAATGATTATATTCCACTTGCCTTTGCACGCTTCTCTTCTCTCTACTAATACTATACCCCATGCCTTTCGCATGCCCACCTCATTCCTTAATCCTTCCTTCTCATCCTATGTTTATTTTTCTAATAATAAATATACAACTTTTTTTATAAATATAATAAATACAACGTTGTCACTTAGTATTTATTTAATCAAAGTTAAATATTTAAATTTCTATGTTAAGTTGAAAATTAATATATCAATTTTTTTAATATTAATATTATTCATTTAAATTTTTATTAATATTAATATAGTACAGAAGTTCCCGTCGAATAACTAAGTATCATGACGCATGAGACCAAGAAAAGAAACGTGCATTTATAAAACTATCATAAAGAAAGTTATATATATAATGGTGGTGACGCGTATGCAGAATTTCATTATTGTTTTTTACTGTTTTCGTCAATGTTTTGTTAATTTAATTATAAATCGAGTTAAAATAATTATTGATTAAATAATAGACCTAATCTATCTTAAATTCAATGATATTCCATTTAAATAGTGTTAAAAAATTTGATAAAGGGAAATTATGTCACAACTAATTAAGAGAAGGACATTCAAAGTAGGCTATGAACAATTCATATAGAATTAAAAAAAAAAAAAGTGCTATATTTTATATACTTATATTTTATTCCAAGGGGACAAAAAGAAATATGAGCATATGAAAAGTGAAACTTTGTTTTGTTTATTATGGAAATTGCACTCAATCTAAATTTGATTTTCTTGTCGAATTGACTTAGTTACCTCTTCCCATAAAAATAATAAATTGCTTTTTTCTTTATTATAAAATATTACAAGAGAATAAAATATATAGTCAAACAAAACACACAAAATCTCTCTTCTTTTAATTTGTTCTAATAGTTTACTCTTAGCTAAAAGGGATAAATGATAAGTGCAAGGTGCACTTGGATTGGAATTAAAATTAAAAAAAATAGTTTTTTTTTGTTTTGTTTTGGACTTCAAATATTTTTCATCAATAATTTATTTTTTGCTCTAATTAAAAATTCAAATGATTGAAGTTGGTAAATATTAGAATTCTTTTTGCACGCAAATATTTTGTTTCGAAATGTGTCCGAATCACTTTTTCGACGATGCCGTTGCGTTCCTCTTTACGAGAACATCAAAACGAGTAGTCATACGCGTGAAGCGGACATCCGATTGCAAAGTTATTCATGTTTAAAGTTTTCCAAATACTTACAAAAATTCTTTATTTCTTTAAAAAACAAAAAAAACTTTGATCACCCTGGCCGGCGACCCGGATGTGTGCTGGTCGCCCGTCTGGACGATCCGAGCCCAATTTTGAAAAAAATTTTTTAAAACTTTTTTTACATCTAAATTGATATTTTCTTCTACAAATTCTTCGTAATGATCTATATATACCTCAAATACGAATTCAATGTTAAAGATTTTAGTTTTAGAGTGGAGAAGGAGTAGAGAGAAATTGTGTAAAGAAAGAAAGAGTAAGGAAAATAATGATTTTTTTCGCGTTACATTTATATTCACGAGTTAGATTTATTATGCTAATTATTATTTTATGAAAATAAAGACATTGATAAAAGTTTATATTATGTTTTTATGCTTGAAAATATCAAAATTGTATCATTAATTTTTTTAATACAAATTTCAAGTTTGATAAAAAAATAAAAAAATAAAAAAAAATCTCCATGCAACTAAAAAACAAAATTAAGTAGAATATTTAAAGTTGGAATTAGTAATATAAGTGGGGATTGATTGAGAGCGGATTAGAGCCACAGAAATTGCGGGAGTGTGCCACGACATAGAGACCCCACCGAATGCCGGTAGAGCTCCGCTTTTGCCGGGTAATCCCCACAGTTGAGCCAATAAAACGAGTCCATGCTCCCTGGATAAGCTTCCCGAGACCCGGCACTATTTTCATGGACCTCATCCCACCAATTATTTCTCACCACGTTATCCTTTTACCCTGGTTCTACCCGCACACCACCATTTCCCCTTTCCCCATTTCATTAACCATGGTTTAGGGGTGGTTGAGTCAATGTTCCTCAAATTTGGGCACCTAATCTTCCAATACATTAAATGCACCTCTCCCTTGAAGATCTCGCGTGTGAATTTTTTGTTTGTTTGTTTTTGTTTTTGTTTTTATTTTTTTTATTTTTTAAACGAGAACACTCTTATATGATTATAATTCTTTATTTATAAACAGGATGTCGGTTACCTCAGTATCTTAGTGATATTATAATACTAAATTGAGTTTAGTTGTAATAAATTTTAAAAACGAGATATTATATAGAATGAGGTTGTTTATAAAACTATCATGCAAGACATAACTTGATTTTAGAAATCCAAACTCTAGACTCTCGTTAAAGTAGAGTTCTAAGCTACCTCTAAGACTGTTAATTGGGTTAAACGAGTCGGCCTATTTTGGCGCGAATAATTCGAGACTAAGAAGAACTAGTTTGAGTTCGACTCACAGTTGTTTGAGCGAGATTTCGGACAGGACTTAAAGGAGTCGAGCTTACTTAGGTCAAAATATGATCCTAATTACTTTCGAGTCTGAAAAAAGAGTCGAGCGACTCAAGCCCATTGACAGTCATAACTATTTTCACATACTTGTGTTTGTTTTCCGAATATTTGTAAGATCTCAATCGCTATCAGTCCACGATATTAGACTGTGACTTGACCTGATTTTTGCCACCAAACAGTTGATATACCAACAATGTCTTCTCGGTAAGGTTTTGAATTTCTGTTAACTCAGTATCATGCAATATTGAACTACTCCCTAAATGACACGAGCTCATAACATCTCACTCGATATATCAAGTGAAGGTAACTAAGTAAGAAAGGTCTGACAACATACTCCTTGAGACTAGTGCTTTGAATTATATAGGAAGGCCCAATCAAATAAACTAGAGTCCAGCATCTTATAAACTAAGCCCACAAGTTTTAGCCGTACAACTGTACAAGCCCTTGATTATGGGCCGTGATCTGCAGATCCAATTTTTTTAATTGGGCCACGACAACATTTACATTTTCTCATCTTGCTATACAAAATAGTTAAATTCTAAAAAAGTGATTATATTATATTTTAGTTTTGTTAGTTTTGTGGCAAATGAATTCATTGTACACTCCAATACTTCTTTTTACGAGATGAACTCGTATTATTTTTAACATGATGTTCGAGAATCATCGATTAATCTAAAAAGTACGTAAGTGAAGGAATCGTGCCATCATAACATACATCTCTTTGTCATTTTTTTTCATTACAGTAAAGGATTTTATTAAGGTACTGAATTCTCTGTACTACAAGATGTACCACTTTATATACCACATTCTTTTTATAATATATTTTTTCTTTGAAGTTTATTTTTTTCATTAAGTCGGTAGATATTGGTTACTTTTATAGTCTTCTTAGCACCTTTTCTATTTTTTTATAAAATAAAAAATGAAAAAGGATATTATAATTTATTGTTACGTCATATTTTGTTCTTTTGTAGATAAGACAACTGATAATCCACTAGTAATTGTCCACCGTAAGTTGTGGTGGTCTACACGTGAATTCCGACTGCTTTGGGTCCCCTATCACCTCCCTCTCCGCTTATCATCCGTACGTTTACAATTTTTCTCTCTCCTTTTTTCTTTTCTTTTTTAATATTTTATTTTTATTAATAGATTTTTAAGATAATTCACCAAATTTCCAGAACAAAACCAATCATAGCCCGATACGTATGTCTAACTAAAAGTTAAATAAAATAAGAGAAATTGTCATTTTTAATAAAATAAAAAAAATTATCCTAATCCGATAAAGATAGAAGGACACAAGATCTTCAAACAGCAGTACAAAACTGGTGCATCAATTAATAAAAAATGCTAAACACTTAATAAGTTTGGACAATTCTTTTCTTTTTAAAATGCCTTTCAAAATGAATTATTTAAGTTCATAATTTTAATATGATATCAGAGTGAAGCTATTGGGAAACCTTTCTTCGCATCTCTTGTTTTTAATATTTTTATTTTTTTCTTTGAAAATTATTTGGTGATTTTCTTGCAGAAAATTAATGGTCCAGTTTGGTCCCCTTTGAGAGACTCTACGAAGTAACTGAATATATAGTTCAAAATTTGACATTCTTTTAAAAATGATAAAAAAATATAAGTTTTTTTATATTTTGTAATAACAATTTAATAAAATTTTTAAATATATTTATATTTAAAGTATTGAAATTAACTAATATTTTAAACTCGTGAATATTGAACTCTTAAGATTAAAGAAAGAGAATAATCGAAGAAAAAGAAAAAAAAGTAAATTGAGTTAATAATATTAAAAAATATATTTATTTTAAAGATATTAATTCGTGTAAAAAAGTATGAAAAGATTTTATATTTCTATAAAAATAATATATAGACTTATCAAGAAATTACGTGCAAGAATTTTTTCGGTATTTTTCGGCTAACCACCAAAAAGTTATTCGAAAGTTTCAACAAATGTAGGCTCTTGTGACATTTTTTTTGTTTGTTTGTTTGTATTTAATTTTATTTTACCTCTCTTTCTTTTCTATCTTTCGAGATTTCTTGTTTATTTGTTTTTTTCTCCTTAAAAAGGGATCTTGTATTATATAGCTAAAAAGAAATTACAAGAATAATGTATAATAATAGTTTAAGTAATAAAAAATACTATTTATTAGGATAAAAATCCGAGATAAAATATAATGTATTACTACATAATGTTTTTTAATGTTTCAACAAGACTTGTAATGTCATGAGTTCTTTTATTTAAAACCGTTTAATACATTTTATAATTTTCTCTAACAAAATTTATTTATTAGAGTTGGAGTTTGTTTTTTTTTTATTTTATATGATTTATTGATCAACATACTATCCTTGATCGGAAATATAAGTATTTCAGAGTGTTTAAGTATGTGAAAAATATAAATACTTTTACATATTTTTTAATTAGTATTTATTATTTTTTCATCTTTACTTATCTTTTTATTATTTAATTTTTTCCTTCTTATATATCCCTCTTCTTATTTTATTAAGTGTGAAAATAGTATTTTATTTTAAAAATTATCTTATTTTTAATATTTTTAATTATTATATATAAATTTAAAAAGAAATGTATTATGATCGAAGCTAATATTATTAAAAAAATATAATACATAGATGACACATTTTATACCTTCAAAATTTTCTAGTAAGATATAAATACACAAACAAAACTAGCCTATCTAAAAGATTCGTCACTAAAAAATAAAATAAAAAATTATTTATCTTTTAATAAAATAATTTTTATTTTGTTAAAATTTTTAATTCTGATTCCGTCACTGTCTATACCGGAGTTTGTTTGTAGTTGGGATGATGGCGATAAGAACGAGTGAGGGCAGCGGGCGGAGTAGTAAAGGACGATGTATCCAAACTGCACTCATCTTTGTTGACGTAAGCCCACAAGGGGCGGAGAGGAGCAGCCTTTGGACAATATAACAAACCTAAATGGATATATGCTTGTGCCACTTGCTCGGGAAACTCATTTCAAGGTGAAGTTAAAATGAAAATTACGAAGGTCTTTTCATATTAAAATTTATAAAAATGACTTTTTTTTAGTAAGAGTGTAAATTATTTTAAAAAATATTATATTATATATACTATTTAATTATGTTTTATATTTATTTTGATATTTAAAATAAGTTATTCTAATAATTATTTTTAATTTTATATATGAATATTTACACTTCAATAAAATATTTAATTTTTTTTTTAATTTTAACAAGTATTAGAGTATGAAAACTAAAAGGACATTTAGATTATGTTATATATAATCTCATTCTATTCTGTTATTATATAATAATTTTTCTAAACAAAAAAAAAATCATTTTCCTTCTAAACACTAAAATAGAAGAGGATTTCATTCCATTTCGGATAAAAAAATATTTCAGATGGTAAAGAATTTCATTCTATATTGTTCTAGTGTACCAAACGTGTTGTTAGAGTTTATGGTTCCTCATTTATTTTATAAGATTTTATTAATAAAATTATTATAAAAGGAGTGTACTACAATGTACTGGAAGATGTACTAAATCATCAGACCCGATTTTGTATTTTGTTATTTTTATATATGGCCTATAAAATAAATAAATGCGATAGTGTAAAATATAATCAAAGTAATAAAGAAGATAACTAAAATTTGTGGTTTGATAAATATCTTTTGGTGACTTTTTGGAGCTAAATTTGGAACATTTTTTTCCACACAAGTAAGTAAAATTTAAAATACTTTACGTTAATTAAAACTTTTGCATTTTAAAAATATACAATATTTTAAAATTTTAAAATTTAAATTCTTTTTTCTTTTCAAATAATTCAAGATTAACTGAATTCTCTATTTTTTTTTTTCATGCTAGGTCTCATATATTTTCTCTCCATTAATTAAACGTTTGAGAACTTAAGAAAGATAAATACATTTTTTAAAAAAAATTAAAAAACCTATCCCAATTGAGCTTCCCCTTTTATAAAAGCTTGGAGAGAAAAAAACATTTTTTTAAACTAAAAATTCAATAAATAAAGCCTTTTTTGCACATGGTAGTAATGAATTAGTGGGTATAACGGTGGCAAATGAGGAGATAATAGATTGTTCATAGTTACATCCATGACCAAGAAATGTCTAATCAAATAATAGTATTCCAGTGTCTCTGCATTAGCATAGTCTGATAGTGACAGTGTAAAAATTTTAATTTATTTCAATTACGACTTTATTAAAATTTCATATATGATTGATACTTTTAAAAATATGACTTAAAAAATTTTAAATTTAAATGAAATTACGTCATTTTGATCTAATGATTTGATCTTAATAAAAAAAAAAATCTAAATTTTCTTCATCTTCTTCTGGAGGAGCTTCGAGCCGACATTCTCGCTTCCGCTTCATCCATTACTGTGTGCACGGAGGCTTCTCTTTAAAGTGGAATGTTCTCCTACCGATGTATTTTTACATCCCACAACTTCAGCAAATCACACTTAGCCCCATTCATCTTCAGTTCAAGAGAACTGCACAACAACAGCATCCAAAAAAAAAGAAAAAAACACTCCGCAACAGAATTCCTCTCTCAAATTCACCCTTTTTCCTTCCGAAAATTCACTCTCTTACCATAAATAGCTATGATAATTTTCCGACCAATGCTCTAATTCCATGGCCGACTTCTCTCATACAAAAAGTATTAAATTCTCTATACGCATCAAATCTTCGACTTTTAATCTACAAAATTATTCGATTTATATTATTTACTAGAACGCTATAACAAGATTTCACAATACTATATTATATTACTCGAAATTAAAAAGATAATTGGTGGCGGAAACACTAATGAAATCGTCACGGAATCAGTACGAAATGACAAGTACCAAAAGGAAAGCTGTTTTGTTAATGGTGGAGTGGGTTGGGGTAACCAAAGCCAACAAAAGCACCTCCACAGTGAAATTAGGTCAGATTTATTCAGTATGGATTTATTAGCAGAGTGGATCTCTTTTCTTTTATTTATTTAGTGGCCATTTTTAGTCCATGGATGCATCATTTCATGGCTGGCTGGCTACTTTTTTTCTTCACTTCACCCTTAAAATGGCCGAAACAATCTCTCAATGTCATTTCTTGTCTTCTTCAACAAGTCTATTCTATAAGAGGATGATGAAACTCCATTGATATTCAACTATGGGAAGAACCCTTTTTCAAGATTTTCTTATTTCCGCTGGTTTTGAAAGTGTAGAGTTAGATGAATGTTTAAGAATTTTATTGATCGGAATCGTCTAATGCATTCTTTAGTATACTAATAAATTCTACGAGATAAAAGAAGTTAATAAAGAGTGTATTAGATGAATCTAAGTAAAATATTTACATACTAAGAAAGTAATCTTTTGTAAACACCAAATAAAGAACCTCTGACGTAACAAAGTATTTGAGTTATCTTGATAGATTTCGCCTTCTCTTACCTGATTAGAAAAATAGTAAAAAAATACTACTAAACTATTTTCGTCTAATTAGTTTGTCTTCATTAAGTAATTTATTTTTATGTGTTTGAAAAAAAAATAAATGAGGAATTTTATTTTACAACAATGTGATATTATGGTATGTGTTAAGCAAGTATTAATTATTTAATTAAAATAATCGAATTTTAAAAGTTAAAACCATAAAAATGGACCGATCAATAATTTAAAAAAAGATTTAAAGCCGCCCGAATGTAAATATCTTTAGCCATTTTCGATATTTAAAATCAAAATCAGAATTTTGAAGGCATTATACTTTCTCTCCATCTCACGGAGAATACATGAATTTGGAGAAAAAAAATATAATCAAACACTAAATTAATTTAAAGGGCATCTCTAAAACAAAATATTTCTATAATTACTGGTGATTAACAAATCAAATACTCTGTTTGTTTCTGAATAAATTAAAGGGGAGATAAAATTTTGATTAATTTTCGTTCTTAAATTAAATACATACTACTGTACATAAAAATTTCTACAAATACAGAGGAAGAGCTATAGGAAGTGGCTTCGGCGGCGGCGGCGACGATGATTTGTCCACTTGTACTGTTATCTTCTCCTCCCTCGGCGGTTGACATGGACACGGCATTGCTATGAATTTCGGAATTTCATCTCCTGGCATTAGTACTGTCAAGCTCTGGTTTTGATTTTGTTTTATATCCTAAAACAGAGCAAAACATAGATTCATTTTCAGATATATCATCAAAATTAATCACAATAGAACATGTTGTCGCCGCAGATATTATGTGATTTTCTTAAATTTTCTTACATTTTATATTTTATCTTAGACCCAGTTCTTCGTCATAGCTTAAAAGAAGTAGAATCCTAATATTAGCAGTAATTGATTAGAATTACTAATTCTATTGTTATTTTGATTAAGGGTCTCAAAGTATAAATGGTTGATGATAATTCTGAAGACAAAAAGAGGCATTGAAGCAGCTTATTTTTCTGCAATCTGATCCTGAAATATATTTTTTTCATTTTATCTTAGGATTATCTATATATATGAGATGTTACCAAAGATCCAAACCCATTTTTTTTTCATAAATTTCTTAAAGAACCCATGTGAATTTATTAGAATTACTAATTCTATTGTTATTTTGATTAAGAGACTTATATCTACAACAAAAGCGGCATTGAAACATTATGTGCTCTGAATTTGTTAACAATATGGTGAATTCTTTCTTGGAAATTAATTAATTTTATACCTTGTTGGCAAGTTTAGCTTTTGATGTATCGGAATCACTGTCTGCTTCGAGATCTGCTGCAGCGGCGGCAAAAGATCGGCGGAAAGAACGGAGTTTGTCCCAATGATAACAGCAAGAAAAAATCCCGCTCAGGCTGAAAATGACTATCAATAGAAGAGCTGTTCCCAGAGGAAATCCTAAGGACGGACGAGATGCGTCGGCGTGCGGCGGCGAATAATCTGGACTTTCCATCATTACTATTACTCAATAAACAACAACAACAATTTCTATTGGAACTCGATTTCCCCACTCCCCTCATCAGAGGAGGAAAAAAACAAGATCAAGAACGATGAAAATCTATTAAAAAAAACTTCCCCAGAAAAAAAAAATCAAGAATTGAAGGGAGAAATGAAGAACTTGAGAAAAGAAATGATGGGCTTTGAGAGAATGGGATGGGGATGGGAATGGAGTAGGTTTAAGAAGAGATGGGGAAGAATTTATAAAGGAAAAAAAAAAATGGGGGCTATGGAGGGTACGTGTAAAGGTACATTTGGGTGTCCGGGGCATAGTACGGAAGGGGAGAAGGGGAAGGGAAAGAAGAGAGAGGAATTGAAAAATGGGGGGTCTTTGGCTTTGGAGGGGAAATGGAAATGGACCCCCATTTGGTCTATTTCTAGGTGGGTGGGGACTTTGAAAGCTATGTTTCATTTGTCTTCCTCATGGGGGCCGCCATGAAAGAAGGAAACAGAGGAACTAATAAGAACAGCTCCTGCTACTGCTGCTATTTATTTACAGAGGAGGAACTGTTCATGTCTTAGATATTTTTACCCGATATAATCATGAATTTGAATCATGGATCAATGTATATACAAATTTTGTATCTCAAATCCTTTTAAATTAGTCGATTAAAGAAAATATGGATGGATAAATTTGAAAAAACAGGGGAAGGAGGAGTTTATGATGCTGTTTAGCTGGCGGTGGACTCCTATATGTGTTCTTTTTTGGGAAAAAGGGAACTATTCCCTACTTGACTTTGCAGTTTGCAGAAACTGCAAAGTTTTCAGATTACCATATGATATGTTTGATTTTGCATGGCTTTTTGGTTTCTTGCTTGAAGCCAACAACACTTGTAAGTTATGAAGAAGAGGCTAATGTTGGCGAGGGATTTCGCCTTTTGGTCCCAAGAAGAGGCTAATGACAAAATGGTTATAAAATTGAATACTTGGATCAAAAGGCGAATCTCTCATTCCCAGGGCTCCCATCAGACTGCCCGATGCTTAGGTGGAGGATATAAAATCATGGTGACTCAGCGATCTTGCAGACTGGAGGTCAGGACCTAGTGCGCACAAGTAACCACTTCCCACATTGGAGAGATTGAAATTCCCACACAGCCGCTGTCAGGATTCGAACCTTGGCTCTTGGACCAACTCTGCAGCCTCAGAACCAACGGAGCTACGCCCATGTGGGCTATAAAATTGAATACTTTATCCCGGCTTGTTCAGAGTTCTTGAGTTCAAATTTTTATAATGCAATCATATTTTATGAAAAAGTATTTTATTGTAATCTTTTTTAGTTTAATTTGAATATTCATAGTCGTTTTTTAATAAAAAGAATTAATTATAGAATCGAAAATTTTTATCATCTAAATTAGAAAGTCAGCGCTATCACAGATATATTGGAATAATAAATGAGTGGAGATATTATTTTTTTTTACTAATATATTGAATTTGTAGTTTTACAAGAGATTAGTACTCTTTGTGTATTCAGGAGACGTTTAAAATATCTTATGATTTACGTATTATAAGGTAACAAAATATATATAATTTTAGGAGAACAAGTAATATAATACAAATATAACTATCAAATTTTTAATACAACAAATGTCACATTATCAAAATAAACGCATCTCCAATTAAGGAAGAACATAATCCTTATAAACCCTTATAAATAGTACACTGTAGGTAATTTATATAGTGCAGAACCCTTATAAATAGTACACGGTAGGTAATTTATATAGTGCAGAAGTTGAATTCTCAAACTTTTAAAATAGAAGCTTCAGATTTTAAGCTGAAAAAAATTATTTTTGAGAAGCTATTTTAATGATGCTTTTTGAAACTATTTCATCTTATTTATGATATTAAAATAAAAAATGTTACAATAATTTTAAAATAATTTTTTAAAAATATTTTTCTTCAATAATTTAAAAAAATAGAAGTAATGGAGAATGGGCCAAAAAAATATCGTACGTGTAAGCTTTAGGTAACAAGATTTGAAAGATTGAAACAAATGATATTGATTTACACCTTAATTTTTGACAAGAGACTAGAAATTAATAGATTATTCCATTAAGAAAATGCCAGAATAATCCAAATTATGAATTAAACAAAACAATTAACAAAATATATTTAATTAAATATATTAGTTAAACGACATATCTATGTTGACACCAAATGACTAATACCAATAATCAAATATGACTTCTTAAGATTTTTCTAGACAATTCTACTTAATAACTCCTATGCCATATATAAAAACAAACCATGACCTTCTACATTTTTTTTTTTCCCTTGTTGGTGCTCTAGATTTTTCCATTAAAAAATGGGCAAAATAGTTAATAAAAACAAAACATATACAAGTATAGTACCCAAATTTTCATATTTTAGAAATATAGATGTGTGGTAAAATAGTGCTACTTTTCCTATTTCAATACCTAACTTACCAAGTAATAAATTATGAGTTTGAATCGCTTTCACATACCAGTTTGGTGTTGCTGTTTGAAAGCCTTGTGCCCTTTGATCCTTCCCGACTTAAGTACCTCCACTTGACTTACTAAGTAATAAATTCCTGCATGGGTGTGCTCAGTTAGTTATGGAGCTGCAAAGTTGATACTAAGGACCAATGTTCAAATTCTAACAGCGGCAATATAGGAATTTCAACATCTCAAATGTTTGGGATGGTTCCTTGTGCGCACTAGTGCCTCGCCTCCAGTTTGTATAGTCGCTAAGTCACCATGATTTACATCCTCCACCTGAGTGTCGGGCAGTCTGGTGGGAATCTTGTAGATAAGAAATTTCGCCTTTTAGTACAAAGTAAGAAATTCTGAGTTTAAATCACTTCTATATACACTTCTATATACCAGTCAAGTACTATTGTTTGAAAGTCTTGTACCCTCTGACCCTTTCCGACTTAGTTGACGATTCTCGCATATTAAGTTAAGAAAAAAATCAAATCCCAATGTCAATGTACCAAATCAAATACAATAAATTGAATTTACATGTGTTTCCTAGCATATAAAAAATAATAATTTAAATATTTTAATTAATGTACATATTACGTGTATGGAATATCTCAAGCATCACCAAAAAATAATCTATAGCGTAAGGAAAAAGATATTTGTGTAAAAATGAATTTCTTATATAAGAGTAATTTTTTAAAAAAATAAAAATAAAAAAACATTAGTATTTCGGCTTATAAATGGTGACCTTTTGGGTTCCCAAAGGACAGGCAAAAATGCAAAAATCTTCTGGAAATAACTATCTTCACAGCTGAAACAATAGTGTCACCCACTTCACAAGATATATATTTGGATGGCAACTCTATTTTATAATTTTAATTTTTTTCATAAAAATTACATGGATACTTCACAAATTAATTTATTTTTCTTAATTTAATTACAATTTCAAAGAAAAACCGGATAAAAATTCCTCATTACTTCATGCGTTTTCATTTGGGGGCAAAACTAAACTAGCGGTGTGCTAGTCTGTTAAGAATCTTACATGGCTAGTATTTGAGAAATAATTTTCTCCTTATAAAGGTTTAGACAGTCCTCCTCTCCTGAGGTACCTTTTGGAGTGTTGAGAATCTTATATGGCTAGTATTCGAGAAATAATTACTCATTATAAAAATTTGGACAGCTCTCCCCTCTTGAGGTATATTTTGAAGTGAATTAAGCTCAAGTTCAAATTCTAACATGGTATCAGAGCCAATTGTTGGGCTGCTCTCATGTTGGGCCATTTACGCAGATGTTTTATCAAAGCCAATTGTTGAGCTATCCCGCAAAACTTTACGCTCCGTATGTTCAGTTCTAGACATGAGAGGGTATGTTGAGAATCTTACATAAATAGTATTTGAGAGACTTTTAAAGACTTGGATACCTTTTTGGAGTTAAATTCTAATATGGAATGAATCAGGTCAACAATCAATACGTCAAAAGGTACATTTTTAAGTAAATTAGGTTTAAACTCAAATTTTAACCGAATATCTCTGTCAAATTATGACAAAGATTTGAACTTTGAAGAAACCAAAGGCAATTCAAAATTCAAACTATGCATACTTTTTGTTAACAGCGACAAAGAAATTTCATCCAAAAAAAAATCTTTTAATGTTCAAAACGAATTCACAAATTCTTTAAAGAAAAAAATGTTTGTTTTTGGCTCTTATGTGTTCTTTCAAATCTTTCTTCAGAAGTAGACTTGTCTATCTATTGGATTTTGAAGGAAAAAAAAAATATATATATATATATATATATTTGGGTTGGTGTTAAAAATTGAAGCAAGCTAGGAGGATGTTGACATAACTTTATTATTTGGGCCCTTGCCTTGCCATTGCCTTTGCCATTTAACAACTGCAGCAGCACTGGATGCAACAACTCGGGGTATGTCTACTTGCTCCATCCGCCAACTTGTTCCCTCCCAACTACGTAATAAAAGGTGTGGGAACATTGCCCGTCAGTACCTGATAAAATTTGAGTGTCACGTGACATAAATTTATTAATAACTGATCAATCGTTGTTGTATAAGAATAATTTTAACTATCGTAAAAGTTACTGGTCAAAAAATGTAAATTATGTAGAGGTATTTTTGATTAATTTTTCCTTTTTTTAAGTATATCATCTTAATATTTTGAAAAAAATTCTTCCTTCAAAATATATATAAACTCAAAAAAATATATTAAAATATTTCCTTATACAAATTATCGTCCTTCCAAATTAAAAGTCTTTATATATGTTATTGCTATATATATCGTGAGCGGGTTGGAAGACAACTCTTGCTATCCCATGTCTATACTCGTGTTTATCAGCGAATATATTGGTCTTTTGTCAGAATAACACCTTGAATAGATAAGTATAATTTCAGAAATCGACAATATCTTTTGAAAAATGCGTTTCGGCCTAATTTAGCACATAAGTTATCTCAAAAGGGAATGAGATGATTCTTGATAATATCAATCAAGATTCGAACTGATAGATGGTTATTAATATGTGCTTTTTATGCTCCATAAAGGTTGAGGATGGATTAATCAAATATCTTATCCTTATGTGGGTGACAACATAGAGAGAAACCGAAAAAACCCATTATTCCTCCTAAAATGCACTTTTTATGAACAAAAAAAATCGAAAGATCAAAGAAGAAGAAAATAAGAAAAAAGAGAGATTCAAGTTGTAAACAAGATTAGATTTTGGCAAAAAAAGAAAGAAAAAATCAGAAAAGCTTCAACATGAAATCATCATGAAATAAGGGCCCTAATTAATAAAAAACTTGACTCGAGAAAGCACTAACTTTACCACTAAGGGTGGTTTGTGGGCCTTTTATGCCTTTCATTTTTTGAGGACCTATGAATAGAGAGTCAGAGATATAAATCATTTTAGTATAAATTAAACAGTCAAAATTACAAGTTTATTTTAAAATATTAATGTGTGTTTATTATTTATTTTTTAATTTTATCTTCTTTAATTTATTTATTATGTCTCTTTTTCTTTTCTTATTTATTGAGGATAAAATATATATCTTACATCAAAATTTGTATTGTTTTCTATAACTCAAAGTGGTGAATTCTTTCACAAAAGTGTATATAGAAAAGATCACAGTTAATTTTCTAGATAAATAATTAATATATAATTAAATTACGACATGATTTTATAAACTCACAAGTTTTTCACTCCTCGTTGACTTAGACATATGTTTTGTGAAACAAACTAGTGTACTGATACTGTAACAAGAAATGAAAACACTTATTTATTTTCTTCTATTTTATTATGTGTTCCTCTTTCTTTAGTAAGTCTGTTTTTGACCGCGAATACCAAATAGAGAAACTTTTGTAAGACTATTTTGTAATAGGCTCAATTAAAATTAATGAATTTCCATTTTCTCATAAAAAAATAACTTTTATATAGTTCAAATTCTCCTGAAAAAGAAAAAGAAAATAAAAATAAAACAATAAGTCCTCCTAAAGTATAAACTATGAATTCAATACTAAATTGCTGATAAATGCAAAGCTACTTAAAGCAAAAAATATTATATAATTTACTAGACACAAAATTATAATTCCATAAAATAAAAAAATAAAAAAACTAGACACATTAAGAGTGGTGACATAAACCTAAAAACGAAAAGAAAATGTGGAACGTTGTCGTACCACGAATGAATATATGAGTGGAAATCCCCTCTCATTATGTTAGGTATTCCACATCATAAAGGGAATCCATAGATTCCCATATTATCATAGGCAATTTTTTTTTTTAATTGAAAAATAGTCGTAATTTTGAATTCAGTATCTTTTCCTAATAAGACCGTATAGTTTAAATTTAGAATCTTTATCTGATAAGAAAAAGCTAAGTATATAAAGCAAGTCTTTATTGTTTATATTATATAATTTGTAGGGAAAAAAATATTTAGTTTATGTTATATTTCTTATATAATCTATCCATTACCTATTTTCCATTATCTATTTTACATATATATATATATATATATGAGACTTTAGAATTTAGTTTCTTAAACTTATACCAATAATCCATTTTATGAAAGGGAATAAAAGGAACTATAATAATAATGCTTGCTCTTTTTAGCATACTATATAACGTACTAAAAAAAAAAGAAATGCTATATTATTATTCCATAAGCAATTATGTAAACTAAAAATAAAATTCAAACATACTTACAATAAAATTAGCAATTAAGTGTATGAAAAGTGATATTTTACAAAATTTTTATTTATTTATTTTTTATATTCAAGGGAGGAGGATTTTAGAAACCTCTAACCTGACACAAAGTACTTACCACATAAATATTAAAATCAGAAACTAAATTGTTAAGTGATCTAACTCTTGTTATTCGGATAATGGCTGATACAGAATAATTCTTTTACTTTTGTTGGAATATTTTTAATTATCCTTGGTCATGATTAGGAGTCATGGATAATAGGTGGTCCAAGAGAGACAATCATGGATTAGGTAAAAATATTAAGCATCATTATTCCATGCAACACTATATATAGTATATAAGGTCTTGTTCTAATGCATATTTGTGGGATTTTATCATCAAGTGGAATGAATATGATTTCCACCCCCAAATCCATTGACCTAAAAATTAAAAAACAACTAATCCTATGTATTAAATCTATGGGTATTTTAATTGTTTTAGTTTTATTTAGGGTGTGCAATTAATATTTGGATTTTTGATATTGTAACTCTATTTTTGGAATTTTGTTTTATTTATATTGTAAACTCTATTTGGATTGTATCTCTAATTACTCTTTAAGGATAATATTATATATTCTTTCCAAGAAAAGGCAAAAAAGAATGCGTTTTAACTTTGAAGTTCACCTTTCTTTGATTGATTTTCCCATTTCTTGAAGGAGGATAAGGTGAACATAAAAAGAAAAAATTAATAACTAATATTGATGCTTGAATATTTTATTTGTTTTGGACAGAATTTAATTTTGAAATTTTTGTGATAAAATTTGTAAATTTTTAAATTATTTTTTAGTGTAAAAAGTGACACAACTTTATCTAAGACATTTTGAATCATTCATACTTAGTTACAATTTTTTTATTAATAAATCTTATTAAATAAATAACTCTAAACTTTAAGGATAATGTGAAATAAAAACTACTTTAAAAGAGAATAGAAAATGTAACAAACTATATTGAGTGATATAATTAATCTAGATATCATGGCCTTGTTTGTTAAATTAATTCGCACGTTAAAATTAAGTAATTAAGAGTTTATTAAATTAAGTGTGTTTAATAACAGATATTATTAGGTGCTTAATATTTATTAAGTACGTTTAATAATAATTTTTGTAAATTACTTAATTGTACTTATATAAGTGATTTTTTTTACTTAATTATGAAGTCTGAATATTATATTATTTGTCACATTATTACTTTTTTTTTTTGGTGCATATTATTACCATTTAATAATTAATCCAGCATTCAGATTCATACTATAGTTTTCAAATTTATTGTTCAGAATTAAGATTCAAAATTTAAAATTTAAATAATTCATCTTTACACTTTATTTTTCAATTTTATCAAACAGACCTATGAAATATTATATATGACACTCTCAAACATTCTTATCATAATATTTTATCAATAAATATTATAAAATAAAATATAAATCATAAATTTTAAAAGATAAAATGACCAACATATACCATTAAGCCAAAGAGAATCAGTTATGAATTCTTTTTTTTTTTGTTTTTTTGGAAACATATTAAGATTTATATTCATATATATATATATATATATTGGACATAAGGGTAATAAATATAGGATTTATTTGAATAGAAGGCCTTTGAAACAGCAATGGCCCAATTTGCTGAGACTTTTTTGGGCTTATTATTTTTTATGGGCCTATCATTTGTGGGCTTCAACATCTTCCATAATCCATACCCGAACATTCCGGGTAACCCGCTTTAGTTGGTTCAAGCGTTTGAATCCCCATATTTTCCCTCTCTCTTTGCTGCCAAAATACACACACACACACACGCAGATAACCTGTTTGTGAAAATGTGCCAAAGATCTAGAAGCCAAAATCCCACTACCACACTACGAAGATCTCCAAGATTTCTTCAGCAAGATCAATCCAATCCAGATGACGATCCTAAAACCCCAAAGCTTGATCAGAGGAGAATGCAGGTGTCTTCTGATCTTACGCCGCTTAGCTCAATTCAAGAGGGTTACTTGAACAAATCCCAGAAGCAAAGAAGTGGGAAGAATTCAGAGAAGGCACCTGAAACCCACGTCAAGCCGGTAATTTCTACGAAATTGACAGCGCAGCAGAGGAGATCCACCAAGTATGGTCTAAGTAAGGATTCCCGTTTTCTTCGACGCTCTCCTAGGTTTTTTGAGGGTTGTAATGTTAAAGACAATGGTAATGAGGAGTCTAAGGATTTGAGTAAAACAGAAAGTGTTTCTGAATTTCCTAGCAAGTCTGATAGTGGAATTAGTCGTCGGGTGACAAGGAGTTTTAGTAGGGCGAATAAAAAGGAAGCTGTAACTGGCAGTGTCAATAGGGTAATTGGTAGCCTTGCAGGTGAAGTAGAAAATGTTCTAAGTAAACTTGATAAAGAATGGGTCAAATCGGGAGCCAATTTGTCCGAGCAATGTCTGTATAAGATCGAAAAGAGGGTGACTCGTAGCTCTAGCCGGGGCGCTGAACTTGCAGATATTCAGAAATGTGGGAATGAGAAGGGTGGAAGGTCTATCCAGCTTGATTCGTTTGAATGTTTGGATAAAGGAGTCTTATCACATAAAGGGAATGGAGAAGTGGACAACAAGTTGTCAAAGCAGTGTATGAGAGAACCTGTGAGTAGGAGAAAATGTAACACTAGCTTGCCTGCAGATCCTGCTGAGGAAGGAGATAGGAAAGGGTTTGATAATGAGGAAGAACAGGATCTTGTTGGGATGAAAAAGAAGAGAGCTGAAGCTGACCAAGGGCATAGAGTTATCCAGGGATGGACAAGGGAGCAAGAAGTGGCGCTTCAAAGAGCTTATTTTGCAGCAAATCCGACACCTCACTTCTGGAAGAAAGTTTCCAAAATGGTAATATTCTGCAATATGATCACTATAACCGAAATTGTTTCCTTTGCTCTCTGGTTTTTGCTGTTAATTGGTGTTCTTGATGAAACTATTTGGGATTCCTGGTCCTTCTCCTTATGTAATGAGTTTATTTTTTTAACATCTGAAGTTAAAATCCCTTCACTAAAAGTTGCAATCTGGTTCCTCTATAATCAGATTTCTGTTATGTGCTTGTTGACCTCCTGTTTCTATCATATTTTTCATTCAGTGGTTGATATGTGCAGAAAATTCGTTCATTATAACACACATGATCAAATATGCCACACTTTGTATTAAAGGTAAAATGAAATGATGCTACACTCACTTGTTTGTGAAGTTTGTGTTTAGCTAGTATTATGAATTGAACGATTTAAATGAGGTCAAATAAGAGTTCTCTTTGTTTAAATCACATCATAGTCTACCAATTGTATTTTACATTGATAGATAGAGCTCTGTTGCCAATTGTACATAATTTCGGCATTTGTCTATTTCTTCCAGTTTATTTTATCCCCTACCAATTCATCTGGATCAAATTGTACTTACAGTTGTCACGAAGTCAACGTGAAGACAGTTGGATTTTGGATTGAGGAATTAAAAGATCTGTAGTTCTTAATCTAATATATTTGGTTTTTCTGCTGATTGTTCAATAAACTAAATTAGGACAATGGTATATCTAAAAAACTGGGTTCGTACATTTTCAGGACACAAGTTAGGATACTATTATGCTGTTTCAAAATGTGAACTGTAAATCTAGTTTTGAATTTTAGCACGGTACTGTAGGATGTACTAATGGTATTCTGAGTTTGGAGTTGAATACGTTCTTATTAGTTATACATGCAAACTTATGTATAAGTTTTCACATTCTCTAGAGTATTGAGTAACAATTTCTGTCGTCTTGATATGAGTTTAAATGAGTGGGGAATTCTGTCTGCAGGTACCTGGAAAATCTGCACAGGATTGCTTTGATAAAATCCATTCCGATCATCTGACACCACCTCAACATCAACCACGTTCAAGGGCAAAAAGAATAAACTCATCTTCACTTTCATTTTCAGCATCTAAGTTGTTGACTTCTTCAGAGCCAAAAGGTAAGAAGATGAGAAACAGCAAGCAGAAGAATTCTCTTTCGCATAAAGCTGTGCGAGAGCTACTACAGAAACAGTGCAAGATAGACCAAGATAATGAAGCTGATCTTTTCACTGTTCTGGAGCCAACATTGGACCCTTCTATAAGAACTATTCCGGGTGGTCCACTATTTTCCACCCCAGAATGCAATAAAATAGGACCTGGCTATCTTAAAAGTTACATGGAGAGATCTTCTTCAGCCCGCAGAAAACAACTTTCGCGCTTCAACACCTCGTCTGGAGCTACTCTTACAAGTCCTCCGGTTCTGAAGCAGGTTAAAAACAAAGCCTTGCATGACAAATATATAGACCAACTACATACTAGGGAAGCCAAGAGAAAAGCAGCCTCTGTGAGAGCAACAAAATGCATACAGAATAAACATGATGCTGTACCAAATGGTATACAAAGGAGTGAGGTCGTTAAAGCTGCAAAGGATGCACTGATTTTTGAAGCCAGAGAGGCCATTCATCAGCTTCATCATCTAGAAAACTGTATGACAAACAATGATGATTTTTGTGATGATTTTGCTGATATTACAGAAGATGATATTGAAGAAGGTTCTTGACAATTCTTAAACAAGGGTATTGACATGCTTTACTAATTGCCTCCATATCTGATATTGTAAATGTTAGCTTCAAGTTTTGTTGTTATTATAGACTAACACAACTTCAGAATAGGGTGGTGAACCAATTCTTGGTTATGCAATTCATAAAGGTCCACGGTGGCGATTGTAAACCTTAGCGACAATCAAAAAGTGTATGCACACTGGAATTTCGTTGCATAAAATTAGTTTCAACTGTTGTTGCTGGTAGTAGAGTTCATTATTGTTGATTTGTTTACTTTGTCTTCTCCAAAAGTTTCTCTTGTCGTTTGAGTTTCTGGGATAATGGCTGATTTACTGTAAATTTTATCTGAGATCACTGCCTCAATTTTGAAAATGCGTGAAGGAAAATTAGTACTGAACAAATGCATTTTGTGAGATAGAATGGTCACTGTTGGAGTGACAATGGTGAATCAAATATTGAAGGTGCTTGCTATGCAAAATGTATTGATCTGTCGAGGGAGAAGGAACCTGATATCTGGAATGCCATTAAGTTTGGGACTGGTATGCTTGTGTTTCTTTCTCTATCAACTGTTACCACCAAAGGACAAAGGAAAAAAGAAAAGAATCTATTCATTAAGAATTAAGATGATATTTTCTCATACATGTGCAAGTAATTAGTAAAATATCATCAACATGTACAAATAATACTTTTTGTTGTTGGCAGTGCTGGAAAATATGGTCTTTGACGAGCATACAAGAGACGTGGATTATTCTGACAAATCTTTCACAGGTAATGAAGAACCACTACTAATCACTTTCAGTCTTGACTTAGACGTCATTGATTGTATTTCTATTTGCCATATGTTTGTTTTGGATTCAGAATTCACATACTACAATGAACTGAAATGTGACCAAATAGGGTCAGGAAATACAATTTATCACCTTGATTCACTTCAGTGTCAAAATCGGGGGATTATTTCTCGAATCTTTTGAAATCAGTTGCTAAAATATGTAGATATGTTCCTATCATATCATCTATTATTGTAACAAACATTCCTGCCTGACACAGACATTAAATAATTTATTTGCCATGAATCTGTTACATGTATTTCTTATTGAAAGGATAGGAATAATTGACTATGGCACCAAAAAGCACCTCAATCTGGAGTAGATAATAGATCCAGATGGACCAGATAATCAATCATACACATCTAATTCTCAATAATTATTAGCCTTTGAAGATATTTAGACCATCAGAACACTGGAATCTTGAATAGTTCAGAAACCTTAGTTTGCCTTCTTAGAATGTCTAGATTTGTTATCCGGTCCATTTCTTAGAGACATCTTCCCCCATAGCCTGCATTTCTGAACAAAGCCTGCTTTACGTCCTCAGAACTAATGATTCCTCGATGCTCCACTACCTAGTTTATCCAAGGAGAAAACTTAGGGTCAAGTTGAATATAATCTCAAATCTCAATTTTGGAACCTAACTTAAGACAAAAATCTTAAAACCAAACTCTATCGAAGTACACCCTCAGATCAAATCAAACAACTGAACAAAACATGAAACCTGGGAATATTATATAATAGATACCTCTGAACATGAAGCTTGTAATGAAAAATCACTGAAACTGCTTATAACACACTGTTGAATGTCAAGTCCTAATGCTTCCAACGTGCTTACTGTTGATAATAGCAATCCTGGCTTTGTTGCACAGCAGATTTCAATCCTTGTGTCTAAATTTCTTCTTTCCACATCAAACTAAAACAAGAAGTTAATTAGTTTAGAAAATAGGAACTGAGATTAAAAAAACCTCAAGAAATTTAAAAAAAACCTTTGGGGGATTCCTTGAAAGTGCTTCACTTGGCTTTAGCTCTTTATGTTCTTCCGCATTCTCTGTTTGCAACTTCTGGATTTTGTCTAACAACTCTTTCATATAATCTATGGTGTCTCCAAGTATAGATGTTCTGTCCATCTGCTAAAACTACTCATTCTTTATATCAAACTCATCATTTTTAACGACAGAAGAAGAGAAATTGAAATGCCATTCTTTCCGGAGCCAAGAAAAGTATCATACCTTGCTTATCTTAGGAACAATGGAACGAAGCATGGAAAGCCGGTCATTGAGTCGTTTTCTTCGCCTTCTTTCAGCCATTAGATTCTTTGAAGGTTGGCCTTCTACTTTCTTCACCTTGCTGCTCTTTTTCTCTGTAAATGCATCTGTTCTTGAATTTACATGTTGTTGTTCAAGCTGCTCAAGACCATTTCCCACAAGCCCAAATAATTGTCCATTTTCTTGCAAATGAATCCCTTCATGATCATACTCTTCTTGTACTTGAATTCCAGCTTCTTGTGGCATATCATTATAATCAAATTCTGGGATTGTGAAATTACCATCTGAAAAAGGATAAGGTTCACCAAAAGGGAATGCAAAGGATTGAGAGATACTAGTATTATTATTGTATCCTAAAAGTGAGGAGAAGTTTGATGATGTTAATGTTAAATCTTCTTGGTTTTGATCAAAACAAGACTCATAGTTCCAACCATTAGGGAAGATTTCATATAATTCATTCCCACCATTTGATCCACCTAGTAAAGTTGTCCAATTGTCTCCCTTTGAAGCCACTAGTAACTCTTCCAAAATGCCATTCTCTGTTGTTAGCTCCATCTCTTACTCTCTCTCTTTCTCTCTCCTCTTTCTCTCTCTCTGTCTCTCTCTCTCTAATGCAAAGAAGGAAACTGAAAATGTTGCATAAAGTTGAAGGAATATATGTAGGTGTATATGATAAGGTTTCTTTTTTGATTATTATTATTAAAAAACTAGATTAAATTATTTGTAATATTACCTAGAGTATATATATATATAATAAAAGATTGAAAGGGAATCTACTTTTTCTTACATCTATAGATATATTTTAGTCATTTTCACCGAAATCTTCAAATTAATAATAATCAGAGACATGTTACATAGTTAAATTCTCCTTCTCTGTGAAACTTTGACCCACTGAATCTGTCTGAAACGAAAAGGACACATAGCCAGCCAGCTCTTCATTTTGAATCCCCTCTCTCAAGTTTTTTTTTTCCTATTTTCTTGCTAACATTAAAAAGTAGTATTTTCTGATCAAATAAAGGGTTCCCATTCACAATGTTTCAATATTTGCTCTTAAATCTAGCTTGATTTTGATTCTCTCTTTTCTCCAAGCATTTACTTAAAATATGTGCCCGTCATTCTCTCTTTACAAAACACCTATAAAGTCTGACTCTTATTCTTCCAAGTTAGAGCTTGATTCATTTGAGCTCTTGACTTCTTAAGAATTCGCAGTGCACTTACATACTGTACCGAGTCACTGGATTCCTTTAATGTTGTACTCCCTAATGGTTTTGGGGTTCTATACTTCTATTAGAAGAGAAATTTTATAAAATAAATATTACAAGAAATGATATAGAAAATATTTTTTATATTGAAATAAATTATGTATGGCATTGGAATGAACAAGACAGCAATATTATGTAGGATAGTGTCTTTGGTAAAGACAAGAGCATCCATAATGTTCAATCTTATTTGAAAAGATAGGAAAGAGACTGCAAGAAAAGGGCAAATGCCCCTATACCTATTTTTGTTACTTTTGGTCATTGTTGAGAGAAACTAGGACCATCATCAAATCCATACAAGTTATTTCAATTGTTTTCTTTTCCTCTCCCCACTAGCAAAGGCTACCGATTCCTATCAGACTGTTTGATGTTTCGGTAAAAGATGTAAATCATAGTGACTAAGCGGCAACTACCCTCATATTAGTGAGCTTGAAATTCTCACATTATCGCTGCCAAGATTTTCCAACTTTGTTGTTACAAATCAATTTGAGTTACACCTATGCAGGCGTGTGGTATATATATATGTATACACTACGTCAATCTTGTATCTTTTTTTATAATTCTTTTTTATTTAAAGCATCTGTTATACTTTGTGCTTATATTAATTACGGAGTCTTCTCGTCACAAAACTGTTGCAAATAACTTGGTATCAAAAGGCGAAATCCCTCGTCTACAGGGTTCCCACCAGACTGCCCGACGCCGAGGTGGAAGATGTAAATCATAGAGATGTTGAAATTCTCACATTATCGCTGCCAAGATTTTACCAACTTTGCTGTTTCGAACCAATTTGAGTTACGCCTATGCAGGCGTGTGGTATATATATATATATATATGTATACACTACGTCAATCTTGTATCTTTTTTTATAATTCTTTTTTATTTAAAGCATTTGTTATACTTTGTGCTTACATTAATTATGGAGTCTCCTCGTCACAAAACTGTTGCAAATAACTTGGTATCATAAGGCGAAATCCTTCGTCTACAGGGTCTCCACCAGACTGTCCAACGTCCAGGTGGAAGATGTAAATCGTGGTGACTCAGGGCTCTGCAGACTGAAGGTCAGGCACTAGGAACCACCCCCCACATTAGAGAGGTTAAAATTCTTACATTGCCGCTGCCAACATTTAAACTTTAAACCTTGATACCAACTTTGCAGCTCCAGAATCAACTGAGCTACGCTTATGCAGACACCGTAATAAAACGTGACTCACAATGAAATCTGGCTATCATGGAAGGTCTCATTCTTAATAGTGCCTATTGTATATACTTTCAGAGCACTTTTTAAGGGTTTTTTCAAGATTTCTTTCTCTGAAGCATTTGTATTTTCACTAATTGATAAAATTAATCTGCATTTCAATTATCACTTTGAGAAAAAATTTAACTTATAAACAATTCCAAAACCTAATAATTACAACAAAGAATGAGAGGATTCTAAATAATTTTTATATAAGAAAAACACCTTTTTTCTAACCATGGTTAGAACCCTCAAAAGAAGAACAATTGTTCAAAACCAATTGATCCACATGTTAATAAGCCAATTTTTTTTTTTTTTTGAAAACCTAAATAATAAAAAATTATTATCTTAATTCTGTTTAACCATTGATCCACATGGTTTGATCATTAGTATATATTAAGATGAGTTTTTTCAAGTTTGAATTATTACTTAAAAAATGGGTTTTTTCTTGTCTTAATATATATTTTAGGTATAATTAAACAGTGATTAAAACTAATAATGCATGTTATGAAGCATCAGAATCACTCAAGGACATTTCTGTCTCTTTCAATTTTACTGTTTAAGTATAACAACTGTCACCTTTGTCCCCTTAATCTCCTCTAATTACCATCCTAATTATAATTACTCCTCTAATTTTCAAATCCAACAATGGAATAAATTTCTATTTCTTTTTTTTTTCTTCTTCTTCTAAACATGAAGTGTTTTTTGGACAAGCCTATACGCATACAAAAGATACCTTTAAGTATCTCTCATCTGAGCCGGTAGAACTACAAGGACAACTCTCCCACATATAACACACTCAGACTAATTCATATTCGAGCCGGGTAAAATTATATGGACGACTCTTACATATATATATATATATATAATACACTGAAATTAATCCCTATTTCGACTCTCCCTCAAGACAAGTTAAGATAGGAGATACCATAACCATCACATTCTCAGTACCATTCTCTCTCTTATTTTTTTTTATAATATATTTTTTTCTTATAATTTATCTTTTATTTTGTAAGTTTTATTAATAAAATATATTAGATTAGGAATCCGAACCTCCATCACACTTATATGTCTGGAGGCAATTTTTTATAATTTATAATAAAGGGTTTTTAATTTCTTCTTTTTTGAGTAATAGTAATTGATAGTTTGTGTTGGATTTTGCCTGAGTTTTTTCTAATGTATAGTCTTGGATGAAGGGTACATTTTTGTATTATAGGAGGGAGAAGAAAAAAAAATTAAAAAAAGGGAGAAAAACCAAAGTTTTTGACGAAACCCTTCTGACAAAGTTCCAATATTCACGGCAAATAACACATGCAATGCAACCCTCTTCTTCTTCCCCATCATCTTTTCTTTTAAGACCAAACAAATATGTAAAGAAATCAACAAAGAACAAGATTTGGCATATCCCCTCCTTCCTCCCCCTAACACAATAATACAATTTTCATTTTTGCATGCATGCAAACCTCTCTCTCTCTCTCTCTCTCTCTCTCTCTCTCTCTCTCTCTCTCTCTCTCTCTCTCTCTCTCTCTCTCTCTCTCTCTCCTTACTGAAAATGAGTCATATAATCCCTTCATATGAATTATCTATTGGAAATATGCAAGGGGAAAGAATCATGGAGGGAACTAGCCTTTGATAAGAGGGTTATGTTGAGTATGTGTATTTTAGTGGTGTCTAAAATAGAAAGAAAGATTATTTTATTTTTACTAGAAGGTAATTTTACCCCATCTTTTAATTCTGATTCGGTCACTAGAACGAATTATCTTTTATAGTTGTACGTGAGTTTAGCGTGCGTTTCCTAGTCAGATTCTGCGTTTTTAGTTTTAATTGTCACAATAAATTGTTTAGAAATTATTAAATGGAATAGAAAATAAAATAAAATGAGATAATTATAACTAATTTTTTGATTTAATTTTTTTTTTATATAAATTTGTATATCAAGATTATAGTTCTGTATTCCGTCTATGATTGATCATTCAATGAAACATTACCTTTTTGTAACTGTTACACACAAAATTGTCATGCAGTATTAAATCGTTCTTTAGATAACTTAAATTATTCATGGTATCTCACTTAACATGTCAGGTGGAAGTATTTAAGTGAGATGGTCGCGTTGTTGGACTTACGATTGTAGCGCAAGACTGAAAATTCAACATAAAATTACGCTCTTAATAATAAATTCAAAAATTTTCATTTGATATGCAAGAAGAAAGTAGTTAAAAAAGAAAGCTCTCGCCACCGGCGTACCAATCAGACATTACTTTGGTTCAATTATATATATATATATATATATTGTTGGGATAGAGGAGGGTCCTCATGTCTTAAATAGTACATAAATCAACATGGTCCATTTTCATCTCTTTACTTCATTTGGTGAAACATTAACAATGGAGATAATTTTAACTTGGTAGAAATATATACGTACATTTTTAATTTTGGTCGGAATGGAGCTGCTTTAATTTGCCTTGTCTTGTTTTCAAGATTTTTTTTTAAAAAAACAAGAGAAATTAAATTTCGTAATTATAGCGGTATGATTGAAGAGAGAATTAGGAAATATCACCCCGATAAATAAGGAGACACGAAATAATTGTCTGTACCGATGTAATTCAGTTGATTAATAATAAAATATTGCTGCAAGTACGAGGGTAAGCTTCAGCTTTGCCTCACCATCCCATAGAACTAGCTTTTCTGTCTTTTTTAGGAGAGGAATGGGTATGGAAAGTAAAAGAGGACTCTCACTCATTGCTACGACGAAGCCATTCGACCCGCTTGAAAGCTAAAATCAAGAAGTCAACAAAGGGAAGGGCCAAGGGCCTCATAGCTTGAGGGATCCACTCTACTGTAGAAATTGATAGGCAGAAGATTAGAAGAGAGCTACTCCAAAGTACTAGTTCGGTTGATTCAAGAATTTAAATTCTGATAGCGACAGTGTGAGAATTTCAATTTGTGCACACCAGGACTTGATATTCAGCTTGTAGAGCTATTGAATCACCATAATTACCATGATTTACATTTTCTACCTAAGCATTGGGACAGTTTGATGGACCCCACAAGAGACACAAAATACCTTATATTTGTGACATGACCACCATACCCCTTGTACCGTTTGCCTCCTATTGAAATTCCATGTAATGTAAAAAACCACGGCCTCTGTTTTCCTAATCTGCCCCCTTCCCCGACATTCTCTTCAGTGGTTTTTCCCAATCCCACTGTCACCGGTTTACCACTTATTATTCTTGCTCTTCCGGTTTTGAGCAGGACTTGTTGAGAATCCCACGTCAGTTAATTAAAGAAAATAATTACAATTTATAAATATTTGGACAGTCCTCGCCTCTTTAGGTACCTTTTGGGGTGAGTTAGATCCAAGCCCAAATTCTAATATGGTATCAGAGCCAATTGTTGGGCCACACACCAAATGTCCATTCCTGTGGGTGTGTTGAGAATCCCACTCTGCCGCCGGCTAACCAAATGATATTTTCTCTTTTTTTTTTCTTGGTAATATATTTTATATGTTACACTTTTTAAAGAAAAATATAGAACGTAGATTAAAATATTTTTCAAATCAATCTTTTTCTTTCGGGACAACCAGTAGTTAATATTGAACCCCTTTCCTTTAAGTACCTCTACATGAATTATCAAGTGAGAATTTCTGAGTTCGAATCATATTAGTTGAAAATTTTTGAGTGTTCTGCTTGTGTTGTAGTCATAGATCTCACTCTTAGAACAGTCGAAGACCCTCTATTCAAAATTGTCAAGAAACTTAATCTCTAAAATAGAATTGAAAAAATAAATTTACTATCATTTTTCACAACATAATAAATAAATATATAATGTCTTTTTACAAGTTACAATTATATAATGTAAGACCATGCATTATATATAGTGTTTAATTTTTTTTGCCAAGAACAATTTAATTATTACAAAATTATGGGCAAAAATTTTTATTACAAACTGGTACAATGAGAATTATGGCATTGCATTATGGTTGAAGTTGTCCCTACGTTCCATATTGGGAGTTATTTTTTAGCCCATGATTAAAATTATTAGAGAATTTCTTGAAATGAGCATACATATTCATTTGTCTGCCTGTCGTTTTTAAAAAAAAAAAAAAAATTATGAAAATCCAGAGGCTAGAGCCGCGAACAGCCCACAATATTTTTGCAGAAAACCGCTTTTAAGGTTGGCTCGGCTCGGCTCCTGGGGACCCGCTTGGATTTTATGTACGTTTTGGTTGGTTACGTGTCCCACTCTCTGCATGGGCGACCGCCTAACGTCATTGTTTTTCCCATGCACTCTTCCCTACTATTTCTTCTTGCTTCCACTCTTTTTCCTCGTTTTTATAGAGATTTCTCAATTAATTTAAAAAAGATTTACGAGATTTGAGATTGAACGTCTAATATTAAATTGCTTTTAAGGTTACTTGAACTCAAGATTTCTAACTTATCAAGTCATATAAAGGTAGTTAAAAAATACCATAATCGTTTAATATATTTTCTAATATATCATAGTCAGAGGCGGAACAAAAGGGTGGAGAAGGGATTGTGAAAAAAAACACAAGAAAGGTGAAAAAATATATATATATATATATAAGGGCAATATTATTAGGTTTTGGGGAGGGTGACGAAGAGAATATTTCCTTTTTGTGATTTGGACTTTGAGTATTTTGGTCTTTTTGTGTTCTTTTGGGGTGTGAGAAAGAGAATAATAGAAAAGAAAAACGACATTTTTATACGTCTTTCACCAATCTCATCAAACCACATGAACCAATAATGATCACCAATGGAATTTTACAATTTTATTTCCCCACACCCAAAAAATAAACTAAAAAAACCATGCATGTTTAAGTAGATTATTTTTAGTAAATTAAAGGGGTATTATAGTATTTATATATATATACTTTTATCTTATTAGAATTAAATAATTGTCTAAAAATTCTCATTATAATTATTAGTGACAGTAAAAATATAATATAATTTATCTCTTTCTTAATCTAGATAATCTAATTATTTTTTAAATTATTGTGTGTTATTTTATAAGGTGACAGATAATATGAAATCGGGCGAGAATATTTAATATAATAATAGGGTAGTCTCCGGGAATAATGAGTAGGGTTATGACCATAAAACGTATTGTTATTAGGAGTAGAAATTGGTGAGGATGAGCCCCTAATTTCAGTGCTACTCTAATGACTTTTTTGTCGCTATAATACAAATTTCAAGCAACCAATAAATTAAATCATAATATTTGTCCAAACCCATTCTGAAAAATACATATCAATTTGTGGTCTTAATTAGTAGCCTCCAATTGTACTTATCCATATTTAATTACAAGACAAGAAAAAAATTAAAAAATTGGTTGGCTATATGTTGGATGGAAACATATATATAGATGGAGTGATTTTTATTTTTATTTTTTTTGTTTTCGTGAATATATTTGGACAAGAAATTGTGTTCGAAACTAAATTTCTACCCATTAAAAGTTTTTTTTATTTTTTTTAAATATAAAAATGTTACATTAAACATAATCGAATCTTCAATCTCTTAGTTGGAAGACTTTATCGGTACTTTTTTACTATTAAGATTCTCAACACACCCCCAGGAATAGATATCTGGTGCGTGAAATCTCACAGGATTGGACATCTGCGCAGGTGGCCTAACTCGGACAGCCCAACAACTGGCTTTGTACCTCAAGAGGGGAGGACTGTCCAAGTCTTTATAAGTAATAATTATTTTATTTAATTAACCGATGTGGGATTCTCAATATAATTAATCAATGATTAGAATTACCGGTGGTATTTAGTGAAGTAATAATTTATTTTTTGTCAAGAGAGGTTAAAAAAAGGGGTTAAAAATAGTAAAACATATTCACGTGTGAACATTGCAATATTATTTAAAAAGACATGAACGTACCAAACTGCAATTCTGTATGGAAATAGGCCTTAGGCAGCTAATCATGTCCATCATTTTCTCTTCAATTGACACCTTAAATATATTTATAGTGAAAAGATGAATTGTCTCTATACTGTCAAAATAATTATGAATTTTTAAAAATAAGCTTGTTAAAAGTTATTTCGGATTGGATCAGTCCATTTTGAGTGAGGACTTTTGTTGTCCGGTTCAATCCAGTTCGCAGACTGACCTTTTCTTTTTAAATTTTATATATTAATTTTTTATATTTTTAAAAAATTTATTTATTATTTAAGTGTTATTTATGTGTAATTATTTTGTTTCTTATTTAGATATTGTCATAATTCTATAATTAGTTAAATATTTTTAAATAAAATTAATTTTTAATATTTTTTAAGGTTAAAAGATATTTTTTTATTTAAAAATAAGTTTATTTATGTATATTTATTATATTTCTTACCTAGAGAGAGAGAGAGAGAGAGAGAGAGATGGCCCAATGAATGTAGGCCTTGTGAAGCCAAAATATCAACAAGCAAATCAAATAAGTAGTTTGGGCCATTTGACCCAACTTCATAATGGGCCTTCTTCTCACCTCTCTCTCCCCAATAATAACTTAATGGATCAAATAGCAACTTTGTAATTATGTCAACTATTTGAACTATTTTGTGTAATATTTTTTATATCACTTTCATTTTATATTACATTTTTCCTTAAAAAATTAAAAAATGGTATAAAAAGTAGTATACAAAAGTAATGCAAATGATGTGAATCGAAAAAAAATAAAATGAAAGTGTGATAATTCGATTTTCAAGAGTTATTGACTAGTTCGTTAGGGATTGTATCTCAAATTGCAACACAAGACTGACATGCAATATTAAAGTACTTAACTGGACTTCTTATTGAACATACTAAGTGAGGTACATAAGTGATATGAGTTGCATTATTGGACCATACACTTCTCGTCATTCTTATAGTATTTGATCTCTTCTTTTTTTGTCTAACCATATGTGTTTTAAGACTATATATTCTGAGTAAATTTTTATGCTCATTTCTAATATTAGAAATATTGAAAATTTCAAATTATCCTCCGAGAATCACTTTAGCTACAACATAATATGTCCTTTCAAACAGAAAATGGAAGATCAAAAGAGACAACTAATGATCTTCAAAGGTGGAAAAAGATTTGATTCAAGAATAGACTATTCAGCTACCCAATCATTATCTTTATTTTATCCAAATTCGATCAGCTATAATATAACTCAAAATCTGACTAGCCCAGTCCTAGAATAGCTCAACTGAAATGGCCCAAGTCTTGAAATTCTTGTTTCTTTTCAATTTTTCATTTGTATTGCTTTTTAAACAGAGTTCATCTTTGTTGCAGTATCCATGTAAGCCTCCCCGCCACAATTCATATCAATTTTGTGATACTTCTTTACCTATCAAAATCAGGGCTCGATCTTTAATTTCACTCCTTACCCTTGAAGAGAAAATCCAGCAGCTTTCTGATAATGTTTCCAGTATTCCAAGGCTGGGAATTCCAGCTTACGAATGGTGGTCGGAATCACTTCACGGTATTGCCACAAATGGCCCCGGCATCACTTTCAATGGCTCAATTCCTTCTGCTACTTCTTTCCCACAAGTTATCCTTACTGCTGCGTCTTTTAATCGAAGCTTATGGTTTGCAATTTCGGAAGCAATAGCTGTGGAAGCTAGGGCTATGTATAATGTGGGACAAGCTGGGTTGACCTATTGGGCGCCTAATATTAACATTTTTAGGGATCCCAGATGGGGAAGAGGACAGGAAACACCTGGAGAAGATCCTATGTTGACTTCTGCTTATGCTGTTCAGTACGTAAGGGGTTTTCAAGGTGGGCAGAAGCGAAGGGGGAATGGTGGGAATCGAAATCGATTTGGTAAGAGGAGATTCTTGAATGGTGGTGATGATGATGACCATAGGAGTGGAAGCTTGATGTTGTCCGCTTGTTGTAAGCATTTCACTGCTTATGATTTGGAGAAATGGGAAAATTTTGCCAGATATAACTTCAATGCTGTGGTGAGTTTCTTTTGAAGTTTGTGAGTTTTTCTTTTTCTCCATTGATATGGCAGATTAAGTTCTGGTGTTTCCATTTCTTATCTGAATAATGCCGAAAGATCAGAAGTAACTCATGAGTCCTTATTTATTAGCATCAAATTATGTTTTTGTCTTAGAAATTTTCAAGTCCTTGAGAAAGATTCATATTCCGGGTGAGATTTAAGGTCTGTATAAGAACAATAATAGGATTAATGACTACTGCAGACAATGCTTATATTCCACTTAGAGTGCAAAAGAAAATAAAGTCAAACTACTTAATTTGTTGATATGAATTGAAGTGGAATATTTACTATGTGAATATGAACACTACGTATTCATATGTATAGTTGAGATTCTGAGAGCATTGGTCATTGATATTCAGGTCACGAAACAGGACATGGAGGATACGTATCAACCACCATTCCAAAGTTGTATAGAGAAGGGCCAAGCAAGCTGCTTGATGTGTTCATACAACAGTGTAAATGGCATTCCGGCATGTGCAGATGAGGATCTGTTCAATAAAGCTCGAAATGACTGGAAATTCAGAGGGTGACAATTTCCTACTTAGATTATGATTTGACATAAATTCTTTAGAATGAGATTTTTCATAGACTTATGCCTAAGCTGTTAAAGGGAAACTGTAGATACATTACTTCGGACTGTGATGCTGTTGCCACGATATTTGAATATCAAAATTTCACCAAAACTCCAGAGGATGCAGTTGCTCTTGCTCTAAAAGCAGGTTACATAATTCTTGCTTATTTCTTGTGACTTTCTGGAATGCTTGTAATTTGTTCTATTAAAACTTATTGCGGGCAGTTTCCATCAGGGACTGATATTAATTGTGGAACCTACATGCTTCGACACATGAAATCCGCAATTGATCAGGGGAAGGTGCTGGAAAAAGACATAGATAGAGCTTTGTTCAATTTGTTTTCTGTTCAAATGCGTCTTGGACTTTTTGATGGAAACCCCGAAAATAATCAGTTTGGTGAGTTTGGATCTCAAGATGTCTGCAATTCAAGACATAAGCAACTAGCACTTGAAGCAGCAAGACAAGGAATTGTGCTTCTCAAAAATGACAAGAATTTTCTGCCTCTGGATAAGAAAGCTGTGTCTTCATTAGCTGTTATTGGTCCCCTGGCAAATACAATTAATATTGGTGGTGATTATACAGGTTTGAATATCCCACACCTTGGAGTCATAGTCGATGTTTGTGGTTTATCGTTTTATAGTACTTTGATCCTTCTGTTTCTAGCTATTGCATTGAGAATTTTCGCAAGAATGAAATAAGCAAATGGACATGATATGATGCCATAATTTAACTTGGCTATCTCAAGTATGAAAAATAAGATAATTATTCGGTCCAGTAGTGCTGCAATATGTTGTGAGAATGATGCAATTCATAAAACCCAAAAACGGTATTATAAGTCTAATTTCTTGCAATATAATTGTACTGAACTAAGTTTTCTTATTATAGGAGTTTCATGCAATCCGAAAAGCATTTTCGAAGAGCTCCAGAACTACGTTGGAGAAGCATATTTTGCTATTGGCTGTACAGATGTGCCTTGCAATTCAACTGCTCTGGTTCCTGAAGCTATTTCAATTGCCAGAAGAGCTAAATATGTAATTGTAGTTGCTGGGCTGGATTTGTCACAGGAAACTGAAGATCATGACCGTTATAGTCTTCTTTTACCGGGTTATCAAAAGGATCTGGTCACGTCTGTTGCTGCTGTCAGCTCAAAACCAGTGATTTTAGTTCTAACTGGTGGGGGGCCTATCGATGTCTCATTTGCTGAAAAAGATCCACGAATAGCTAGCATTCTTTGGATAGGATATCCGGGAGAGACTGGTGGCAAAGCACTTTCAGAAATTCTTTTTGGAGACTATAATCCAGGTTAGTATAGAGAATGGAATCAAACAACCGGATTAGTGATCTCACAAACGTATCTAATAACTAAGGAGCTGCCGAGTTTATTTTAAGCCAATTGTTGATATTCTACGAGAGATTCAAACATGAAAATGCTAGGTGAAATGAGATTATGTACTTCTGTTAATGAATGCAGGTGGAAGATTACCAGTTACCTGGTATCCTGAATCATTTACCAAGACTCCTATGAATGACATGAACATGCGAGCTGATCCTTCTCGTGGTTATCCTGGACGAACTTATAGGTTTTACACGGGAGATAGACTTTATGGTTTTGGACATGGTTTGAGCTATACAAATCTCAGTTACAAGTTCCTAACAACACCGGAAAGACTGAGCTTCTCACGACATATTAAGGCTGAACTAAGGAGGAACATCCTGCATTCCGAAGGTAATGCTCTTGACTACATTCATGTCAAAGATGTGCTATCCTGCAATTCAGTGAGATTCTATATCCAAATCTCTGTGATGAATAATGGAAACTTGGATGGAAATGCAGTTGCATTATTATTTTCTAGATCGCCAAAATTTTTTACCGGTGCTCCAAAGAAACAACTTATAGGATTTGATCGTATTCATGTCCCTTCTTATAAATCTGTCGAAACAAGGATCTTGGTAGATCCATGTGAACATCTTAGCATTGTTGATGAACAAGGGAACAAAATATTGCCTCTTGGTGATCATACATTATTGTTGGAAGATTTACAGCATACATTTTTAGTCCAAATATGATAAAAGAAGACATCTTAGAATCATTTTTGATGTCTGTCCCTAATTTCTTCTGCATCAGAAATGTCTTCTGTTTGTAATTTGGGGTAATTATTAAATACAAAGGGCTCATCTGCTCATCTTGCTTTGTTTTCAGACATATTTACATCATGTGAGACTGCTAATCTCTCATTTTCACCTACATTATTTACATAGGAATTGAATCATAGTTTCTCTCTGAAAAGTTTGCTTGTTTGTATTTGTATGTGCTTACTTATCATGGCAAGAATTAGGCCAATACTTTAACCTGTGGCGAAACTAGGATTCGAGCACTTGAAAGGCTAAACTTTAAGGTAACAAATGTTGGGTTGACTGTATAGATATATACTGGACATCGTTGGTGACCGTCTGAGAGAATAATGGTCTAGACTAGTACCTACGGGTGGTGAAAGCCTTTTTCAAAACAAAGTAAAAAAACTTCATTTTGTACAGTAATTTTTTTATAAATGATATATTTGTACAATATATAAACATGAATCTAAGTACCCATATGGTTACGTTTTGACCAAGTGATAATGGTTGCCAAGTAGTGGTATGTGAATGCTGCCAGTTTATGTCTTCACTCATGGATTACTCTCTTTTACAGTTATAAAAACAAGAACAACAAAGAGAGTGATGTAACTTAATACAGGTCGCATAGTGCATAAATTAAGATATAGACCGGTACATAAATGTATGAGAAAGGGGCAAAACAGCTAAGAGAATGCAAAAAACAGCTATGGGTTCACATGAAGCAAAAGGGGGGAATGATACTTTTTTTACTTTGTGTTTGTTGTTATATATTGAAGCAAGAAAAGCAGGTTTACAACTCACAAGCTTCTTCTTTTCTTCTGTTTTCATCACTTACCTTTCCTTTCTTTGTTTATGTTTATAGAGAAGAAGTATATATATATATATATATATATATATATGTGGTGGACCAATAGAGACCTCAAAGTTCCATAACTGTCCATCATCAATAATTTGATTATGAAAGACCAGCCAAAAAGCTTTCCCTTACATAACCATTTCACATGCTCTACCATACTCCCCCTTTTGGATTCCTATATTATATTAATACAACTAATAGTTATCACCTAACGGCAAACACTTTGCAATTAGGAACGGAACCAAAACCATCCCAAAAGATACCTAAAGAGAGGAGAATTGTCTAAGCATTTATAAGAAACAATTATTTTTTAAATATTAGTTATATGGGATTCTCAATCTACCCCTTACGTCTAGGATTGGATATTTGGAGCATAAAGTATTGCAGGACTGGATATCTGTACGGGTGACCCAACACAGGCAGTCTAACAACTGGCTCTGGCTCTAATACCACCTTTCTTGAAAGAAGTCGGAGAAAAGAATCACCTAGTAGTCGCAATAGATCATTCATGAAGTGGATTGAGGTGAAAGCCCAAGCAACGATTACAGCAAGAAAAGTCAAAGACTTTTTTTAGGAAGACATTATTTGCCACTTTGGAATCCTAAAAATCCTAATCTCGAATAACGGAAACAGTTCGACTCCAAGGAATTCTGTGACTTATGTTAAAATTTTGCTCTTAGACCTAATTCACCCAAAAGGTATCTCAAGAGGGAGGTATGTCCATGTCTAAAATTTTATAGAGGGTAATTATTTTTCAAATACTAGCCATGTGAGATTCTCAACACACCCCCTCACGCCTAGGAATGAACATCTAAAGCGTGAAGTATTGAAAGACTGGACATCTGTGCGGGTGGTCCAACAACTGGCTCTAGCTTTGACTTTAATACTATGTTAAAATTTAAACTTGATCTAATTCATCCCAAAAGGTACCTCAAGAGGGGAGGTCTGCCCATACCCAAGCCTTTATGAAGACTAATTATTTTTCAAATACTAGTCGTGTAAGATTCTCAACAGAAACGCTGTTTACTGAGCTGTAATAATAGATTTGGAGATCAATTCATATTATCACCCCTATTGATCAAACCATTTCTTATTTTTAAAATTTATTAGTGAAAATATTAATAAAAGTATTATGACGAGTGTTATATAATGTTTTGATAATAATGATATTCAAGAGTTTTTGATCAATTCAGAATAAATGAGCGCATAAAAATATGAAATTATAGTATAAAATTAAAAATTTAACATTAAATCGTGCACATATAATGACTCGAACTCAAGTAAATTACATTTTGTTGTTATATTAAAATTTTAAAAATTTTATAATATTAAAATTAGATGACGCTAATACTTAAAATCTATGCTTGGCACAAAAGTATTATTTTGTTATACCATAATTACCCCTCTCCATCCTATACATTATAGGTAAATTTTAAATAAATTGAGGCTACTATTAATGTTGTGGACCTTTTATAAAACATACAAGTCATAATTACACATGATATTGATCTTTTAGAAAAAATCTATCATACATGAAAAGGAAATAAATTAAAGAAAAAGATTTGAGTAGGTTAGCCTGATATTTATTTTTATTTTTTTCCTAATATTAATCATTATTATGTGCTATTTTTAAATTTAACATGTATGCTTTATAGTTTTTATTTAATTACATAAATAATTAATCTATATTCAATATGGAGCTTTTATATTATTATTTGAAAAACAAGTACCACATAATAATAGGTAATATATTTTATTTTGTAGAAGTATTATTTACCGTCAGAATCATCCTAACAGAAAAGTAACTATTAACGAAAGTGTACTATACTGTATATTAGAATGTATTAAACAATCATGAATGGTATTATTTGCTCTACCAATGTAATCATCTACATTAAATATTTTAATTTAATATTAATAACTTACTAAAACTAATTACAATATTTTGAACATTACTATTTAATTTTAATATTTACATAATTAATAATTACGTAATGATATAAAATTATACAAATCTTCTAATATAAACAATGGAAGAGTGAAAATTTTGTGTATTTTATTTAGTAATTCTACATATCTAATATAACTATGAATATACATAATCTTGAGCCCGAGTTCGAGCTCACAAATTGAACTCCTAACGAACTTTGAGTTCAATTTTATTAGCTCAAGCTAGACTCGTTTAGTAATATATTCGGCTCGAATTCAACTTGTGTTCGATCAACGTCAAGCTCAAATTGAATTTTGATCGAACTTTTAATATAGATCTTTTAGAGAGCTAAAGTTAATATAAATGTATATATATATATAACTTGTATAAATAAAAGAAAATATTAATGTAGGCTTATTGTAATCTTCTCAAAAACAATAACCAACAGGCTAAGAAGCCCCAAAAGGATACAATGGGTCCCACACGCACATCTAATTAACCGTGTGGGCCCTACGGTTGTTATTATCCAAAAACGTCGACGTCCTAATTCTCTCCCAAATCCCTCCCAAACCATGTTAACGCACCACACGTAATCATCACCCAAAACCCCTTCTCCCTCGTACATACAAAACCATCTCGAAACGCATATTCCTCTCTGCCTCTTTGCTGCGGCGGAAATGGAGAAAGTTCGTGAAAACATCAGCGGTAGCGGCGACGGCACAGCTAAACTCTCAGCCGCCGATTCCAGAGTGAAAATTATGTGTAGCTATGGCGGGAAGATTCAACCGAGACCTCGTGACCAGCAACTCACGTATGTAGGCGGCGACACCAAACTGTTAACCCTCGATAGGAACATCAAGTTCGCCGACGTCGTCGCGAAGCTTAATTCTCTCTGTAATTTTAATTCTGATGAACTCTATATGAAGTATCAATTGCCTGGCGAAGACCTCGATGTTTTAATCTCTTTAATTGACGACGATGATTTCGAGAATATGATGTTTGAGTATGATCGATTTCAGAATAAGGTTTCGCCGTCGAGTAAACCGCTAAGGTTTAGGATTTTTCTCTACGGAGGTAACAATTCGGTGAAGCCGAATTCTGATGCTGGATCGGATACTCCATTGAATCCGGATTATCTATTTGGATTCGACAAGGAGTATGACTATAGTAGTTCAAATAAATTAAACAGCGGTTCAACGACATCCGCATTCGATTTAAGCCTTTGGACTATTCCAAGTGCGGTGGTGTCAGGACACTCCGGTTCCGTTAAGGAGAACGGAAACCAAGGCCGGACGAATGGCATTGAAACGCAGGAGGCTAGATCTGGCGGAGGAGAATATGTAGCTGCGGCGCCGCCGCCGCAATTCCTGTACCGGATACCGGTAATGAACTCTGGTTTTCATTTTGCACAGTATGGACCGGTGCCGATTGGTGTGGCTAATGGCTTCGGAGTAGGAGAGCGACGTCCGATTTACAATGTGATTCCTTCAATGACGTCTGTGTTGCCGGAGAAGATGAAGATGATCGGTGGATCAACCACTGATACGGCTTCTCCATAATTGTAACGTATGGGTATGAAATTTCTGAACATAGCAATTTTGAAACAGGTACATATTAAATTTTACATAGCATCGTATCATATCATCTGTGCAGAATATTTATAAAAAACTTTTGTAGTATTTAATTAATTTTGCAGTAAATTGAAAACTCGATTGAGTTTCATTGATCATTTAGTACTATGAACTTGGATCGGTGATTTATTCATTAATTAACTTTTAATTAATGCCTTTAAAACCTTTAATTTTTAATCAGTCATGCAAGAAGAAATAATTCCATCTTGATTAATTCTTGGTGTGTTACTTCTTAAGTTTAATCTGCAGACTGCTTATTGGGTTCATTCTTTGGCTTCTTGGAAATGATAGTCTCCCTTGTTAGTTTTTAGCCATCGGTGAGGTGAAATCACAAGCATGCATAAGTTTGGGATCATACTTGCGTCCAACGTGAGTCGTTTTCTTTGGGACTTGACCCTCTGAATTCTTCGTCCCGTCTAAAACGAATTTTATTTTATTTTCAACCTAAATTGTCTGAGGCCTAATCTTGACTACTTCAGAGTTAGTAGGGTGACTTTTAGAACTATTTTTTCTTATTCATATTATTAAAAATAAAATAAATTACTTACAAAAAGTATAAGCATACTACCTAACATGATTATAAGTTCCAAATAATATTAGATTGATATGCGACATTAAAATTGCTGTTTGAATGATTTAAATTTAAAACATTTTTACTTGACACGTTAAATGAAGAATTCTAAGCGAAAGAAATTACTTTATTAAAACACACACTTTTGGGTTAAAAACTTTTTTTCTATTGGTTATATTAGGTAAAAACTGGATTGTGCTTGAGTTTAAATGAGTCAAAGGTGTGTATCTGTCTCTACACTCAGTACACATGCTAAGTGCACAGGTCTACTGCAAATAAACACTGAAGGCTCGTTTTACTTTTTAGATTAAGTAAGACTATTGTGCTGGAGTTCGAAAATAAACACTAGCTAACTGGTTATGAAATTGCAAGGTGGGTATTAATGGTTAAAGTAATATAAAAATTTTAATATTTTTAATATAGAATTAATTTTTTATATACATTAAATTTTGAATCTTCAGTCTGTTAAATCGTTCAATTAATATAATTTATATTTTGCATTTGGGTGTTGTTTAATTTGAAGAAGAATTTTACTTTTTTTTAACTAAGAAAAAGACTCATATCAATGGTCAACAAAATAGTCAAAATGGCCAATAGAACTGGGTTATGTTATAGTTAATTGAGCAACTAATTGGATTCCGTCCCATGGCAAAATATCTGCACTAGTTTGTTAACGCATTTTGGGTTGAATTTTTCGATCATTTTATATTATTTTTAATTTAATATATTTTATTAATAAAATTTAATAAATAAAATAATATACAAAGTGAGACGGACAATATATTGGATACCGTTTTATAGCTATTGGAAAACACGTCACGCATTACCAAACGTTCAACGCCCATAACGAAAAAGGGAAGCAGGCACTAAATTCGGCCTCAAATTAAGGTAACAATAGTTTTTGAAAAGTAAAATAGTCTTTTTAGTTAATACTGAAGTAAATTGACTTCTTCTGTAATGTTTAATTCTTGGTTATGTAGACTTCATTCCTGTTGACGAGGTGTGTAGTTTAATAATATAATTCTCTTTATTTATTATTTTTTACATGATATGTTAAAATAGAGATCCTAAATACGTCATTTAAGAAACAGTTTAATACTTCAATCTTTATATTCTTTAATTCTTTTCGATAGCAAAATATATTAGCCGATCCCCTCAATTCCTTTTCAAGAATGAGAGAGAATTTTGAATCAATGTCAATAGCATATATTTGGATAATGTTTGCCAACCACTCCAATAGTACCACAATCCACATCATTAGATAAAGAGAATTGACAAAAATAATAATAAAATTACGAGTTTACAATTAGTACACTTTAAAATATATTTTGCATTATTTATAATAAAAATTTCAAATAAAATTCCTCGATTCGAGTAAGGTTAATTGACAATGTTTTACAACTATAATTGTACGTTTTATGACATTAATAACTTTATTTTATCATAAGGAAAAAAAAAAAAGAAAAAGAAAAACATATTAATAGGAATTTCATTAGGCACATTACATGTGATAAAGGAACAATGCCAACCAAATCAGTGGCGCCTTTTCCCGACAAATTGCTGTAAAACTCCAGCTATTAATATTTTATTTTCATGCCCTTTCAACCAAAAAGAAAAAAGTGAAAAAAAATATGTGTAAATATTTCAAATTCTCTTCCCGCAAAATGTTTGAAAAATGGGAAATAATCATTGAGTAGGCTGAATAATTAAATTACCAGACAAGATGTGCGTAATTCAATAGCGAGAACTCCTCATTTAGTTTCTTCATATAATATAATATGTTAAGCGAGAAATTTTGATTTCGAGTCACTCAATAAACAGTTTTCAGGAATATTTAATGTCATATATCAATTTTGTACTACTTTTTGAGACTTTGTATTATTATAAAAATTAAAAGAGAATTTATGTTTTGGTTTTAGAAAATATTTAAATGAAAATGTGGAATATGAAGCATATATAACACTTTTTTTAGATAGTAAAATAAATATTTAATTTGAATGACCGACCTTTCAAAAGAATAAATAAGAGATTAATACACAAAGGAGAGAAAAATTCAAGGGATAAGAACGAGATTAAAAGGAAAAAAAAACATCACAATAATGATACATTAATAAAGAGTAAAATACGATGTATATACATTTAATAGATAGCGTGAAAGACGAATTAATTGATAATATTCTTCATATTATTTTTATATTTTTAAAAATAAGAAAATACTACCATTGTTTCTATTTTTTCTATTTTTATACGCATAAACTATTTAAAACCTTGTAAGTATGACATATTATATTTAATGCAGCAGTTTTTAACATATTTTTTGCATCAATGAGGCTAAACGAGTCGAGTTTTGCTTGATCCGAACATGGTCTGAATAGTTCGGGTTTAAGAAAGATGAACCTAAACTTGACTCACATTTGTTAGGGTCGGATTCAAGTTCGGCCCGACTAGATAATGATTTTTTTAAAAAAAATTAAAACAAAAATTTGAAAAATAATGAAAGAATTTCAATTTTAACCTACTTTTATTATTTAAATTTTATTATACATTTATAAAATTACATATTACATGTAAATTTATTAAAAAATAATAAAAAAATTCTTTTAGATAAATTAAAATTTTATCCTATTTAAAAATTTATTAGATTATTCCTTAATTGCCATGATAATTATAATATAATATATAATTATAATATGTAACAATATAATATAAAAAATATAAATAGTAATTTAAACGTAAGCTAAGTTTGAACTGATTAAGCTTACTTAAATCTAGAAAAATGAGCCCGATCTTAAAAATAGACTAAACGAATCGAGTTTTACGTTGGTCCGAACTCATTAACAGTCTTACATATCAAATCATAATTATACAACTAAAACTAAAATGAAATACTTAGTAAATACATATTATCGTTCAATATACATCATCTAAAAATAAGAATAAAAGTTAAAAGAAATTGTATATAAATAAAAAAAGACAATAGTTTACGAGTACAAGTGATTTTTTTAAATAAAATAAAAAGGAAAAGAAGAATGTAGGAGGTGGTAAGGTAAAGGTGACGCATGCATGCGCTGGAAACATCTTACTGGTCCCTATATAATCCTTCTTTTGTCATTGCGAACAAATAGGAGTAGTATGCTCAGCTCTCTGTTTGGGACTAATTATTTCTATAAATACTTTTTTTTTTTTTTTGTTTTAATCTCTGATCAATCACTCGCCTCACTTTCTTCCTCCAGAACCATCCATAATCCATTCCCCTCAATCATCAAAAGTTTCTCAAATTTCAAACATGAATGAACCACCTAAGTATGCTTATCCTTATCCTGCTCAAGGTACGTGCTAATACTTATTTGTTCGGATTTTGAGTTTTCGAAAAGAGAAATTAATAGATTATGATGTTTAATTTGTTCGAAATTTGTTCAGATTTTGAGTTGTTGAAAGAGAAATCAATAATTTCAGTTAAAAGAAAAAAAAAAGAAGTACTAGTTCCTTATTTCTAATTAATTTGTTCGTATTTTGAGTTTTCGAAAGAGAAATTACGAATTTAAGATGTTTAATTTGTTCAATTTTTGGAGTTGTTGAGACAGAAATCAACATGTAAGATGTTTAATTTGAATTTGATATGAATGCGATATAGGTTATTACCAAGGACCTCCGGTAATGGCGCCGCCGCAGTACGCTGCTCCTCCGCCTAGAAGAGAACCAGGTTTCCTCGAAGGATGGTAAATAATCTTCTCTCTCTCTCTTTCTCTCTCTGTTTTTTTGTGGTGGATATTAATATTTTTTGGTCCGGCAGTCTAGCGGCGTTGTGTTGCTGCTGCTTACTTGACGAATGTTGCTGTGATCCTTCCATTATCTTCATCAGCTGAGATCTACCACGCGCCGCCGTCACCTCCTCCGAAATGTAGTGTCTCTGTAAGTACGGGTAGTTTCCGTTTGGAAAATTGGCCCTTTTATTAGAATAATCAAACATGTTCCAAAGCTCCATTCTCATTTCATCTATCAGATTGTTACAGTATTATGTAAATTTTAGTTGTAATCCTCTTGGCATTTGGCTACTCAACTCATCACTTTTTCACTTTTTTTGGGGGTTTATGAAATTACTGGTTTTTGAATGATTTAGTGTGCCATTAGGGTCCAAATCTCAAATCTTAATTTAGAAATGAAGAAAAATGAGTTTAAGATCCATGAGAAGGTTTAAACAATCTCATATTCAGTTTATCAATATGACTTGGAATGAAATGAAAAACAAGATAAGCATGTGAGATTTAACAGAAGTTTAAATCTCAAATGTCGAAATAAAAAATGAAAGGTTCAAAGAATTTGTTTTTAGTTTTACTTAGAAACCAAAATAGTTAGAAATGCTATTTAAAAACATCATAAAATTTTAGGAGATTATTTCTCAAGTTGTATAGGTAATACAAACAAGGTGATTAGTTTGAGCAGTGAGGTCATATATGTAAACTAAGAAGAATAATTTTCAATGGTTATTATTGTAAATTATGAACCTTATGTATATATTATGTATGGACAAGTTTCCAAAAAAAAGTCTATAAGCATTAAAAGCAGGTTTGGAACTTGGAAAGTGGAGCAGTTGGAAAAAATAATTGGTGGTACTAGTAAGAATGAGGTGAGAGTAGGGCTTTGCTAATATGATTTTTTTTAAGTGAGGCCTTCAGATTCAAGAACGCGATTCATAAATTTAAGAACATGCAAGCAGTTCTTACTTAGCTAAGCATCACATCTTGAGTTGCTGATTCGAGAACGATCTGATAGGAGTACCAAGTTTTATTTAACAATCATCTTAGCTATACTAAAAATGGATATTCCAAAATAATTATGACTATTTTTTTCTTGTGAAATACGACCATGAATATTTAGATTAATACTTAAAAATAAACCTCAATAGAAAAATGTATTAGAAAATATCTTAAAAGATGTATTCGACCATCTTGAGTGAATTTTTATTTGTAATTTCCTTTGTTTTTTATTAAAAAATCGTTTTGAACAATTTTTTTAAAAATTTTTTTGCTGACCTAAGCATATGAATTAAGCTTTTAATGGGAATGTGATGCTTTGTTTTGTGTATTTATACAACATGAAAAATATTTAGAATCGTTTTGAATAATTTTTTTGAGAAAATTTTTTGGACCTAATTTTTGTAAAAAACGTGATGATTAGTACACGAATTTGAACTTTTATGGGAATGTGATATTTTGTTTTGTGTATTTATATAACATGAAAAACATTCGAAATCATTTTTAGTAATTTTCTAGAGAATTTTTTTCAGACCTAATTTTTGTAAAAAACGTGATGATTAACACACGAATTCGAGTTTTAAAGGGAATGTGATACTTGTTAAAACATTCAGAATCGTTTTAAGTAATTTTTTAGAGAATTTTTTTCGGAGCTAAATTTAGCTAAAAACGTGATGATTAGCATAAGAATTCGAGCTTTAATGAGAATGTGATACGTAGTTTTGTATATTTATATAACATGAAAAATATACATAATCGTTTTAAACAATTATTTAGAGATTGTTTTTTCAAGCCTATTTTTTGTAAAAAACGTAATGTAATACACGAATTCGAGTTTTTTATGGGAATAGGATACTTTGTTTTGTGTATTTATACAATATGAAAATATTCAGAATCGTATTGAGCAGTTTTTCAGAAAATTTTTTTCGGATCTAAATTTTGTAGAAAACGTAATGAAAAACGTTCAGAATCGTTTTGAGAAATTTTTTAGAGAAATTTTTTCATACCTAAATTTTGTAAAAAACATAACGATTAGTACACAAATTAGAATTTTAATGGGAATGTGATACTTCGTTTTGTGTATTTATACAACATAAAAAACGTTTAGATCGTTTGAGCAATTTTTTAGAGAAATTTTTCCGACCGAAATTTTGTAAAAAAAGTGATGATTAGTAAAAGAATTAACACTTTAATAGGGATGTGATACTTCGTTTTATGTATTTATACAAAATGAAAAATGTTCAGAATAGTTCAAACAAATTTTTAGAGAAATTTTTTTTCCAAACGAGATTTTGTAAAAAACGTGATGATTAGTACACGAATTAGAACTTTAATGGGAATGTGATACTTCGTTTTGTATATTTATACAACATGAAAAACGTGCAGAATAGTTTTGAACAATTTTTTAGAGAAATTTTTTCGAACCTAAATTTTGTAAAACACGTGATGATTAGTACACGAATTAGAGTTTTTATGGGAATGTGATACATCATTTTGTGTATTTATATAACATAAAAAACATTTAAAATCGTTTTGAATAATTTTTTGGATAACTTTTTTCGGACCTAAATTTTGTAAAAAAACGTGATGATTATTAGCACATGAGTTAGAGCATTAATGAGATTGTGATACTTCTTTTAGTGTATTTATATTAAATGAAAAACGTTTAGAATCGTTTGAGCAATTTTTTAGAGAAATTTATTCGTACCTAAATTTTATAAAAAACGTGATGATTAGTATACAAATTTGAGCTTTTATATGAATGTGATACTTGTTTTGTATATTTATACAAATGAAAAAAGTGTAGAATCGTTTTTAGCAATTTTTTAGAGAAATTTTTTCGAATCTAAATTATTGTAAAACCCGTGATGATTAGTACATGAATTAGAGTTTCAATGGGAATGTGATACTGCGTTTTGTATATTTATACAACATGAAAAACATTCAGAACCGTTTTGAGCAATTTTTCGGAGAACTTTTTTCGGACCTAAATTTTGTAGAAAACGTGATAATTAGCACACGAATTAGAGGTTTAATGTGTTTGGGATACTTCTTTTTGGTATTTATATAACATGAAAAAACGTTCAGAATCGTTTTGAGAAATTCTTTAGAGAAAATTTTTTCGACCGAAATTTTGTAAAAAACGTGATGATTAGCACACGAATTCGAGCTTTTATGTGAATGTGATACTTCGTTTTGTATATATATACAACATGAAAAACGTTTAGAATCGTTTTGAGCAATTTTTTAGAGAAATTTATTCGGATCTAAATTTTATAAAAAATGTGATGATTAGTACACGAATTCGAGCTTTTATGTGAATGTGATATTTCGTTTTGTATATTTATACAAATAAAAAAAGTGTAGAATCATTTTTAGCAATTTTGTAGAGAAATTTTTTCGGACCTAAATTATTGTAAAATACGTGATGATTAGTACACGAATTAGAGTTTCAATGGGAATGTGATACTGCGTTTTGTCTATTTATACAACATGATAAACATTCAAATTCGTTTTTAGCATATTTTAAGAGAATTTTTTCGGACCTAGATTTTGTAAAAAACGTGATGATTAGTACACGAATTAGAGCTTTAATGAGAATTTGATACATCGTTTTGTATATTTATACGATATGAAAAACATTCATAATCGTTTTGAGCAATTTTTTAGAGAAATTTTTTCGGACCTAAATTTTATAGAAAACATGATGATTAGTACAAGAATTCGAGCTTTTATGGGAATGTGATACTTCGTTTTTTGTATTTATACAACAAGAAAACATTTAAAATTGTATTGAGCAATTTTTTCGAATATTTTTCTTGACTTAAATTTTGTAAAAAATACGATGATTAGTACAGGAATTCGAGCTTTTATTGGAATGCGATATTTCGTTTGTATATTTATACAACATGAAAAACATTCAGAATCGTTTGTGTAATTTTTTGGAGAACTTTTTTCGAACCTAAATTTTGTAGGAAACGTGATGATTAGTACACGAATTAGAGCTTTAATGGGGTTGGGATACTTCTTTTTGTGTATTTATACAACATTAAAAACGTTCAGAATCGTTTTGAGCAATTTTTCAGTGAAATATTTTCGGACCGAAATTTTGTAAAAAACGTGATGATTAGTATACGAATTAGAACTTTAATGGGAATGTAATACTTCGTTTTGTGTATTTATACAAATGAAAAACTTTCAAAATCGTTTTCAGCAATTTATTAGCGAAATTTTGGAAAAAACGTGATGATTAGTACAAGAATTAGAACTTTAATGGGAATGTGATACTTCCTTTTTGTGTATTTACACAAATGAAAAACTTTGAGAATCGTTTGAGCAATTTTTCAGTGAAATTTTTTCCAACCTAAATTTTTTAAAATACGTGATGAATGTACACGAATCAGAGCTTTAATGGGAATGTGATACTTCGTTTTGTGTATTTAAACATGAAAAATATTCATAATTGTTTTGAGCAATTTTTTACAGAAATTTTTTCGTACCTAAATTTTGTAAAGAAGGTGGTGATGAGTACACGAATTTGAGTTTTTATGGGAATGTGATACTTCATTTGTTGTATTTATACAACGTGAAAAATGTTAAGAATCGTTTCGAGCAATTTTTTTGGGAAATTTTTTCGGACCTAAATTTAGTAAAAAAAAGTGATGATTAGTATACGAATTCGAGCTTCTATGTGAATGTGATACATCGTTTTGTATATTCATACAACATGAAAAACGTGCAGAATCGTTTTGAGCAATTCTTTAGAGAAATTTTTTCGGACCTAAATTTTGTAATACACGTGATGATTAGTACACGAATTAGAGCTTTAATGGGATTGTGATACTTCTTTTTGTGTATTTATTTAACATGAAAAACATTCAAATCGTTTTGAGCAATTTTTAAGACAAATTTTTTCGGACCTTAATTTTGTAAAAAATGTGATGATTAGTACACGAATTAGAGCTTTAATGAGAATGTGATACTTCGTTTTGTGTGTTTATACGACATGAAAAACATTCATAATTGTTTTCAGCAATTTTTTAGAGAAATTTTTTCGGACCTAAATTTTGTAGAAAGCATGATGATTACTACAAGAATTCGAGCTTTTATGGGAATGTGATATTTCGTTTTGTGTATTTATACAACAAGAAAAATTTAGAATTGTATTGAGCAATTTTTTCGAATATTTTTCTTGACCTAAATTTTGTAAAAGATATGATGATTAGTACAGGAATTCGAGCTTTTATGGGAATGCAATACTTCGGTTTTTATATTTATACAACATTAAAAACATTCAGAATTGTTTTGAGCAATTTTTTGGAGAACTTTTTTCGGACCTAAATTTTGTAGAAAATGTGATGATTAGCACACGAATTAGAGAGCTTTAATAGGATTGGGATACTTCTTTTTGTGTATTTATATACTATTAAAAACGTTTAGAATCATTTTGAGCAATTTTTTAGAGAAATATTTTCGGACCGAAATTTTGTAAAGAACATGATGATTAGTACACTAATTAGAGCTTTAATTGGGAACGTGATACTTGTTTTGTGTATGTATACAACATTTAAAACATTCAAAATCGTTTTGAGCAATTTGTTAGCGAAATTTTTTCTGACCGAAATTTTGTAAAAAACGTGATGATTAGTACACGAATTAGAACTTTAATGGGAATGTGATACTTCGTTTTGTGTATTTGTATAAATGTAAAACGTTCAGAATCGTTTGAGAAATTTTTTAGTGAAATTTTTTCGGACTTAAATTTTGTGAAAAACGTGATGATTAGTACACGAATTAGAGTTTCTATATGAAGGTGATACTTCTTTTTGTGTATTTATACATGAAAAACATTTAGAATCATTTAGAGCAGTTTTTTAGAGGAATTTTTTCGGACCTAAATTTTGTAAAGAAGGTGATGATTAGTACACGAATTCGCATTTTTATGGAAATGTGATACTTCGTTTGTTGTATTTATACAACGTGAAAAACGTTCACAATTGTTTTGAGAAATTTTTTAGAGAAATTTTTTTGGACTTAAATTTAGTAAAAAACGTGATGATTAGTATACGAATTCAAGCTTTTATGTGAATGTGATACATCGTTTTGTATATTTATGCAACATGAAAAACGTGCAGAATCATTTTGTGCAATTCTTTAGAGAAATTTTTTCGGACCTAAATTTTGTAAAACATGTGATGAACAGTACACGAATTAGAGCTTGAATGGGATTGTGATACTTCTTTTTGCGTATTTATTCAACATGAAAAACGTTCAGTATCGTTTTGAGCAATTTTTTAGAGAAATTTTTTCAGAATGTAAAAAACGTGATGATTAGTACACGAATTCGAGCCTTTATGGGAATATGATACATCGTTTGATTTATTTATACAACATAAAAAACGTTCAAAATCGTTTTGAGAAAATTTTTAGAGAAATTTTTTTGGACCTAAATTTTGTAAAACACGTGATGATTAGTACACGAATTCGAGCTTTTATATGAATGTGATACTTTGTTTTGTATATTTATACAATATAAAAAAAAGTTCAAAATCGTTTTGTATAATTTTTTACAGAAATTTTTTCAGACCTAAGATTTTTAAAAAACGTGATGATTAATACACGAATTCGAGCTTTTATGGGAACGTCACACTTTGTTTTGTGTATTTATACACCATGAAAAATGTTTAGAATTGTTTTAGAGAAATTTTTTTCGATCTAAATTTTGTAAAAAACAAATACACGAATTCAAGCATTTATCGGAATGTGATACTTTGTTTTGTGTATTTTTATAACATGAAAAAAGTTCAGAAGCGTTTTGAGCAATTTTTTAGAGAAATTTTTTCGGACCTAAATTTGGTAAAAAAACGTGATGATTAGTATATGAATAAGAGCTGTAATGAGAATGTGATTCTTCGCTTAATGAATTTATACAATATGAAAAATATTCAGAATCGTTTTGTGCAATTTTTTAAAGATTTTTTTCGATCTAAATTTTGTAAAAACGTAATGATTCATACACGAATTAGAGCTTTAATGGTAATGTAATACTTCGTTTTGTGTATTTATACAACATGAAAAATGTTCAGAATCATTTTCAACAATTTCTAGAGAAATTTTTTCGGACCTAAATTTTGTAAAATACGTGATCATTAGTACACGAATTGGAGCTTTAATGGGATTGTGATACTTCTTTTAGTGTATCTATACAATAATAAAAACGTTCAGAATCGTTTTGAGCGATTTCTTAGAAAAATATTTTTGGACCTAAATTTTGTAAAAAATGTGATGATTAGTACACGAATTAGAGCTTTAACAGGAATGTGATTCTTTGTTTTGTGTATTTATACAATGTGTAAATTATTCAAAATCTTTTTGAGTAATTTTTTATATAAATTTTTTCGAACCTAATTTTGTAAAAAACGTGATGATTAGTACACGAATTCGAGCTTTTATGGGAACGTGACACTTTGTTTTTAGTATTTATACAATATGAAAAACGTTCAGAATCATTTTGAACAATTTTTTAGAGAAATTTTTTCGGACCTAAATTTTGTAAAAAACGTGATGATTAGAACACGAATTAGAGCTTTAACGGGAATGTGATTCTTTATTTTGTGTATTTATACAACGTGTAAAATATTCAAAATCTTTTGAGTAGTTTTTTATATAAATTTTTTCGACCTAAATATTGTAAAAAAATGTGATGATTAGTACATAAATTAGAACTTTAATGGTAATGTGATACTTCGTTTTGTGTATTTATACGACATAAAAAACGTTCAGAATCATTTTGAGCAATTTTCTAGAGAAAGTATTTCGGACCTAGATTTTGTAAAAAAACGTGATGATTAATACACGAATTAGAGCTTTAACGGGAATGTAATTCTTCATTTTTTGCAAATATAAAACATGAAAACGTTCAGAATCGTTTTGAGCAATTTTTTAGAGAAATTTTTTCGAACATAAATTTTGTAAAAAACGTGATGATTAGTACACGAATTAGAGCTTTAATGGGAATGTGATTCTTCGTTTTGTGTATTTATACAACATGTAAAACATTCAAAATCGTTTTGAGCAATTTTTTAAATAAATTTTTTTCGACCAAAATTTTTGTAAAAGATGTGATGATTAGTACAAATATTAGGCCTTAATGGGAATTTGACACTTCATTTTGTGTATTTTAACAACATGTAATACGTTCAGAATCGTTTTGTGCAATTTTTCAGAAAAATTTTTCAGACCTAAATTTCGTAAAAAACATAATGATAAGTGCAAGAATTAGAGATTTAATGGAAATGTGATATTTCATTTTGTGTATTTATAAAACATGAAAAACGTTCATAATCGTTTTGCACGATTTTTTTGAAAAAAACTTTTTTAGACCTAAATTTTGTTAAAAACGTTATGATTAGTACATGAATTCGAGCTTTTATGGGAATGTGGTACTTCGTTTGATGTATTTATACAACATGTTAAACATTCAGAATCGTTTTAAGCAATTTGTTGGAGAAATTTTTTCGGACCTAAATTTTGTAAAAACGTGATGAAGTACACGAGTTCGAGCTTTTATGTGAATGTGATACTTCGTTTTGTATATTAGACAACATGAAAAACGTCCAGAATCGTTTTGAGCAATTTTTTAGAGAAATTTTTTTCGACCTAAATTTTATAAAAAACGTGATGATTAGTACACATATTAGAGCTTTAATGGAAATTTGATTCTTCATTTTGTGTATTTTAACAACATGAAAAACATTCAGAATCGTTTTGAGCAATCTTTTAGAGAAATTTTTTCAGACTTAAATTTTGTAAAAAACGTGATGATTAGTACAAGAATTAGAGCTTTAATGGAAATATAATACTTCGTTTTGTGTATTTATAAAACATGAAAAACGTTCATAATCATTTTGCGGAATTTTTTTGAGAAACTTTTTCAGACCAAAATTTTGTAAAAAACGTGATAATTAGTACATGAATTCGAGCTTTTATGAGAATCTGATACTTCGTTTGGTGTATTTATACAACATGTTAAACATTCAGAATCATTTTGAACAATTTTTTAGAAAAATTTTTTCAGACTTAAATTTTGTAAAAAACGTGATGATTAGTACACGAATTGGAGCTTTTATGTGAATGTGATACTTCGGTTTGTATATTTATACAACATGAAAATATTCAGAATCGTTTTGAGCAATTTTTTGGAGACCTTTTTTCAGACCTAAATTTTGTAGAAAACGTGATGATTACTACATGAATTAGAGCTTTAATGGGATTATGATACGTCTTTTTGTATATTTATACAACATGAAAAACGTTCAGAATCGTTTTGAGCAATTTTTTAGAGAAATTTTTTTGACCGAAATTTTATAAAAAACGTGATGATTAGTACACGAATTAGATAGAGATTTAATGGGAACGTAATACTTCATTTTGTGTATTTACATAACATGAATAATATTCAGAATGGTTTTGAACAATTTTTTAGAGAAATTTTTTGGGACCAAAATTTTGTATAAAACGTGATGATTAGTACACGAATTTGAGCCTTAATGGGAATGTGATACTTTATTTTATGTATTTATACAACATGAAAAATGTTCAGAATCGTTTAGAGCAATTTTTTTGAGAAATTTTTTCGGACCTAAATTTTGTAAAAAACGTGATTATTAGCACACGAATTGGAGCTTTAATGGGAATGTGATACATCGTTTTGTGTATTTATACAACATGAAAAACGTTCATAATCGTTTTGCACAATTTTTTAAAGAAATTTTTTTCGGACCTAAATTTTGTTAAAAACGTTATGATTAGTACACGAATTCAAGCTTTTATAGGATACTTCGTTTTGTGTATTTATACAACAAGAAAAATGTTCAGAATTATTTTGAGTAATTTTTTAGAGAAATTCTTTCGGACCTAATACACGAATTAGAGCTTTAATCGGAATGTGGTTCTTCGTTTTATGTATTTAGACAACATGAAAGACGTTCAGAATTGTTTTGAGAAAGTTTTTAGAGAATTTTTTTCCAACCTAAGTTTTATAAAAAATGTGAAGATTAATACACGAATTAGAGCTTTAACGGGAATGTGATTCTTCATTTTGTGTAAATATACAACATGAAAACATTCAGAATCATTTTGGGCAATTTTTAAGAAAAATTTTTTCTGACCTAAATTTTGTAAAAAACGTGATGATTAGTACACGAATTCGAAAATTTAAGGCAATGCGATTCTTTGTATTGTGTAGTTATACAATTTTTAAAGGAAATTTTTTCTGATCTAAATTTTGTAAAAAACGTGTTGATTGGTACACGAATTCGAACTTTTATTGAAATGTGATACTTTTTTTGTGTATTTTTACAACATGAAAAAAGTTCAGAATCCTTTTGAACAATTTTTTTGGCCTAAATTTGGAAAAAAAAACGTGATAATTAGTACACGAATTAGAGCTTTAATGGAAATGTGATTCTTCGTTTTGTGTATTTATATAACATTAAAAACATTCAAATTCGTTAAGAGCAAGTTTTTAAAGAAATTTTTTCCGACCTAAATTTTGTAAAAAACGTGATGATTAGTACACGAATTATAGCTTTATCGGCAATGTGATTCTTCGTTTTGTGTAAATATACGACATGAAAAACATTCAGAATCGTTTTAAGCAATTTTTTAGAGAAATTTTTTCTGACCTAAATTTGGTAAAAAAAGTGATGATTAGTACGGGAATCAGAGCTTTATTGGTAATGTTATTCTTCGTTTTGTGTATTTATACAACATGAAAAACATTCTAAATCGTTGTGAGCAATTTTTTAGAGAAATTTTTTCCGAGCTAAATTTTGAAAAAAATGTGATGATTAGTACACGAATTCGAGCTTTTATAGGAATGTGATACTTCTTTTTATATATTTATACAACATAAAAAATGATCAGAATCGTTTTGAACAATTTTTCAGAGAAAATTTTTCCGACGAAAATTTTCTAGAAAACTTGATGATTAGTACACCTATTAGAGATTTAATGGGAATTTGATACTTCGTTTTGTATATTTTAACAACATGAAACGTTCAGAATCGTTTTGAGCAATTTTTTAGATATATTTTTCGGACCTAAATTTTGTAAAAAATGTGATGATTAGTACACGAATTAGAGTTTTTATGGGAATGTGATACTTCGTTTTTTTGTGTATTGACACAACATTAAAAATGTTCATAATCGTTTTGCACACTTTTTTAGAGAAACTTTTTCGGACCAAAATTTTGTTAAAATTGTTATGATTAGTACACGAATTCGAACTTTTATGGGAATGTGATACTTTGTTTTGTGTATTTATACAATATAAAAAACGTTCAGAATCGTTTTGAACAATTTTTTAGAAGAATTTTTTCCGACATAAATTTTGTAAAAAACGTGATGATTAGTACACGAATTCAAACTTTTATGAGAATGTGATACCTTGTTTTGTGTAATATAAAAAACGTTCAGAATCATTTTGAACAATTTTTTTGAAAAATTTTTTCGGACCTAAATTTTGTAAAAAACATGATGATTAGTACACGAACTAGAGCTTATATGGGAATGTGATACTTCGTTTTGTGTATTTATACAACATGAAAAACATTCATAATCGTTTTGACCAATTTTTTACAGAATTTTTTCCGACCTAAATTTTGTAAAAAACGTGATGATTAATACACGAATTCGAGCTTTTATGTGAATGTGACACTTTGTTTTGCGTATTTATACAATATGAAAAATGTTCAAAATCGTTTTGAGCAATTTTTTAGAGATATTTTTTCTAACCTAAATTTTGTAAAAAATGTGATCATTAGTACACTAATTAGAGCTTTAATAAGAATGTGATACTTCGTTTTATGTTTTTATACAACATGAAAAACATTTAGAATAAGTTTGAGCAATTTTTTTCAGAAATTTTCCCGACCTAAATTTTTTAAAAAAAGTGATGCCTAGGACACGGATTCGAGCTTTTACAGGAATGTGACACTTCATTTTGTGTATTTTTTCAACATGAAAAACATTCAGAATTGTTTTGAGCAAATTTTAGAGAAAATTTTTTCCCACCAAAATTTTGTAAAAAACGTAATGATTAGTACACGAATTAGAACTTTAATGGAAATGTGATACTTCATTTTGTGTATTTTTATAACATGAAAAACATTCAAATTTGTTTTGAGCAATTTTTTACAGAAATTTTTTCCGACCTAAATTTTGTAAAAAAACGTGATGTTTAGTATACGAATTCGATCTTTTATAGGAATGTGACACTTTGTTTTTTGTATTTATACAATATTAAAAACGTTCAAAATCATTTTGAACAATTTTTTGAGAAATTTTTTAAGACCTAAATTTTGTAAAAAACATAATGTAATAGTACACGAATTAGAGCTTTTATGGGGATGTGATACTTCGTTTTGTGTATTTATACAACATGAAAAACATTCAGAACCGTTATGAGCAACTTTTTAATTTCAGACCTAAATTTTGTAAAAAACGTGATGATTAGTACACGAATTCGAGGTTTTATGGGAATGTGACACTTTGTTTTGTGTATTTATACAATATAAAAAACGTTCAGAATCGTTTTGAGCAATTTTTTACATAAATTTTTTCAGACATAAATTTTGTAAAAAACGTGATAATTAGTACACAGTTTCCAACTTTTATGGGAATGTGATACTTTGCTTTGTGTATTTATATAACATGAAAAAAGTTCAGAATCGTTTTGTACAATATTTTAGAGAAATTTTTTCTGACCTAAATTTATAAAAAACGTGATGATTAGTACATGTATTCGAGCTTTTGTGGGAATGTGACTCTTTGTTTTGTGTATTTATACGATATAAAAAACATCCAGAATTGTTTTGAGCAATTTTTTAGAAAAATTTTTTTTAGAACTAAATTTTGTGAAAAAACATGATGATTTGTACATGAATTAGAGCTTTAATGGGAATGTGATACTTCGTTTGTGTATTTATACAACATGAAAAACATTCAGAATAATTTTCAGCAATTTTTTACAGAAATTTTTCTGACCTAAATTTTTTTAAAAAAGTAATGCCTAGCACATGAATTTGAGCTTTTACAGGAATGTGATACTTCATTTTGTGTATTTATACAACATGAAAACATTAAGAATCATTTTGAGCAAATTTTACAGAAATTTTTTTCCCAGTAAAATTTTGTAAAGAACGTGATTATTAGTACAAGAATTAGAGCTTTAACGGGAATGTGATTCTTCGTAATGTGTACATATACGACTTGAAAAACATTTATAATCGTTTTGAACAATTTTTTAGAGAAACTTTTTTCGACCTAAATTTTTTAAAAAACGTGATGATTAGTACAATATTAGAGCTTTAATGAGAATGTGATACTTCATTTTGTGCATTTATACAACATGAAAAACGTCTAGAATCGTTTTGAGCAATTTTTTAGTGATATTTTTTCGGACCTAAATTTTGTAAAAAACATATGATTATTAGTACACGAATTAGAGTTTTTTGGGACCTAAATTTTATTAAAAACATAATAATCAGTGCATGAATTCGAGCTTTTATAGGAACGTGATATATCATTTTGTGTATTTATACAACATGAAATACATTTAGAATAATTTTCAGCAATTTTTTTACAGAAATTTTTCCGACCTAAATTAAAAAAAAAATAGTGATGCCTAGATTACGAATTCGAGGTTTTACAGGAATGTCATACTTCATTTTGTGTATTTATACAACATGAAAAACATTCGAAATCATTTTGATCAAATTTTACAGAAATTTTTTCCCACCAAAATTTTGTAAAAAACGTGATTATTAGTACGCAAATTCGAGCTTTTATGGGAATGTGACACTTTGTTATGTGTATTTATACAACATGAAAAACGTTCAGAATTGTTTTGAGCAATTTTTTAGAAAATTTTTTTCCAACCTAAATTTTGTAAAAAAAGTAATGATTAGTACACGAATTCGAACTTTTATGGGAATGTGATACTTTGTTTTGTGTATTTATCCAATATGAAAAACGTTCAAAATCGTTCTAAACAATTTTTTTGAGAAATTTTTTCGAACCTAAATTTTGTAAAAAACATGATGATTAGCACACGAATTAGAGCTTTTATGGGAATGTGATACTTCGTTTTTGTGTATTTATATAACATGAAAAACATTAAGAATCGTCTGGACCAATTTTTTACAGAAATTTTTTCCGACCTATATTTAGTAAAAAACGTGATGATTAATACATGAATTCAAGATTTTATGGGAATTTGACACTTTATTTTGTGTATTTATACAATATGAAAAACGTTCAGAATCGTTTTGAACAATTTTTTAGAGATATTTTTTCTGACCTAAATTTTTTAAAAAACTTGATGATTAGTACATGAATTCGAGCTTTAATGGGAATGTTATACTTCGTTTTGTATATTTATACAACATGAAAAACATTCAGAATCGTTATGAGCAACTTTTAAAGAAATTTTTTCCGACCTAAATTTTGCAAAAAACGTGATGATTAGTACACGAATTCGAGGTTTTATGGGAATGTGACACTTTGTTTCGTGTATTTATAAAATATAAAAAACATTCAGAATCGTTTTGAACAATTTTTTACTGAAATTTTTTCGAACGTAAATTTTGTAAAAAACGTGATGATTAGTCCACGATTTCGAACTTTTATGTGAATGTGATACTTTGCTTTGTGTATTTATGTAAATGAAAAAAGTTCAGAATCGTTTTGTACAATTTTTTAGAGAAATTTTTTTTGACCTAAATTTATAAAAAACGTGATGTTCAGTACACGAATTCGAGCTTTTATGGGAATGTGATTCTTCGTAATGTGTAAATATACGACTTGAAAAACATTCATAATCGTTTTGAATAATTTTTTAGAGAAATTTTTTTCGACCTAAATTTTTTAAAAAACGTGATGATTAGTATAGGAATTCGAACTTTTATGGGAATGTGATACTTTGTTTTTTGTATTTATACAATATGGAAAACGTTAAAAATCGTTTTGAACAAATTTTTTGAGAAATTTTTTCGGTCCTGAATTTTGTAAAAAACATGATGATTAGCACACGAATTAGAGCTTTTACGGGAATGTGATACTTCGTTTTGTGTATTTATACAACATGAAAAACATTAAGAATCGTCTTGAACAATTTTTTACAGAAATTTTTTCCGACCTAAATTTTGTAAAAAAACGTGATGATTAATACACGAATTCGAGGTTTTATGGGAACGTGACACTTTATTTTGTGTATTTATACTATATGAAAAACGTTCAGAATCATTTTGAACAATTTCTTAGATATATTTTTTATGACCTAAATTTTTTAAAAAACTTGAGATTCGAGCTTTAATGGGAATGTGATACTTCGTTTTGTGTATTTGTACAACATGAAAAACATTTAGAATAATTTTGAGCAATGTTTTACAGAAATTTTTCCGACCTAAATTTTTTTAAAAAAGTGATACCTAGGACGCGAATTCGAGCTTTTACAGGAATGTGAAAGGTCGTCTGGTGTATTTATACAAAATGCCAAACATTCAGAATCGTTTTAAGCAATTTTTTTAAAAACTTTTTTCGGATCTAAATTTGGTAAAAAACATGATGATTTGCACAGGAATTCATGCTTTACTGGGAATGTGAAAGGTTGTCTGATGTATTTATACAACAAGCAAAACATTAAGAATTGTTTTAAGCCATTTTCTGGGAAATTTTTTTTTCGGACAAAAATCTTGTAAAAAACTTGATGATTAGCACACGAATTTGGGCTTTAATGAGAATGTGAAACGTTATCTGGTGTATTTTGATACTATGCCAAATATTTAGAATCGTTTTAAATAATTTTCTAGAGAACTTTATTTCAGACCTAAATTTTGTAAAATCGTGATGATTAACACAGGAATTCAGGCACTAATGGGAACGTGAAATGTTGTCTGGTTTATTTATACAACATGCCAAACATTCATAATCGTTTTAAGCAATTTTTTGAAAAACTTTTTTGTAAAAAACGTGATGATTAGCACACGAATTCATACTTTAATGGGAATGTGAAAGGTTGTCTGATGTATTTATACAACATGCAAAACATTTAGAATTGTTTTAAGCCATTTTCGGGGAAATTTTTTTTCGGAGAAAATTTTTGTAAAAAACGTGATGATTAGCACACGAATTTGGGCTTTAACGAGAATGTGAAATGTTATCTGGTGTCTTTTTATACTATGCCAAATATTCAGAATCGTTTTAAATAATTTTCTAGAGAACTTTATTTCAGACCTAAATTTTGTAAAAACCGTGATGATTAACACACGAATTCAGGCATTAATGGGAACGTGAAACGTTGTCTGGTGTATTTATACAACATGCCAAATATTCAGAATCGCTGTAAGCAATTTTTTGAAAAACTTTTTTCGGACCTAAATTTGGTAAAAAATGTGATGATTAGCACAAGAATTCATGCTTTAATGGGAATGTGAAAGGTTGTTTGATGTATTTATACAACATGCAAAACATTAAGAATCGTTTTTAGCCATTTTCTGGAAAACTTCTTTTCGGACAAAAATTTTGTTGAAAATGTGCACACGAATTTTGGCTTTACTGGGAATTTGAAATCTTATCTGGTGTATTTATATACTATGCCAAACATTCAGAATTGTTTTAATCAATTTTCTGGAGAACTTTATTCCGGACTTAAATTTTGTTAAAATCGTGACGATTAGCATACGAATTCATGGATTAATGGGAATGTGAAAGGTTGTCTGGTGTATTTACACATTCCGAATCGTTTTAAGCAATTTTTGGAAGAACTTTTTTTTGGACGTAAATTTTGTAAAAAACGTGATGATTAGCACACGAATTTAGGCTTTAGTGGGAATGTGAAAAGTTGTCTGGTGTATTTATACAACATGCCAAACATTCAGAATCGTTTTAAGCAATTTTCTTGAGAACTTTACTCCGGACTTAAATTTTGTTAAAATCGTGAGGATTAGCACACGAATTCAGGGATTAATGGGAATGTGAAAGGTTGTCTGGTGTATTTATACAACATGCCAAACATTCAGAATCGTTCTAAGCAATTTTTGGGAAACTTTTTTTCGGACGTAAATTTTGTAAAAAACGTAATGATATGCACACGAATTTAGGCTTTAGTGCGAATGTGAAAGGTTGTCTGGTGTATTTATACAACATGCCAAACATTCTGAATCGTTTTAAGCAATTTTTGGAAGAACTTTTTTTTGGACCTAATTTTCGTAAAAAACGTGATGATTAGTATACGAATTTAGGCTTTAGTGGGAATGTGAAAGGTTGTCTGGTTTATTTATACAACATGCCAAACATTCTGAATCTTTTTAGGCAACTTCTGAGAGAACTTTTTTTCGGACCTAATTTTCATAAAAAACGTGACGATTAGGACACGAATTCAGGCTTTAATGTGAATGTTAAACGTTTTTTGGTTAATTTAAACAACATACCAAACTTTAAGAATCGTTTTAAGTAATTTTTTAGAGAAACTTTTTTCGGACCTAAATTTGGTAAAAAACGTGATGATTAACACACGAATTCATGCTTTAATGGGAATGTGAAAGGTTGTCTGATGTATTTATACAGCATGCAAAACATTAAGAATCGTTTTAAGCCATTTTCTCGAAAACTTTTTTTCGGACAAAATTTTTTTAAAATACGTGATGATTAGCACACGAATTTTGGCTTTACTGGGAATGTGAAACGTTATCTGGTGTATTTATAGACTATTCCAAACATTCAGAATCGTTTTAAACAATTTTCTGTAGAACTTTATTCCGGACTTAAATTTTGTTCAAATCCTGATGATTAGCACACGAATTCAGGGATTAATGGAATTGTGAATGGTTGTCTGGTGTATTTATACAACATGCCTAACTTTTAGAATCGTTTTAAGCAATTTTTGGGACACTTTTTTTCGGACGTAAATTTTGTAAAAAACGTGATGATTAGCACACAAATTTAGGCTTTAGTGGGAATGTGAAAGGTTGTCTGGTGTATTTATACAACATGCCAAACATTCTGAATCGTTTTAAGCAATTTTTGGAAGAACTTTTTTTTGGACCTAATTTTCGTAAAAAACGTGATGTAATGCACACGAATTCATTCTTTAATGGGAATGTGAAAGCTTGTTTGATGTATTTATAGAACATGTAAACATTAAGAATCGTTTTAAGCAATTTTCTAGAAAACTTTTTTTCAGACAAAAATTTTGTAAGAGACATGATGATTAGCACACCAATTTTGGCTTTACTGGGAATGTGAAATGTTGTCTGGTGTATTTATATACTATGTCAAACATTCAGAATTGTTTTAAGCAATTTTCGGGAGAACTTTATTCCGGACTTAAATTTTGTTAAAATCGTGATGATTAGCACACGAATTCATGGATTAATGGGAATGTGGAAGGTTGTCTGGTGTATTTACACATTCCGAATCGTTTTAAGCAATTTTTGGAATAACTTTTCTTTGGACGTAAATTTTGTAAAAAACGTGATGATTGGCACACGAATTTAGGCTTTAGTGGGAATGTGAAAGGTTGTCTGGTGTATTTATACAACATGCCAAACATTCAGAATCGTTTTAAGCAATTTTTGGGAAACTTTTTTTCGGACGTAAATTTTGTAAAAAACGTGATGATATGCACACGAATTTAGGCTTTAGTGGGAATGTGAAAGGTTGACTGGTGTATTTATACAACATGCCAAACATTCTGAATCGTTTTAAGCAATATTTGGGAGAACTTTTTTTCGGACCTAATTTTCATAAAAAACGTGATGATTAGGACACGAATTCAGGCTTTAATGTCAATGTTAAACGCTTTCTGTTTTATTTAATAACATGCCAAACTTTAAGAATCGTTTTAAGTAATTTTTTAGAGAAACTTTTTTCAGACCTAAATTTTGTAATAAACGTGATGCTTAGCACACGAATTTGGGCCTTAATTAGAATGTGAAACGTTATCTGGTGTATTTTTATACTATGCCAAATATTCAGAATCGTGTTAAATAATTTTCTAGAGAACTTTATTTCAGACCTAAATTTTGTAAAAAACGTGATGATTAACACACGAATTCAGGCATTAATGGGAACGTGAAACGTTGTCTGGTGTATTTATACAACATGCCAAACATTCAGAATCGTTTTAAGCCATTTTCTGGAAAACTTTTTTTCGGACAAAAATTTTGTAAGAAACGTGATGATTAGCACACGAATTTAGGCTTTAGTGGGAATGTGAAAGGTTGTCTGGTTTATTTATACAACATGCCAAACATTCTGAATCGTTTTAAGCGACGGACCTAATTTTCACAAAAAACGTGATGAATAGGACACGAATTCAGGCTTTAACGTCAATGTTAAACGCTTTCTGGTTTACTTAAACAACATGCCAAACTTTAAGAATCGTTTTAAGTAATTTTTTAGAGAAACTTTTTTCGGACCTAAATTTTGTAATAAACGTGATGAGGCACACGAATTTGGGCTTTAATGAGAATGTGAAACGTTATCTGGTGTATTTTTATACTATGCCAAATATTCAGAATCGTTTTAAATAATTTTCTAGAGAACTTTATTTTAGACCTAAATTTTGTAAAAAACGTGATGATTAACACACGAATTCAGGCATTAATGGGAACGTGAAACGTTGTCTGGCGTATTTATACAACATGCCAAACATTCAGAATCGTTTTAAGCAATTTTTTGAAAAACTTATTTCGGACCTAAATTTTGTAAAAAACTTGATAATTACCACACGAATTCATGCTTTAATGGGAATGTGAAAGGTTGTCTGATGTATTTATACAACATGTAAAACATTAAGAATCGTTTTAAGCCATTTTCTGGAAAACTTTTTTTGGGACAAAAATTTGGTAAAAAACGTGATGATTAGCCCACGAATTTTGGCTTTATTGGGAATGTGAAACGTTATCTGGTGTTTTTATATACTATGCCAAACATTCAAAATCGTTTTAAGAAATTTTCTGGCGAACTTTATTCCGGACTCAAATTTTGTTAAAATCGTGACGATTAGCACACGAATTCATGGATTAATCGGAATGTGAAAGTTTGTCTGGTGTATTTACACATTCCGAACCATTTTAAGCAATTTTTGGAAGAATATTTTTTTGGACGTAAATTTTGTAAAAAACGTGATGATTAGCACGAATTTAGGCTTTAGTGGGAATGTGAAAGGTTGTCTGGTGTATTTATACAACATGCCAAACATTCAGAATCGTTTTAAGCAATTTTCTTGAGAACTTTACTCTGGACTTAAATTTTGTTAAAATCGTGAGGATTAGCACACGAATTCAGGGATTAATGAGAATGTGAAAGGTTGTCTGGTGTATTTATACAACGTGCCAAACATTCAGAATCGTTCTAAGCAAATTTTGGGAAACTTCTTTTCGGACGTAAATTTTGTAAAAAACGTAATGATATGCACACGAATTTAGGCTTTAGTGCGAATGTGAAAGGTTGTCTGGTGTATTTATACAACATGCTAAACATTCTGAATCGTTTTAAGTAATTTTTGGAAGAACTTTTTTTTGCACCTAATTTTCTTAAAAAACGTGATGAATGTACACGAATTTAGGCTTTAGTGGGAACGTGAAAGGTTGTCTGGTTTATTTATACGACATGCCAAACATTCTGAATATTTTTAGGCAATTTCTGAGAGAACTTTTTTTTCGGACCTAATTTCATAAAAAATGTGACGATTAGGACACGAATTCAGGCTTTAATGTCAATGTTAAACGTTTTTTGGTTAATTTAAATAACATGCCAAACTTTAAGAATCGTTTTAAGTAATTTTTTAGAGAAACTCTTTTCGGATCTAAATTTGGTAAAAAACGTGATGATTAGCACACGAATTTATGCTTTAATGGGAATGTGAAAGGTTGTCTGATGTATTTATACAGCATGCAAAACATTAAGAATCGTTTTAAGACATTTTCTCGAAAACTTTTTTCGGATAAAAATTTTATAAAAAACGTGATGATTAGCACACGAATTTTTGCTTTACTGGGAATGTGAAACGTTATCTGGTGTATTTATAGACTATTCCTAACATTCAGAATCGTTTTAAACAATTTTCTGGAGAACTTTATTCCGGACTTAAATTTTGTTCAAATCCTGATGATTAGCACACGAATTCAGGGATTAATGGAATTGTGAAAGGTTGTCTGGTGTATTTATACAACATGCCAAACATTTAGAATCGTTTTAAGCAATTTTTGGGAAACTTTTTTTCGGACGTAAATTTTGTAAAAAACGTGATGATTAGCACACAAATTTAGGCTTTAGTGGGAATGTGAAAGGTTGTCTGGTGTATTTATACAACATGCCAAACATTCTGACTCGTTTTAAGCAATTTTTGGAAGAACTTTTTTTTGGACCTAATTTTCATAAAAAACGTGATGATTAGCACACGAATTTAGGCTTTAGTGGGAATGGGAAAGGTTGTCTGGTTTATTTATGCAACATACTAAACATTCTGAATCGTTTTAAGCAATTTTTGGGAGAATATTTTTTCGGACCTAATTTTCATAAAAAACGTGATGATTAGGACACGAATTCAGGCTTTAATGTCAATGTTAGATGCTTTCTGGTTTATTTAAACAACATGCCAAACTTTAAGAATCGTTTTAAGTGATCTTGTAGACAAACTTTTTTCGGACCTAAATTAATAATAAACGTGATGCTTAGCACACGAATTTGGGCTTTAATGAGAATGTAAAACGTTATCTGGTATATTTTTATACCATGCCAAATATTCAGAATCGTTTTAAATAATTTTCTAGAGAACTTTATTTCAGACCTAAATTTTGTAAAAACCGTGATGATTAACACACGAATTCAGGCATTAATGGGAACGTGAAACGTTGTCTGGTGTATTTATACAACATGCCAAACATTCAGAATCGTTTTAAGCAATTTTTTGAAAAACTTTTTTGGGACCTGAATTTGGTAAAAAACGTGATGATTAGCACACGAATTCATACTTTAATGGGAATGTGAAAGGTTGTCTGATGTATTTATACAACACGCAAAACATTAAGAATCGTTTTAAGCCATTTTCTGGAAAATTTTTTTTTGGATAAAAGTTTTGTAAAAAATGTGATGATTAGCACACGAATTTTGGCTTTACTCGGAATGTGAAACCTTATCTGGTGTATTTTTATACTATGCCAAACATTTAGAATCGTTTTAAGCAATTTTCTGGAGAACTTTATTCCGGACTTAAATTTTGTTAAAATCCTGATGATTAGCACACGAATTCAGGGATTAATAGAATTGTGAAAGGTTGTCTGGTGTATTTATACGACATGCCAAACATTCAGAATCGTTTTAAGCAATTTTCAATAAACTTTTTTTCGGACGTAAATTTTGTAAAAAACGTGATGATTAAAACACGAATTTAGGCTTTACTGGGAATGTGAAAGGTTGTCTAGTGTATTTATACAACATGCCAAATATTCTGAATCGTTTTAAGCAATTTTTGGAAGAACTTTTTTTTGGACCTAATTTTCGTAAAAAACGTGATGATTAGCACACGAATTTAGGCTTTAGTGGGAATGTGAAAGGTTGTCTGGTTTATTTATACAACATGCCAAACATTCTGAATCTTTTTAAGCAATTTCTGAGAGAACTTTTTTTCGGACGTAATTTTCATAAAAAACGCGATGATTAGGACACGAATTCAGGCTTTAATGTCAATGTTATACGTTTTCTGGTTTATTTAAACAACATGCCAACCTTTAAGAATCGTTTTAAGTACTTTTTTTGAGAAACTTTTTTCGGACCTAAATTTGGTAAAAAACATGATGATTACGAATTCATGCTTTAATGGGAATGTGAAAGGTTGTCTGATGTATTTATACACATGCAAAACATTAAGAATCGTTTTAAGCCATTTTCTCGAAAACTTTTTTTCGGACAAAAATTTTATAAAAAACGTGATAATTAGCACACGAATTTTTGGCTCTACTGGGAATGTGAAACGTTATCTGGTGTATTTATAGACTATTCCAAACATTCAAAATCGTTTTAAACAATTTTCTGGAGAACTTTATTCCGGACTTAAATTTTGTCAAAATCCTGATGATTAGCACACGAATTCAGGGATTAATTGAATTATGAAAGGTTGTTTGGTGTATTTACACAACATGCCAAACATTCTGAATCGTTTTAAGACATTTTTGGGAAACTTTCTTTCGGACGTAAATTTTGTAAAAAACGTGATGATTAAAACACGAATTTAGGCTTTAGTGGGAATGTGAAAGGTTGTCTGGTGTATTTATACAACATGCCAAACATTCTGAATCGTTCTAAGCAATTTTTGGAAGAACTTTTTTTTGGACCTAATTTTCGTAAAAAACGTGATGTACACGAATTTAGGCTTTAGTGGGAATGTGAAAGTTTGTCTGGTTTATTTATACAACATGCCAAACCTTCTGAATCTTTTTAGGTAATTTCTGAGAGAACTTTTTTTCGGACCTTATTTTCATAAAAAACGTGACGATTAGGACATGAATTCAGGCTTTAATGTCAATGTTAAACGTTTTTTGGTTAATTTAAACAACATGCCAAACTTTAAGAATCGTTTTAAATAATTTTTTAGAGAAACTTTTTTTGGACCTAAATTTGGTAAAAAACTTGATGATTAGCACACAAATTTAGGCTTTAGTGGGAATGTGAAAGGTTGTCTGGTGTATTTATACAACATGCCAAACATTCTGACTCGTTTTAAGCAATTTTTGGAAGAACTTTTTTTTGGACCTAATTTTCATAAAAAACGTGATGATTAGCACACGAATTTAGGCTTTAGTGGGAATGGGAAAGGTTGTCTGGTTTATTTATGCAACATACTAAACATTCTGAATCGTTTTAAGCAACTTTTGGAATAACTTTTTTTGGGACCTAATTTTCATAAAAAACGTAATGATTAGCACGCGAATTTAAGCTTTAGTGGGTATGTGAAAGGTTGTCTGGTTTATTTATACAACATGCCAAACATTCTGAATCGTTTTATGCAATTTTTGGGAGAACTTTTTTTCGTACCTAATTTTCATAAAAAACGTGATGATTAGGACACGGATTCAGGCTTTAATGTCAATGTTAAACGCTTTCTGGTTTATTTAAACAACATGCCAAACTTTAAGAATCGTTTTAAGTAATTTTTTATAGAAACTTTTTTCGGACCTAAATTTTGTAATAAACGTGATGCTTAGCACACGAATTTGGGCTTTAATGAGAATGTGAAACGTTATCTGGTGTATTTTTATACTATGCCAAATATTCAGAATCGTTTTAAATAATTTTCTAGAGAACTTTATTTCAGACCTAAATTTTGTAAAAACCGTGATGATTAACACACGAATTCAGGCATTAATGGGAACGTGAAACGTTGTCTGGTGTATTTATACAACGTGCCAAACAATAAGAAGCGTTTTAAGCAATTTTTTGAAAAACTTTTTTCGGACCTAAATTTGGTAAAAAACGTGATCATTAGCACACGAATTCAGGCTTTAATGGGAATGTGAAAGGTTGTCTGATGTAATTATACAACAAGCAAAACAATAAGAATTGTTTTAATCCATTTACTGGAAAACTTTTTTTCGGACAAAAATTTTGAAAAAAATGTGATGATTAGCACACGAATTTTGGTTTTACTGGGAATGTGAAACGTTATCTGGTGTATTAAACATTCAGAATCGTTTTAGGCAATTTTCTTGAGACCTTTACTCCGGACTTAAATTTTGTTAAAATCGTGAGGATTAGCACACGAATTCAGGGATTAATGGGAATGTGAAAGGTTGTCTGCTGTATTTATACAACATGCCGAACATTCAGAATCGTTTTAAGAAATATTTGTAAACTTTTTTTCGGACGTAAATTTTGTAAAAAATGTGATGATATGCACACGAATTTAGGCTTTAGTGGGAATGTGAAAAGTTGTCTGATGTATTTATACGACATGCCAAACATTCTGAATCGTTTTAAGCAATTTTTGGAAGAACTTTTTTTTGGACCTAATTTTCCTAAAAAACGTGATGATTAGCACACGAATTTAGGCTTTAGTGGGAATGTGAAAGGTTGTTTGGTTTATTTATACAACATGCCAATCATTCTGAATCGTTTTAAGTAATTTTTGGGAGGACTTTTTTTCGGACCTAATTTTCATAAAAAATGTGTTGATTAGGACACGAATTCAGGCTTTAATGTCAATGTTAAACGCTTTCTGGTTTATTTAAACAACATTCCAAACTTTAAGAATCGTTTAAAGTAATTTTTTAGAGAAACTTTTTTCGGATCTAAATTTTGTAATAAACGTGATGCTTAGCACACGAATTTGGGCTTTAATGAGAATGTGAAACGTTATCTGGTGTATTTTTATACCATGCCAAATATTCAAAATCGTTTTAAATAATTTTCTAGAGAACTTTATTTCAGACCTAAATTTTGTAAAAACCGTGATGATTAACACACGAGTTCAGGCATTAATGGGAACGTGAAACGTTGTCTGGTTTATTTATACAACATGCCAAACATTCAGAATCGTTCTAAGCAATTTTTTGAAAAACTTTTTCGGACCTAAATTTGGTAAAAAATGTGATGATTAGCACACGAATTCATGCTTTAATGGGAATGTGAAAGGTTCTCTGGTGCATTTATACAACATGCAAAACATTAAGAATTGTTTTAAGCCATTTTCTGGAAAACTTTTTTTAGGACAAAAATTTTGTAAAAAACGTGATGATTAGCACACGAATTTCGGCTTTATTGGGAATGAGAAACGTTATCTGGGGTTTTTATATACTATGCCAAACATTCAGAATCGTTTTAGGCAATTTTCTGGAGAACTTTATTCCGGACTTAAATTTTGTTAAAATCGTGATGATAAGCACACGACTTCAGGGATTAATGGGAATGTGATGGTTCTCTTGTGTATTTACACATTCCGAATCGTTTTAAGCAATTTTTGGAAGAACTTTTTTTTGGACGTAAATTTTGTAAAAAACGTTATGATTAGCACACGAATTTAGGCTTTAGTGGGAATGTGAAAGGTTGTCTGGTGTATTTATACAACATGCCAAACTTTAAGAATCGTTTTAAGTAATTTTTTAGAGAAACTTTTTTCGGATCTAAATTTGGTAAAAAACGTGATGATTAGCACACGAATTCATGCTTTAATGGGAATGTGAAAGGTTGTCTGATGTATTTATGCAGCATGCAAAACATTAAGAATCATTTTAAGACATTTTCTCGAAAACTTTTTTTCGGACAAAAATTTTATAAAAAACGTGATGATTAGCACACGAATTTTGGCTTTACTGGGAATGTGAAACGTCATCTGGTGTATTCATAGACTATTCCAAACATTCAGAATCGTTTTAAACAATTTTCTGGAGAACTTTGTTCCGGACTTAAATTTTGTTCAAATCCAGATGATTAGCACACGAATTTAGGGATTAATGGAATTGTGAAAGGTTGTCTGGTGTATTTATTCAACATGCCAAACATTTAGAATCGTTTTAAGCAATTTTTGGGAAACTTTTTTTCGGACGTAAATTTTGTAAAAAACGTGATGATTAGCACACAAATTTGGGCTTTAATGAGAATATGAAACGTTATCTGGTGTATTTTTATACTATGCCAAATATTCAGAATCGTTTTAAATAATTTTCTAGAGAACTTTATTTCAGACCTAAATTTTGTAAAAACCGTGATGATTAACACACGAATTCAGGCATTAATGGGAACGTGAAACGTTGTCTGGTGTATTTATACAACATGCCAAACATTCAGAACCGTTTTAAGCAATTTTTTGAAAAACTTTTTTCGGACCTAAATTTGGTAAAAAACGTGATCATTAGCACACGAATTCATTCTTTAATGGGAATGTGAAAGGTTGTTTGATGTATTTATACAACATGCAAAACATTAAGAATCGTTTTAAGCCATTTTCTGGAAAACTTTTTTTCGGACAAAAATTTTGTAAAAAACATGATGATTGGCACACGAATTTTGGCTTTACTGGGAATGTGAAACCTTATCTGGTGTATTTATATACTATGCCAAACATTCAGAATTGTTTTGAGCAATTTTCTGGAGAACTTTATTCCGGACTTAAATTTTGTTAAAATCGTGATGATTAGCACACGAATTCATGGATTAATGGGAATGTGAAAGGTTGTCTGGTGTATTTACACATTCCGAATCGTTTTAAGCAATTTTTGGAAGAACTTTTATTTGGACGTAAATTTTGTAAAAAACGTGATGATTAGCACACGAATTTAGGCTTTAGTGGGAATGTGAAAGGTTGTCTGCTGTATTTATACAACATGCCAAACATTCAGAATCGCTTTAAGCAATTTTCATGAGAACTTTACTCCGGACTTAAATTTTGTTAAAATCGTGAGGATTAACACACGAATTCAGGGATTAATGGGAATGTGAAAGGTTGTCTGGTGTATTTATACAACATGCCAAGCATTCAGAATCGTCTTTAGCAAGTTTTGGGAAACTTTTTTTCGGACGTAAATTTTGTAAAAAACGTGATGATATGCACACGAATTTAGGCTTTAGTGGGAATGTAAAAGGTTGTCTGGTGTATTTATACAACATGCCAAACATTCTGAATCGTTTTAAGCAATATTTGGGAGAACTTTTTTCGGACCTAATTTTCATAAAAAATGTGATGATCCAATTCAGGCTTTAATGTCAATGTTAAACGCTTTCTGTTTTATTTAATAACATGCCGAACTTTAAGAATCGTTTTAAGTAATTTTTTAGAGAAACTTTTTTCGGACCTAAATTTTGTAATAAACGTGATGCTTAGCACACGAATTTGGGCTTTAATTAGAATGTGAAACGTTATCTGGTGTATTTTTATACTATGCCAAATATTCAGAATCGTTTTAAATAATTTTCTAGAGAACTTTATTTCAGACCTAAATTTTGTAAAAAATGTGATGATTAACACACGAATTCAGGCATTAATGGGAACGTGAAACGTTGTCTGGTGTATTTATACAACATGCCAAACATTCAGAATCGTTTTAAGCCATTTTCTTGAAAACTTTTTTTTCGGAAAAAAATTTTTGTAAAAAACGTGATGATTAGCACACGAATTTAGGCTTTAGTGGGAATGTGAAAGGTTGTCTGGTTTATTTATACAACATGCCAAACATTCTGAATCGTTTTAAGCAATTTTTGTGAGAACTTTTTTTCGGACCTAATTTTCATAAAAAATGTGATGATTAGGACACGAATTCAGGCTTTAATGTCAATGTTAAACGCTTTCTGGTTTATTTAAACAACATGCCAAACTTTAAGAATCGTTTTAAGTAATTTTTTAGAGAAACTTTTTTCGGACCTAAATTTTGTAATAAACGTGATGCTTAGCACACGAATTTGGGCTTTAATGAGAATGTGAAACGTTATCTGGTGTATTTTTATACTATGCCAAATATTCGAATCGCTTTTAAATAATTTTCTAGAGAACTTTATTTCAGACCTAAATTTTGTAAAAAACGTGATGATTAACACACGAATTCAAGCATTAATGGGAACGTGAAACGTTGTCTGGTGTATTTATACAACATGCCAAACATTCAGAATCGCTTTAAGCAATTTTTTGAAAAACTTTTTTCGGACGTAAATTTGGTAAAAAACGTGATCATTAGCACACGAATTCATTCTTTAATGGGAATGTGAAAAGTTGTCTGATGTATTTATACAACATGCAAAACATTAAGAATCGTTTTAAGCCATTTTCTGGAAAACTTTTTTTGGGACAAAAATTTGGTAAAAAACGTGATGATTAGCACACGAATTTTGGCTTTATTGGGAATGTGAAACGTTATCTGGTGTTTTTTTTATACTATGCCAAACATTCAGAATCGTTTTAAGCAATTTTCTGGAGAACTTTATTCCGAACTTAAATTTTGTTAAAATCGTGATGATTAGCACACGAATTCATGGATTAATGGGAATGTGAAAGGTTGTCTGGTGTATTTACACATTCCGAATCGTTTTAAGCAATTTTTGGAAGAACTTTTTTTTGGATATAAATTTTGTAAAAAACGTGATGATTAGCACACGAATTTAGGCTTTAGTGCGAATGTGAAAGGTTGTCTGGTGTATTTATGCAACATGCCAAACATTCAGAATCGTTTTAAGCAATTTTCTTGAGAACTTTACTCCGGACTTAAATTTTGTTAAAATCGTGAGGATTAGCACACGAATTCAGGGATTAATGGGAATGTGAAAGGTTGTCTGGTGTATTTATACAACATGCCAAACATTCAGAATCGTTCTAAGCAATTTTTGGGAAACTTTTTTTCGGATGTAAATTTTGTAAAAAACGTAATGATATGCACACGAATTTAGGCTTTGGTGCGAATGTGAAAGGTTGTCTGGTGTATTTATACAACATGCTAAACATTCTGAATCGTTTTAAGCAATTTTTGGAAGAACTTTTTTTGGACCTAATTTTCGTAAAAAACGTGATGATTAGTACACGAATTCAGGCTTTAGTGGGAATGTGAAAGGTTTTCTGGTTTATTTATACAACATGCCAAACATTCTGAATCTTTTTAGGCAATTTCTGAGAGAACTTTTTTTTCGGACCTAATTTTCATAAAAAACGTGACGATTAGGACACGAATTCAGGCTTTAATGTCAATGTTAAATGTTTTTTGGTTAATTTAAATAACATGCCAAACTTTAAGAATCGTTTTAAGTAATTTTTTAGAGAAACTTTTTTCGGATCTAAATTTGGTAAAAAACGTGATGATTAGCACACGAATTCGTGCTTTAATGGGAATTTGAAAGGTTGTCTGATGTATTTATACAGGATGCAAAACATTTAGAATCGTTTTAAGACATTTTCTCGAAAACTTTTTTTCGGACAAAAATTTTATAAAAAACGTGATGATTAGCACACGAATTTTGGCTTTACTGGGAATGTGAAACGTTATCTGGTGTATTTATAGACTATTGCAAACATTCAGAATCGTTTTAAACAATTTTCTGTAGAACTTTATTCCGGACTTAAATTTTGTTCAAATCCTGATGATTAGCACACGAATTCAGGGATTAATGGAATTGTGAAAGGTTGCCTGGTGTATTTATACAACATGCCAAACATTTAGAATTGTTTTAAGCAATTTTTGGGAAACTTTTTTTCGGACGTAAATTTTGTAAAAAACGTGATGATTAGCACACAAATTTAGGCTTTAGTGGGAATGTGAAAGGTTGTCTGGTGTATTTATACAACATGCCAAACATTCTGACTCGTTTTAAGCAATTTTTGGAAGAACTTTTTTTTGGACCTAATTTTCATTAAAAACGTGATGATTAGCACACGAATTTAGGCTTTAGTGGGAATGGGAAAGGTTGTCTGGTTTATTTATGCAACATACTAAACATTCTGAATCGTTTTAAGCAATTTTTGGGAGAACATTTTTTCGGACCTAATTTTCATAAAAAACGTGATGATTAGGACACGAATTCAGGCTTTAATGTTAATGTTAGACGCTTTCTGGTTTATTTAAACAACATGCCAAACTTTAAGAATCGTTTTAAGTGATCTTGTAGACAAACTTTTTTCGGACCTAAATTTTGTAATAATCGTGATGCTTAGCACACGAATTTGGGCTTTAATGAGAATGTAAAACGTTATCTGGTGTATTTTTATACCATGCCAAATATTCAGAATCGTTTTAAATAATTTTCTAGAGAACTTTATTTCAGACCTAAATTTTGTAAAAACCGTGATGATTAACACACGAATTCAGGCATTAATGGGAACGTGAAACGTTGTCTGGTGTATTTATACAACATGTCAAACATTCAGAATCGTTTTAAGCAATTTTTTGGAAAACTTTTTTGGGACCTGAATTTGGTAAAAAACGTGATGATTAGCACACGAATTCATACTTTAATGGGAATGTGAATGGTTGTCTGATGTATTTATACAACATGCAAAACATTAAGAATCGTTTTAAGCCATTTTCTGGAAAACTTTTTTTTGGATAAAAATTTTGTAAAAAACGTGATGATTAGCACACGAATTTTGGCTTTACTCGGAATGTGAAACCTTATCTGGTGTATTTATATACTATGCCAAACATTTAGAATCGTTTTAAGCAATTTTCTGGAGAACTTTATTCCGGACTTAAATTTTGTTAAAATCCTGATGATTAGCACACGAATTCAGGGATTAATAGAATTGTGAAAGGTTGTCTGGTGTATTTATACGACATGCCAAACATTCGAATCGTTTTAAGCAATTTTCGGGAAACTTTTTTTTCGGACGTAAATTTTGTAAAAAACGTGATGATTAAAACACGAATTTAGGCTTTACTGGGAATGTGAAAGGTTGTCTAGTGTATTTATACAACATGCCAAATATTCTGAATCGTTTTAAGCAATTTTTGGAAGAACTTTTTTTTGGACCTAATTTTTTAGAGAAATTTTTTCGGACCTACATCTGGTAAAAAGCGTAATGTATAATACACGAATTAGAGCTTTAATGGGAATGCGATTCTTCGTTTTGTGTATTTATACAAATGAGAAACATTCGTAATCGTTTTGAGCAATTTTTTAGAGAAATTTTTTCCGACCTCAATTTTCTAAAAAACCTGATGATTAGTACACGAATTAGAGCTTTATCTGGAATGTAATTCTTCGTTTTGTGTAAATATACAACATGAATAATATTCGAACCGTTTTGATCAATTTTTAAAGAAATTTTTTTCCAACCTAAATTTTTGTAAAAAACGTGATGATTAGTACACGAGTTAGAGCTTTAATGGTAATGTAATATTTCGTTTTGCATATTTATACGACATGAAGAACGTTCGTAATCGTTTTGAGGAATTTTTTAGCGAATATTTTTCCGAACTAAATTTTGTTAAAAAACGTGATGATTAGTACACGAATTTGAGCTTTAATGGAAATGTGATGGTTCATTTTGTGTATTTATACTATATGCGAAACATTTAAAATCGTTTTGAGCAATTTTTTGGAGAAATTTTTTCGGACCTAAATTTTGTAAAAAAATGTGGTGATTAGTACTCGAATTCGAGCTTTAATGGAAATGCGATATTTCGTTTTGTGTATTTATGTCATATGAAAAATGTTCATAATCGTTTTGAGCAATTTTTAAGACGAATTTTTTCAGATCTAAATTTTTTAAAAACCGTGATGATTAGTACACGAATTAGAACTTTAATAGGAATGTGATATTTCGTTTTGTGTATTTATACAATATGAAAAATATTCAGAATCGTTTTGAGAAATTTTTTAAAGAAATTTTTTCGGACCTAAATTTTGTAAAAATCGTGATGATTAGTACACGAATTAGAGCTTTAATGGAAATGTGATGCTTCATTTTGTGTATTTATACAACAAGAAAAACGTCAAAATCGTTTTGAGCAGTTTTTTAGACAAATTTTTTCATACCTAAATTTTGTAAAAAACGTGATGATTAGTACTCGAATTCGAGCTTTTATGCGAATGTGATGCTTCGTTTGATATATTTATATAACATGAAAAACGTTAAGAATCGCTTTTGATTAATTTTTTTAATCAAATTTTTTTTAGACCTAAATTTTATAAAAAAACATGATGATTATTACTCGAATTCGAGCTTTAATGGGAATGCGATATTTCATTTTGTGTATTTATACTATATGAAAAATATTTAGAATTATTTTGAACAAATTTTTTAGAGAATTTTTTTTCAAACTTAAATTTTGTAAAGAACGTGATGATTTGCACACGAATTCGAACTTTAATGGGAATGTGAAATTTTCTTTTTCCTATGAAACTAGTTCTCTATCACTTAATTAGAATGTTTTTTTTTGCTAAATGAGAATAGAATATAATATAAAATTACAAGATAAAAATAAAATTCTTAATTGCCGTCCAATCCCGATTGCCATTCCTATCAATTTCCCCGTCTAATATAGAAAGTTGGATCAAGTTTGTTTGATTTATGGACCAATTGCTTTAAAAAACTTATGGGCCAATTATTAGACAATCAACTTGGTGGAAATTTCAATCCGAATTCAAGACCTTTTTTTTTAATTATTATTTTTAATTTTTATCTCACCTAGCATCACTTGGATTATAATTTTTTTCTTAACTTGTCATTTAAAATGTAATTTCTTTATCTTTATTTATTTTCATGTTTTATGTTTTAATAACTTCGTATATCAAGTGGTTGCTAAATCTATAATTATAAAAAAGATCGTTAATAATTTTTCACCTTCTTTCTCAAATATCTTATAATTCATTTTGGACTTTATAATTCTTCATTTACTTTCAAATGTACCCCACTTGTGGACGAAGGATTTCACCTTTTGATATCAAAATAAACTTTAAAAAAAAAAAATCATTCATCCCGTGCAAAAAATAAAGGTAGAATAAGCTATTCCTTTTACAAAATGATGAATCGAATGCCTTCGCCCTAGCCCCCTCTCTATCCCTTGTAATATCTTTTTAACATGTTAATTTCTCTCACAATTCCTATGTTATGGAAAGTATAATTACTCATTCTCAATAACTTTTATCATTTTTCAATATCCATTCTAGCCATCATTCATTATTTCACACAAATTTTAAGTTAAATTTTGAATTTTTTCAATGTTAATAAATTAAGCGAGATATTTATGTTAAGGTTAATTTAATCTATACACACAAAAAAAATTCTCTAATTTCATATTTTTTAATTTGCGTGATATTCGAAACGTATCAAGTAAAAAAGAATAGAGAGAGAAATAATCTTAAAAAGCAAAAAATAAATCTTCGTAAACTCTTATAAATAAATACACCCTTTGTTTTTTTTACTTGTCACGTTTTAAACATTACACAATTAAGGTAATACGAAATTAGAAAATTCTTTATATACACAGATTAAATTACTCTTAACATCAATAACTCACCTAATTTATTAACATTGAAAAAAATTCAAATAAATTATTGATAAAGAACCATTACACTTTGACGAATCATTTGGGGCTTTTATGTAAATACTTTGCTTTTAATGTTTGATGGTTCATTATGAAATATTTGTTTGTTGTGCAATTGATCTTTCAGGGTGATTTAATCCAGAAATAAACAATTTATTAAGAAAAAAATATATGTGACTGAATGGCGACGGAATATCTGTTGCACCTCTTGCGACGGATTTGCAACGATACATTTGTCGCAATTCTGTCATGTACGAAATTCTATGGCAAATTTCAAGAAAAAATGTGACCATGCAACCAAATGTCTATCATAAATTTGTGTTTGCGACGGCAGTATACCGTTGCATTTGATCATTTAACACAAAACTTATCGTTGCCAATTAACAGTTTCAAGTTCCGTCGCCATTTAACAGTTTCCTTAGTTATATATTATATTCTTTCCATGTAAAAATTGATGTATGGAATTAATCTATTCTTTACCAAACCAAACTTTGTCAATTTGTTCGAATATATTTATATATTGAATTAATCCCAAGGATTGACACGTTATATATGTATACTCTTTACCAAACCAAGTTTTGGCAATTTTGTTACAGTATGTCATAGAGCAAGAAAAAATTGGAAAGATGAGGTTGGGATCTTGGATAACTTGTGGTGTAATATTCTTTTTATAAAAGTTAAAATCTAAAAAAAATATATAAATCTTTGGAAAAAAAATACTATATAAAAATATATATATTATATAAGATGTTACAAACGATTTTGAGTGAAAAAACTTGTAGATTCATAAATAATTCCCCCTCCTACTTTTACCTTGGTAAATAATATTTTGTATGGAGAAAAAAATACTATGATATAGATATACATATAATCTAGATCATGATACTGATTTTCTATAAGAAATAGTCATGCGTTTTAGGTATGTGATAGTATTTACACTCACGCTTTACTAGTTGATGTCTCTATTTTATTCTAAAAATATTTTAAAATAATCATAAATATTTAAGTTAATAATTTATATGTCATACAAATTCATTAGTGATCCCATGTGAGATATTGGAGTATGACAGGCATGAAAGTGATTCTGATTTCATGAAAAAATGGGACAAAATGATCATATATTCACATTGACAATTTCAGACTATAAATACTGCCCAAAGTTTCTCAATCTTGCACCAAAACATCTTCACCTCTCTCAGCTATATATATATATCCTCATCTTTTAGCTCCTTTTTAAGTTACTTTTTGATCATATCAATATGGGTGTTATAGCTGTTGATACGGAGAGGAAGTCCGCACTACCACCAGCTAAGTTGTTCAAGGCCTTCTTCGTTGATTCTGATTGCAAAATTCTCAAAGCATTGCCTAATGCCATTATCAAGAACGTTGAGATCCTCCAGGGAAATGGTGGAGCTGGAACTATCAAGTCGGTCCACTTCAATGAAGGTTAATTAGTTTTTAAGTTTTTTCTTCTATTGAAATTATATATATATATATATATATAAGAGGTCAAGAAATATGACTCGAATCTAATACGCTAATACACTATCGTAAATTCTAATAAATTTGATCACTTAATAAGGAGAGGAGATTCTCATAGTTAACATGACATTATTCTAATAAGAACTTTTACTCTAAAATTGTTTATTTTTGTCTTAACTTTGTTCTAAAGTTATTTTTTTTTACAAAAAAAAAAAATAGTTTTCACCATTTGTTTCTCAACTCGGATCGTTTGTAGCATTTTATGTACTCGTTTTTGTATTACTTTCTAATTTAGAATATTTTATTAATAAAACTTATTAAATAAAAGATAAACTTTAAGGAAAAAAGATAAACACTAATAGAAAAATATATTAAAAAATAAATAATACAGAAAGTGATACACAAAATAATACAGACCATGTGAGTATTTTTTTCTGAGTATTTATTTGGGGGTAGAATTTGTTTAGTTATTGCATGTGTCAATCTCAATATGTTTGCCTAAGCCATCGATACATGTATCTCCCATTTTCATAAATTAAAGGAATATTTATGATGGAAAAGATGAAAAATGAAAATTTTTTTCCATGTCAATTTAATCCATACAATAGTGACTTTTGCAGGAATTTGCCAACTTTGTTTTTTTTTTTTTACGTCGCCAATATTATAAAAAAAAATACAATAGTTTTAAGACCAAACTTACCGAAATTGTCTTCAAACAAACCTTACAGACTAATTTAATCTAAACTCCTTTATATGTTGCTAAAAAAAAGGTTCAGTATCAGACCAATTTGAGTTTCTGATTCGGTGGAATCCGAATCAAAGGCAAAGATTTCATGTTGCAGTGAGGGCCACAGACTCCTACAAAGAATTATTTTCAATATATTTATACACTTTTAAATACTAAATTTGACCTTTCAAAAATTTATGTTGAAATATACGTATAGATTTCCCAGTAAAGAACATAAAGCACCGAGTGGAGGAATTGGACGAGGATAACATGATCTACAAATACAGTATCGTGGATGGAGAAACTTTGATGCCCGGTATTGAATCAGCATCTTACGTCATCAAGATCGAACCATCTGGCACCGGATCTGTTTGCAAGCAACACACCACATTCTACACTAAGGCTGATTCCAATATTAATGAAGAGGAAATCAAGGCTAGTAATGAAAAAGTAGCTAAAATGTTCAACTTCAAAGATGTTGAAGCTTACGTCCTGGCCAACCCAAATTACTAAATAATAATTAAATCTGATTTCTATATCAGATAAATATATTGTATTTCTATTTCAAAGTGTGTGTTTGTTTTTTGGCTATGTTTCTGGTTTTCTTTTGCAGAATAAAATTCCACTGGATTCTTTATCAGTGGTGAGAATTATGTAATAATACTATCCAAAAAAAAAAGAATTATGGAATAACTACAACCAGTACTTGTTCATTTGTTTTTTTCTTTTGTCTCGAATTTTTTGTTCAAAATGGAAATTATTAAAGTCAAAGCAACAATGGCCTCGAGCTACATCATGAGAGATGTTTATAAACCAATCTAAAGAAACGTTTGAGTCAAGAGGAATCCTAACTAAAAGATAGAAACATTTCATACTCTTTTTTGTATGAGAAAAAATTAGCGGATCTCCTATCAATTTGAGTTGGAAAACTAGCAGCTGGTGCCCTAAGCTAAGAAAAGTCAGTAAAACTGCCACCAAAATTCCGAACAACGAATATCCATTAAAAAGTGTTAACTTATTCATTAAAAAAAAAATATCAACGGTGGATTATGTCTACAACTTTCAGCTAGTTTATTCCCCATGATCATTGAGCCTCGTTCATACATTAGGCTTGCGCTAGTTATTTGGGATGCCGGATAGGTCAAAATTGACCCACCCTTGGTGACCCATTTCCTAATTCATTTATTTTCTCCTCCCAACTAAATCTCTCTCACTCTCTCTCTCTCTCTCTCTCTCTCTTGGTTATTAGTCCCTCCTCTCCACCGATTTCTTTGTCACATCCCTCTTTGACCAAGGTTTGTCCTTTGGTTAATCTAGGGGACCACTATAAATACTCCTTATACTCCTAACCCTAAATTTAACCAACCTCTTCCTATCTTCTCTCTATCTTCTGCCACCTTTAGCTTCTTCTTGTGCTAGAAATTCTTGCTTCTTCTCTTTACTCTTTAATGCGTTCGAGTTGGTTGTAATAATTATATGGCGGTTCGTGGTACATCTCCTAATAGTGGAATCAGATAAAGGTATCTTTTAATCTCATGAGTTCGGATCTGTGAACTTTAGCGTGAACTGTGAGTTCTGCATCAGGAAATTCTACTAAAAGACTTATCTTTATTTACTCGAATTTTTTTATTTTTTTGGTTTTTTTTGCCACTTGGTTTCGAAAACCAAAACTCGAGCCAGACAAAACCCTTGAAGGGTGATCCTCATTTGATATTATGTAATAACTCATGATTTGTGAAATTCTTGAGTTGAGTCTCTATGTAGTGGATGTAACTCTATTGAGAGAGTGAACCACTATAAATACTTTGTCTCTTTTCTTTGTGGCTTGTTTTTTATTTCTATGTTTATTGTCGAATCCTTGATCATAAAAGAGATTTTGTTTGGTTAGGAATTTTATTAAAAATGAGTTATCAAATTCTTCTTCAAATAAAATTTGAGTTTTTAAATAAAATTGTTTAAAAAGTTCCAAAAACCATATTCATCCTCCCCTCTAAGGTTTTTCAAAAGTTTTACCTCCTATTTCAAAATTTGAAGAATATCTTAAATCTTGGAAAAGAGAACTTTTAAAAGAAGAACTTGACAGTGCGCAAAGCACTCTTGTATTTCATTTAAGTGATAATGTTCTAAGATAAATAAAAGATAAATCCACTGCTTTTGAAACATGGAACAGACTTGAAGAAATGTATTCAAACATTCTCTTTCAAACAAGATTTATTTGAAAGGGTAATTATTTTGTTTTAAAGAGACTTCTTCAAAATCTCTTGATGATAATCTAGATGATTTAAACAAAATAGTGCAACAATGAAAAGATGGTGGTGAAGATATTTCTGATGAAAATATTGCGATCATTCTGTTGAATTCTTTGTCTGAATTTTTTGTTGATGTCAAAACGGCTATTAATTAGGGTCATGAAAAATTGAATCTTTCTGATGTTAAGTTTCCTCTTAGAACTAAAAGTCTTGACCTTAAGAAGAAAAATAAAAATAATGGAAGAACTCTTTATGTTAGAGGTTGACCAGATAAAAGGGATTCTCACCGTCATAAAGATAGGTCCAAAAATAAGGGTATGTCTAAATCTCGAGAACCTAAAGAAAGGGTTAAAAGTAAATTCAAATGTTTTTATTTGGATAAAGAAGGACATGTTAAGAGCAAATGTCTTGAAAGAATTCGGGATGAGAAAACAATAAAATGGGTTTTTCAAAAGATAATGCGAGTGAAAACAAACAGTTGGAGTATGATAACATTGGCAACTCTAGGTTCTCTGAAGTTATGTGCATTTCTCACTCCTTCTTTATCTGATGAATGGATAATTGATTCTTGTTGTTCTTATCATATGTGTCATAACAAAAACTGGTTTTCTGAATTAAAACCTGTTGAAACTTGTAAAGTTTTTATGAGCAAGAATGACTATTGTCCAATTGAAGAAATAGGATCTGTTTCTATAAAAATGTATGATGGTATTATTAGAATACTGTTTGATGTTAGGTATGCCCCTCATTTCGTTAGGTAATCTTAATGGTGTTAGTACACGAATTCGAACTTTTATGGGAATGTGATACTTTGTTTTGTGTATTTATACAATATAAAAAACGTTCAGAATCGTTTTGAATAATTTTTTAGAAGAATTTTTTCCGACATAAATTTTGTAAAAAACGTGATGATTAGTACACGAATTCAAACTTTTATGAGAATGTGATACCTTGTTTTGTGTATTTATACAATATAAAAAACGTTCAGAATCATTTTGAACAATTTTTTTGAAAAATTTTTTCGGACCTAAATTTTGTAAAAAACATGATGATTAGTACACGAACTAGAGCTTATATGGGAATGTGATACTTCGTTTTGTGTATTTATACAACATGAAAAACATTCATAATCGTTTTGACCAATTTTTTACAGAATTTTTTCCGACCTAAATTTTATAAAAAACGTGATGATTAATACACGAATTCGAGCTTTTATGTGAATGTGACACTTTGTTTTGCGTATTTATACAATATAAAAAATGTTCAGAATCGTTTTGAGCAATTTTTTAGAGATATTTTTTCTGACCTAAATTTTGTAAAAAATGTGATGATTAGTACACTAATTAGAGCTTTAATAAGAATGTGATATTTCGTTTTATGTTTTTATACAACATGAAAAACATTTAGAATAATTTTGAGCAATTTTTTTCAGAAATTTTCCCGACCTAAATTTTTTAAAAAAAGTGATGCCTAGGACACGAATTCGAGCTGTTACAGGAATGTGACACTTCATTTTGTGTAGTTTTTCAACATGAAAAATATTCAGAATTGTTTTGAGCAAATTTTAGAGAAAAATTTTTCCCACCAAAATTTTGTAAAAAACGTAATGATTAGTACACGAATTAGAACTTTAATGGAAATGTGATACTTCATTTTGTGTATTTTTATAACATGAAAAACATTCAAATTTGTTTTGAGCAATTTTTACAGAAATTTTTACCGACCTAAATTTTGTAAAAAAAACGTGATGTTTAGTACACGAATTCGAGCTTTTATAGGAATGTGACACTTTGTTTTGTGTATTTATACAATATTAAAGACGTTCAAAATCGTTTTGAACAATTTTTTGAGAAATTTTTTAAGACCTAAATTTTGTAAAAAACATAATGTTTGTACACGAATTAGAGCTTTTATGGGGATGTGATACTTCGTTTTGTGTATTTATACAACATGAAAAACATTCAGAACCGTTATGAGCAACTTTTTAAAGAAATTTTTTCGGACCTAAATTTTGTAAAAAACGTGATGATTAGTACACGAATTCGAGCTTTTATGGGAATGTGACACTTTGTTTTGTGTATTTATACAATATAAAAAACGTTCAGAATCGTTTTGAGCAATTTTTTACAGAAATTTTTTTGGACATAAATTTTGTAAAAAACGTGATAATTAGTACACAATTTCCAACTTTCATGGGAATGTGACACTTTGCTTTGTGTATTTATATAACATGAAAAAAGTTCAGAATCGTTTTGTGCAATATTTTAGAGAAATTTTTTCTGACCTAAATTTATAAAAAACGTGATGATTAGTACATGTATTCGAGCTTTTATGGGAATGTGACTCTTTGTTTTGTGTATTTATACGATATAAAAAACATCCAGAATTGTTTTGAGCAATTTTTTAGAAAAATTTTTTTTGGAACTAAATTTTGTGAAAAAACATAATGATTTGTACACGAATTAGAGCTTTAATGGGAATGTGATACTTCGTTTGTGTATTTATACAACATGAAAAACATTCAGAATAATTTTCAGCAATTTTTTACATAAATTTTTCTGACCTAAATTTTTTTAAAAAAGTAATGCCTAGGACATGAATTTGAGCTTTTACAGGAATGTGATACTTCATTTTGTGTATTTATACAACATGAAAAACATTAAGAATCATTTTGAGCAAATTTCACAGAAATTTTTTTCCCAGTAAAATTTTGTAAAAAACGTGATTATTAGTACAAGAATTAGAGCTTTAACGGGAATGTGATTCTTCGTAATGTGTAAATATAAGACTTGAAAAACATTCATAATCGTTTTGAACAATTTTTTAGAGAAACTTTTTTCGACCTAAATTTTTTAAAAAACGTGATGATTAGTACACATATTAGAGCTTTAATGAGAATGTGATACTTCATTTTGTGCATTTATACAACATGAAAAACGTCCAGAATCGTTTTGAGCAATTTTTTAGTGATATTTTTTCGGACCTAAATTTTGTAAAAAACGTATGATTATTAGTACACGAATTAGAGTTTTTTGGGACCTAAATTTTATTAAAAACATAATAATCAGTACATGAATTCGAGCTTTTATAGGAATGTGATATATCGTTTTGTGTATTTATACAACATGAAATACATTTAGAATAATTTCCAGCAATTTTTTACAGAAATTTTTCTGACCTAAATTTAAAAAAAAAAAGTGATGCCTAGATTACGAATTCGAGGTTTTACAGGAATGTCATACTTCATTTTGTGTATTTATACAACATGAAAAACATTCGAAATCATTTTGATAAAATTTTACAGAAATTTTTTCCCACCAAAATTTTGTAAAAAATGTGATTATTAGTACGCAAATTCGAGCTTTTATGGGAATGTGACACTTTGTTATGTGTATTTATACAACATGAAAAACGTTCAGAATTGTTTTGAGCAATTTTTTTAGAAAAATTTTTTCCAACCTAAATTTTGTAAAAAAAGTAATGATTAGTACACGAATTCGAACTTTTATGGGAATGTGATATTTTGTTTTATGTATTTATACAATATGAAAAACGTTTAAAATCGTTTTGAACAATTTTTTTGAGAAATTTTTTCGGACCTAAATTTTGTAAAAAACATGATGATTAGCACACAAATTAGAGCTTTTATGGGAATGTGATACTTCGTTTATATAACATGAAAAACATTAAGAATTCGTCTGGACCAATTTTTTACAGAAATTTTTTCCGACTTAAATTTAGTAAAAAACGTGATGATTAATACATGAATTCAAGATTTTATGGGAATTTGACACTTTATTTTGTGTATTTATACAATATGAAAAACGTTCAGAATTGTTTTGAACAATTTTTTAGAGATATTTTTTCTGACCTAAATTTTTTAAAAAACTTGATGATTAGTACATGAATTCGAGCTTTAATGGGAATGTTATACTTCGTTTTGTATATTTGTACAATATGAAAAACATTCAGAATCGTTATGAGCAACTTTTTAAAGAAATTTTTTCCGACCTAAATTTTGCAAAAAACGTGATGATTAGTACACGAATTCGAGGTTTTATGGGAATGTGACACTTTGTTTCGTGTATTTATAAAATATAAAAAACATTCAGAATCGTTTTGAACAATTTTTTACTGAAATTTTTTCGAACGTAAATTTTGTAAAAAACGTGATGATTAGTCCACGATTTCGAACTTTTATGTGAATGTGATACTTTGCTTTGTGTATTTATATAACATGAAAAAAGTTCAGAATCGTTTTGTACAATTTTTTAGAGAAATTTTTTTTGACCTAAATTTATAAAAAACGTGATGTTCAATACACGAATTCGATCTTTTATGGGAATGTGATTCTTCGTAATGTGTAAATGTATGACTTGAAAAACATTCATAATCGTTTTGAATAATTTTTTAGAGAAATATTTTTTCACCTAAATTTTTTAAAAAACGTGATGATTAGTACAGGAATTCGAACTTTTATGGGAATGTGATACTTTGTTTTTTGTATTTATACAATATGAAAAACGTTAAAAATTGTTTTGAACAAATTTTTTGAGAAATTTTTTCGGTCCTAAATTTTGTAAAAAACATGATGATTAGTACACGAATTAGAGCTTTTACGGGAATGTGATACTTCGTTTTGTGTATTTATACAACATGAAAAACATTAAGAATCGTCTTGAACAATTTTTTACAGAAATTTTTTCCGACCTAAATTTTGTAAAAAAACGTGATGATTAATACACGAATTCGAGGTTTTATGGGAATGTGACACTTTATTTTGTGTATTTATACTATATGAAAAACGTTCAGAATCATTTTGAACAATTTCTTAGAGATATTTTTTATGACCTAAATTTTTTAAAAAACTTGATGATTAGTACATGAATTCGAGCTTTAATGGGAATGTGATACTTCGTTTTGTGTATTTATACAACATGAAAAACATTTAGAATAATTTTGAGCAATTTTTTACAGAAATTTTTCCGACCAAAATTTTTTTAAAAAAGTGATGCCTAGGACGCGAATTCGAGCTTTTACAGGAATGTGATACTTCATTTTGTTTATTTATACAACATGAACAAATTCAGAATCGTTTTGAGTAAATTTTAGGGAAAATTTTTTCCCACCGAAATTTTGTAAAAAACGTGATGATTAGTACTAATGGAAATGTGATACTTTATTTTGTGTATTTTTATAACATGAAAAACATTCAGATTCGTTTTGAGCAATTTTTTACAGAAATTTTGTTCCGACCTAAATTTTGTAAAAAAACGTGATGTTCAGTACACGAATTCGAGCTTTTATAGGAATGTGATACTTTGTTTTGTTTATTTATACGACATGAAAAAAGTTCAGAATTGTTTTGAACAATTTTTTTAAAAAAATTTTTTCTCACCTAAATTTTGTAAACAACGTGATGATTAGTACACGAATTAGAGCTTTTATGGGAATGTGTTACTTTTTTTTGTGTATTTATACAACATGAAAAACATTCAGAATCGATATGGCTACTTTTTTAAGAAATTTTTTCTGACATAAATTTTGTAAAAAACATGATGATGAGTACAAGAATTCGAGCTTTTATGGGAGTGTGACACTTTGTTTTGTGTATCTATACAATATGAAAAACGTTCAGAATCGTTTTGAGCAATTTTTTAGAAAAATTTTTTCCGACCAAAATTTTGTAAAAAACGTGACGCCACGAATTCGAACTTTTATAGCAATGTGATACTTTTTTTTGTGTTTTTATACAACATAGAAAAAGCTCATAATCGTTTTGAACAACTTTTTTGAAAAATATTTCCGACCTAAATTTTGTAAAAAACATGATGATTAGTACACGTATTAGAGCTTTAATGGAAATGTGAATCTTCATTTTGTGTGTTTATACAACATGAAAAACATTCAGAATACTTATGAGCAATTTTTTAGGGAAATTTTTTTCGACCTAAATTATGCAAAAAACGAGATGATTAGTACACGAATTAGAGTTTTAATGGGAATGTGATACTTCGTTTTGTGTAATATTTACAAAATAAAAAACATTCAGATTCGTTTTTAGCAATTTTTTACAAAAATTTTTTCCAACCTAAATTTTGTAAAAAAAACGTAATGATTAGTACACGAATTAGAGCTTTAATGGGAATGTGATACTTCGTTTTGTGTATTTATACAGCATGAAAAACATTCAGAATCGTTATGAGCCATTTTTTACGTAAATTTTTTCCGACCTAAATTGTGTAAAAAACGTGATGATTAGTACACAAATTAGAGCTTTAATTGGAATGTGATTCTTCATTTTGTGTATTTTATACAACATGAAAAACATTCAAAATCATTTTGAGCAATATTTTAGAGAAATTTTTTTGACCTAAATTTTATAAAAAACGAGATTATTAGTACACGAATTAGAGTTTTACTGGGATTATGATACGTCTTTTTGTGTATCTATACAACATGAAAAACGTTCAGAATCTTTTTGAGCAATTTTTCAAAAAATTTTTTTCGGACCTAAATTTTGTAAAAAAAAATGATGATTAGTACACAAATTCGAGCTTTTATGGGAATGTAATACTTTGTTTTGTAAATTTATAAAAGATGAAAAAAGTTTAGAATCGTTTAGAACAATTTTTTAGAGAAATTTTTTCGGTCCTAAATTTTGTAAAAAAAGTGATGATTAGTACACGAATTCGAACTTTCATGGGAATGTACTACTTTGTTTTGTAAATTTATACAAGATGAATAAATTTACAAAGCAAAGTAGTACATTCATAATTCAGAATCGTTTTGATCAATTTTTGAAGAAATTTTTTCCGACCTAAATTTTGTAAAAAACGTGATGATTAGTACACGAGTTAGAGCTTTAATGGTAATGTAATATTTCGTTTTGCATATTTATACAACATGAAGAACGTTCAGAATCGTTTTGAGCAATTTTTTAGCGAATATTTTTCCGAACTAAATTTTGTTAAAAACGTGATGATTAGTACACGAATTTGAGCTTTAATGGAAATGTGATGGTTCATTTTGTGTATTTATACTATATGCGAAACATTTAAAATCGTTTTGAGTAATTTTTTGGAGAAATTTTTTCGGACCTAAATTTTGTAAAAAAATGTGGTGATTGGTACTCGAATTCGAGCTTTAATGGAAATGCGATATTTCGTTTTGTGTATTTATGTAATATGAAAAACGTTCATAATTGTTTTGTGCAATTTTTAAGACGAATTTTTTCAGATCTAAATTTTTTAAAAACCGTGATTATTAGTACACGAATTAGAACTTTAATAGGAATGTGATATTTCGTTTTGTGTATTTATACAACATGAAAAGTATTCAGAATCGTTTTGAGAAATTTTTTAAAGAAATTTTTTCGGACCTAAATTTTGTAAAAAACGTGATGATTAATACACGAATTAGAGCTTTAATGGAAATGTGATGCTTCGTTTTGTGTATTTATTCAACAAGAAAAACGTCAAAATCGTTTTGAGAAGTTTTTTAGACAATTTTTTTCATACCTAAATTTTGTAAAAAACGTGATGATTAGTACTCGAATTCGAGCTTTTATGCGAATGTGATACTTCGTTTGATATATTTATATAACATGAAAAACGCTAAGAATCGTTTTGATTAATTTTTTAATCAAACTTTTTCAGACCTAAATTTTATAAAAAACGTGATGATTATTACTCGAATTCGAGCTTTAATGGGAATGCGATATTTCGTTTTGTGTATTTATACTATATGAAAAATATTTAGAACAATTTTTTAGAGAAATTTTTTCGGTCCTAAATTTTGTAAAAAAAGTGATGATTAGTACATGAATTCGAACTTTCATGGGAATGTACTACTTTGTTTTGTAAATTTATACAAGATGAAAAAAGTTCAGAATCGTTTAGAATAATTTTTAGAGAAATTTTTTCGGACATAAATTTTGTAAAAAACATGATGATTAGTACACAAATTCGAGCTTTCATGGGAATGTGACATTTAGTTTTGTGTATTTATACAACTTGAAAAACGTTTAGAATCGTTTTGAGCAATTTTTCGAAAAAATTTTCAAATCTAAATTTTTAAAAAAACGTGTTGATTAGTACCCGAATTAGAGCTTTAGATGGAATGTGATACTTCGTTTTGTGTATTTATACAACATGAGAAACATTGAGAATGGTTTTGAACAATTTTCAGGCATTAATGGGAACGTGAAACGTTGTCTGGTGTATTTATACAACATGCCAAACATTCAGAACCGTTTTAAGCAATTTTTTGAAAAACTTTTTTCGGACCTAAATTTGGTAAAAAACGTGATCATTAGCATACGAATTCATTCTTTAATGGGAATGTGAAAGGTTGTTTGATGTATTTATACAACATGCAAAACATTAAGAATCGTTTTAAGCCATTTTCTGGAAAGCTTTTTTTCGGACAAAAATTTTGTAAAAAACATGATGATTGGCACACGAATTTTGGCTTTACTGGGAATGTGAAACCTTATCTGGTGTATTTATATACTATGCCAAACATTCAGAATTGTTTTGAGCAATTTTCTGGAGAACTTTATTCCGGACTTAAATTTTGTTAAAATCGTGATGATTAGCACACGAATTCATGGATTAATGGGAATGTGAAAGGTTGTCTGGTGTATTTACACATTCCGAATCGTTTTAAGCAATTTTTGGAAGAACTTTTATTTGGACGTAAATTTTGTAAAAAACGTGATGATTAGCACACGAATTTAGGCTTTAGTGGGAATGTGAAAGGTTGTCTGCTGTATTTATACAACATGCCAAACATTCAGAATCGCTTTAAGCAATTTTCATGAGAACTTTACTCCGGACTTAAATTTTGTTAAAATCGTGAGGATTAACACACGAATTCAGGGATTAATGGGAATGTGAAAGGTTGTCTGGTGTATTTATACAACATGCCAAGCATTCAGAATCGTCTTTAGCAAGTTTTGGGAAACTTTTTTTCGGACGTAAATTTTGTAAAAAACGTGATGATATGCACACGAATTTAGGCTTTAGTGGGAATGTAAAAGGTTGTCTGGTGTATTTATACAACATGCCAAACATTCTGAATCGTTTTAAGCAATATTTGGGAGAACTTTTTTCGGACCTAATTTTCATAAAAAATGTGATGATTAGGACACCGATTCAGGCTTTAATGTCAATGTTAAACGCTTTCTGTTTTATTTAATAACATGCCGAACTTTAAGAATCGTTTTAAGTAATTTTTTAGAGAAACTTTTTTCGGACCTAAATTTTGTAATAAACGTGATGCTTAGCACACGAATTTGGGCTTTAATTAGAATGTGAAACGTTATCTGGTGTATTTTTATACTATGCCAAATATTCAGAATCGTTTTAAATAATTTTCTAGAGAACTTTATTTCAGACCTAAATTTTGTAAAAAATGTGATGATTAACACACGAATTCAGGCATTAATGGGAACGTGAAACGTTGTCTGGTGTATTTATACAACATGCCAAACATTCAGAATCGTTTTAAGCCATTTTCTTGAAAACTTTTTTTTCGGAAAAAATTTTTGTAAAAAACGTGATGATTAGCACACGAATTTAGGCTTTAGTGGGAATGTGAAAGGTTGTCTGGTTTATTTATACAACATGCCAAACATTCTGAATCGTTTTAAGCAATTTTTGTGAGAACTTTTTTTCGGACCTAATTTTCATAAAAAATGTGATGATTAGGACACGAATTCAGGCTTTAATGTCAATGTTAAACGCTTTCTGGTTTATTTAAACAACATGCCAAACTTTAAGAATCGTTTTAAGTAATTTTTTAGAGAAACTTTTTTCGGACCTAAATTTTGTAATAAACGTGATGCTTAGCACACGAATTTGGGCTTTAATGAGAATGTGAAACGTTATCTGGTGTATTTTTATACTATGCCAAATATTCTGAATCGTTTTAAATAATTTTCTAGAGAACTTTATTTCAGACCTAAATTTTGTAAAAAACGTGATGATTAACACACGAATTCAAGCATTAATGGGAACGTGAAACGTTGTCTGGTGTATTTATACAACATGCCAAACATTCAGAATCGCTTTAAGCAATTTTTTGAAAAACTTTTTTCGGACGTAAATTTGGTAAAAAACGTGATCATTAGCACACGAATTCATTCTTTAATGGGAATGTGAAAAGTTGTCTGATGTATTTATACAACATGCAAAACATTAAGAATCGTTTTAAGCCATTTTCTGGAAAACTTTTTTTGGGACAAAAATTTGGTAAAAAACGTGATGATTAGCACACGAATTTTGGCTTTATTGGGAATGTGAAACGTTATCTGGTGTTTTTTTTATACTATGCCAAACATTCAGAATCGTTTTAAGCAATTTTCTGGAGAACTTTATTCCGAACTTAAATTTTGTTAAAATCGTGATGATTAGCACACGAATTCATGGATTAATGGGAATGTGAAAGGTTGTCTGGTGTATTTACACATTCCGAATCGTTTTAAGCAATTTTTGGAAGAACTTTTTTTTGGATGTAAATTTTGTAAAAAACGTGATGATTAGCACACGAATTTAGGCTTTAGTGCGAATGTGAAAGGTTGTCTGGTGTATTTATGCAACATGCCAAACATTCAGAATCGTTTTAAGCAATTTTCTTGAGAACTTTACTCCGGACTTAAATTTTGTTAAAATCGTGAGGATTAGCACACGAATTCAGGGATTAATGGGAATGTGAAAGGTTGTCCCGGTGTATTTATACAACATGCCAAACATTCGTAATCGTTCTAAGCAATTTTTGGGAAACTTTTTTTCGGATGTAAATTTTGTAAAAAACGTAATGATATGCACACGAATTTAGGCTTTGGTGCGAATGTGAAAGGTTGTCTGGTGTATTTATACAACATGCTAAACATTCGAATCGTTTTAAGCAATTTTTGGAAGAACTTTTTTTGGACCTAATTTTTCGTAAAAACGTGATGATTAGTATACGAATTCAGGGCTTTAGTGGGAATGTGAAAGGTTTTCTGGTTTATTTATACAACATGCCAAACATTCTGAATCTTTTTAGGCAATTTCTGAGAGAACTTTTTTTTCGGACCTAATTTTCATAAAAAACGTGACGATTAGGACACGAATTCAGGCTTTAATGTCAATGTTAAATGTTTTTTTGGTTAATTTAAATAACATGCCAAACTTTAAGAATCGTTTTAAGTAATTTTTTAGAGAAACTTTTTTCGGATCTAAATTTGGTAAAAAACGTGATGATTAGCACACGAATTCGTGCTTTAATGGGAATTTGAAAGGTTGTCTGATGTATTTATACAGGGATGCAAAACATTAAGAATCGTTTTAAGACATTTTCTCGAAAAACTTTTTTTCGGACAAAAATTTTATAAAAAACGTGATGATTAGCACACGAATTTTGGCTTTACTTGGGAATGTGAAACGTTATCTCGGTGTATTTATAGACTATTGCAAACATTCGAATCGTTTTAAACAATTTTTCCCGTAGAACTTTATTCGGACTTAAATTTTGTTCAAATCCTGATGATTAGCACACGAATTCAGGGATTAATGGAATTGTGAAAGGTTGCCTGGTGTATTTATACAACATGCCAAACATTTAGAATTGTTTTAAGCAATTTTTGGGAAACTTTTTTTCGGACGTAAATTTTGTAAAAAACGTGATGATTAGCACACAAATTTAGGGCTTTAGTGGGAATGTGAAAGGTTGTCCGGTGTATTTATACAACATGCCAAACATTCTGACTCGTTTTAAGCAATTTTTGGAAGAACTTTTTTTTGGACCTAATTTTCATTAAAAACGTGATGATTAGCACACGAATTTAGGCTTTAGTGGGAATGGGAAAGGTTGTCTGGTTTATTTATGCAACATACTAAACATTCTGAATCGTTTTAAGCAATTTTTTGGGAGAACATTTTTTTTCGGACCTAATTTTCATAAAAAACGTGATGATTAGGACACGAATTCAGGGCTTTAATGTTAATGTTAGACGCTTTCTGGTTTATTTAAACAACATGCCAAACTTTAAGAATCGTTTTAAGTGATCTTGTAGACAAACTTTTTTCGGACCTAAATTTTGTAATAATCGTGATGCTTAGCACACGAATTTGGGCTTTAATGAGAATGTAAAACGTTATCTGGTGTATTTTTATACCATGCCAAATATTCAGAATCGTTTTAAATAATTTTCTAGAGAACTTTATTTCAGACCTAAATTTTGTAAAAACCGTGATGATTAACACACGAATTCAGGCATTAATGGGAACGTGAAACGTTGTCTGGTGTATTTATACAACATGTCAAACATTCAGAATCGTTTTAAGCAATTTTTTGGAAAACTTTTTTGGGACCTGAATTTGGTAAAAAACGTGATGATTAGCACACGAATTCATACTTTAATGGGAATGTGAATGGTTGTCTGATGTATTTATACAACATGCAAAACATTAAGAATCGTTTTAAGCCATTTTCTGGAAAACTTTTTTTTGGATAAAAATTTTGTAAAAAACGTGATGATTAGCACACGAATTTTGGCTTTACTCGGAATGTGAAACCTTATCTGGTGTATTTATATACTATGCCAAACATTTAGAATCGTTTTAAGCAATTTTCTGGAGAACTTTATTCCGGACTTAAATTTTGTTAAAATCCTGATGATTAGCACACGAATTCAGGGATTAATAGAATTGTGAAAGGTTGTCTGGTGTATTTATACGACATGCCAAACATTCAGAATCGTTTTAAGCAATTTTCGGGAAACTTTTTTTCGGACGTAAATTTTGTAAAAAACGTGATGATTAAAACACGAATTTAGGCTTTACTGGGAATGTGAAAGGTTGTCTAGTGTATTTATACAACATGCCAAATATTCTGAATCGTTTTAAGCAATTTTTGGAAGAACTTTTTTTTGGACCTAATTTTTTAGAGAAATTTTTTCGGACCTACATCTGGTAAAAAGCGTAATGTATAATACACGAATTAGAGCTTTAATGGGAATGCGATTCTTCGTTTTGTGTATTTATACAAATGAGAAACATTCAGAATCGTTTTGAGCAATTTTTTAGAGAAATTTTTTCCGACCTCAATTTTCTAAAAAACCTGATGATTAGTACACGAATTAGAGCTTTATCTGGAATGTAATTCTTCGTTTTGTGTAAATATACAACATGAATAATATTCAGAACCGTTTTGATCAATTTTTAAAGAAATTTTTTCCAACCTAAATTTTGTAAAAAACGTGATGATTAGTACACGAGTTAGAGCTTTAATGGTAATGTAATATTTCGTTTTGCATATTTATACGACATGAAGAACGTTCAGAATCGTTTTGAGGAATTTTTTAGCGAATATTTTTCCGAACTAAATTTTGTTAAAAACGTGATGATTAGTACACGAATTTGAGCTTTAATGGAAATGTGATGGTTCATTTTGTGTATTTATACTATATGCGAAACATTTAAAATCGTTTTGAGCAATTTTTTGGAGAAATTTTTTCGGACCTAAATTTTGTAAAAAAATGTGGTGATTAGTACTCGAATTCGAGCTTTAATGGAAATGCGATATTTCGTTTTGTGTATTTATGTCATATGAAAAATGTTCATAATCGTTTTGAGCAATTTTTAAGACGAATTTTTTCAGATCTAAATTTTTTAAAAACCGTGATGATTAGTACACGAATTAGAACTTTAATAGGAATGTGATATTTCGTTTTGTGTATTTATACAATATGAAAAATATTCAGAATCGTTTTGAGAAATTTTTTAAAGAAATTTTTTCGGACCTAAATTTTGTAAAAATCGTGATGATTAGTACACGAATTAGAGCTTTAATGGAAATGTGATGCTTCATTTTGTGTATTTATACAACAAGAAAAACGTCAAAATCGTTTTGAGCAGTTTTTTAGACAAATTTTTTCATACCTAAATTTTGTAAAAAACGTGATGATTAGTACTCGAATTCGAGCTTTTATGCGAATGTGATGCTTCGTTTGATATATTTATATAACATGAAAAACGTTAAGAATCGTTTTGATTAATTTTTTAATCAAATTTTTTTAGACCTAAATTTTATAAAAAACATGATGATTATTACTCGAATTCGAGCTTTAATGGGAATGCGATATTTCATTTTGTGTATTTATACTATATGAAAAATATTTAGAATTATTTTGAACAAATTTTTTAGAGAATTTTTTTTCAAACTTAAATTTTGTAAAGAACGTGATGATTTGCACACGAATTCGAACTTTAATGGGAATGTGAAATTTTCTTTTTCCTATGAAACTAGTTCTCTATCACTTAATTAGAATGTTTTTTTTTGCTAAATGAGAATAGAATATAATATAAAATTACAAGATAAAAATAAAATTCTTAATTGCCGTCCAATCCCGATTGCCATTCCTATCAATTTCCCCGTCTAATATAGAAAGTTGGATCAAGTTTGTTTGATTTATGGACCAATTGCTTTAAAAAACTTATGGGCCAATTATTAGACAATCAACTTGGTGGAAATTTCAATCCGAATTCAAGACCTTTTTTTTTAATTATTATTTTTAATTTTTATCTCACCTAGCATCACTTGGATTATAATTTTTTTCTTAACTTGTCATTTAAAATGTAATTTCTTTATCTTTATTTATTTTCATGTTTTATGTTTTAATAACTTCGTATATCAAGTGGTTGCTAAATCTATAATTATAAAAAAGATCGTTAATAATTTTTCACCTTCTTTCTCAAATATCTTATAATTCATTTTGGACTTTATAATTCTTCATTTACTTTCAAATGTACCCCACTTGTGGACGAAGGATTTCACCTTTTGATATCAAAATAAACTTTAAAAAAAAAAAAATCATTCATCCCGTGCAAAAAATAAAGGTAGAATAAGCTATTCCGTTTACAAAATGATGAATCGAATGCCTTCGCCCTAGCCCCCTCTCTATCCCTTGTAATATCTTTTTAACATGTTAATTTCTCTCACAATTCCTATGTTATGGAAAGTATAATTACTCATTCTCAATAACTTTTATCATTTTTCAATATCCATTCTAGCCATCATTCATTATTTCACACAAATTTTAAGTTAAATTTTGAATTTTTTCAATGTTAATAAATTAAGCGAGATATTTATGTTAAGGTTAATTTAATCTATACACACAAAAAAAATTCTCTAATTTCATATTTTCTAATTTGCGTGATATTCGAAACGTATCAAGTAAAAAAGAATAGAGAGAGAAATAATCTTAAAAAGCAAAAAATAAATCTTCGTAAACTCTTATAAATAAATACACCCTTTGTTTTTTTTACTTGTCACGTTTTAAACATTACACAATTAAGGTAATACGAAATTAGAAAATTCTTTATATACACAGATTAAATTACTCTTAACATCAATAACTCACCTAATTTATTAACATTGAAAAAAATTCAAATAAATTATTGATAAAGAACCATTACACTTTGACGAATCATTTGGGGCTTTTATGTAAATACTTTGCTTTTAATGTTTGATGGTTCATTATGAAATATTTGTTTGTTGTGCAATTGATCTTTCAGGGTGATTTAATCCAGAAATAAACAATTTATTAAGAAAAAAATATATGTGACTGAATGGCGACGGAATATCTCGTTGCACCTCTTGCGACGGATTTGCAACGATACATTTGTCGCAATTTCGTCATGTACGAAATTCTATGGCAAATTTCAAGAAAAAATGTGACCATGCAACCAAATGTCTATCATAAATTTGTGTTTGCGACGGCAGTATACCGTTGCATTTGATCATTTAACACAAAACTTATCGTTGCCAATTAACAGTTTCAAGTTCCGTCGCCATTTAACAGTTTCCTTAGTTATATATTATATTCTTTCCATGTAAAAATTGATGTATGGAATTAATCTATTCTTTACCAAACCAAACTTTGTCAATTTGTTCGAATATATTTATATATTGAATTAATCCCAAGGATTGACACGTTATATATGTATACTCTTTACCAAACCAAGTTTTGGCAATTTTGTTACAGTATGTCATAGAGCAAGAAAAAATTGGAAAGATGAGGTTGGGATCTTGGATAACTTGTGGTGTAATATTCTTTTTATAAAAGTTAAAATCTAAAAAAAATATATAAATCTTTGGAAAAAAAATACTATATAAAAATATATATATTATATAAGATGTTACAAACGATTTTGAGTGAAAAACTTGTAGATTCATAAATAATTCCCCCTCCTACTTTTACCTTGGTAAATAATATTTTGTATGGAGAAAAAAAATACTATGATATAGATATACATATAATCTAGATCATGATACTGATTTTCTATAAGAAATAGTCATGCGTTTTAGGTATGTGATAGTATTTACACTCACGCTTTACTAGTTGATGTCTCTATTTTATTCTAAAAATATTTTAAAATAATCATAAATATTTAAGTTAATAATTTATATGTCATACAAATTCATTAGTGATCCCATGTGAGATATTGGAGTATGACAGGCATGAAAGTGATTCTGATTTCATGAAAAAATGGGACAAAATGATCATATATTCACATTGACAATTTCAGACTATAAATACTGCCCAAAGTTTCTCAATCTTGCACCAAAACATCTTCACCTCTCTCAGCTATATATATATATCCTCATCTTTTAGCTCCTTTTTAAGTTACTTTTTGATCATATCAATATGGGTGTTATAGCTGTTGATACGGAGAGGAAGTCCGCACTACCACCAGCTAAGTTGTTCAAGGCCTTCTTCGTTGATTCTGATTGCAAAATTCTCAAAGCATTGCCTAATGCCATTATCAAGAACGTTGAGATCCTCCAGGGAAATGGTGGAGCTGGAACTATCAAGTCGGTCCACTTCAATGAAGGTTAATTAGTTTTTAAGTTTTTTCTTCTATTGAAATTATATATATATATATATATATAAGAGGTCAAGAAATATGACTCGAATCTAATACGCTAATACACTATCGTAAATTCTAATAAATTTGATCACTTAATAAGGAGAGGAGATTCTCATAGTTAACATGACATTATTCTAATAAGAACTTTTACTCTAAAATTGTTTATTTTTGTCTTAACTTTGTTCTAAAGTTATTTTTTTTTACAAAAAAAAAAAATAGTTTTCACCATTTGTTTCTCAACTCGGATCGTTTGTAGCATTTTATGTACTCGTTTTTGTATTACTTTCTAATTTAGAATATTTTATTAATAAAACTTATTAAATAAAAGATAAACTTTAAGGAAAAAAGATAAACACTAATAGAAAAATATATTAAAAAATAAATAATACAGAAAGTGATACACAAAATAATACGGGACTCATGTGAGTATTTTTTTCTGAGTATTTATTTGGGGGTAGAATTTGTTTAGTTATTGCATGTGTCAATCTCAATATGTTTGCCTAAGCCATCGATACATGTATCTCCCATTTTCATAAATTAAAGGAATATTTATGATGGAAAAGATGAAAAATGAAAATTTTTTTCCATGTCAATTTAATCCATACAATAGTGACTTTTGCAGGAATTTGCCAACTTTGTTTTTTTTTTTTACGTCGCCAATATTATAAAAAAAAATACAATAGTTTTAAGACCAAACTTACCGAAATTGTCTTCAAACAAACCTTACAGACTAATTTAATCTAAACTCCTTTATATGTTGCTAAAAAAAAAGGTTCGATGATCGGACCAATTTGAGTTTCTGATTCGGTGGAATCCGAATCAAAGGCAAAGATTTCATGTTGCAGTGAGGGCCACAGACTCCTACAAAGAATTATTTTCAATATATTTATACACTTTTAAATACTAAATTTGACCTTTCAAAAATTTATGTTGAAATATACGTATAGATTTCCCAGTAAAGAACATAAAGCACCGAGTGGAGGAATTGGACGAGGATAACATGATCTACAAATACAGTATCGTGGATGGAGAAACTTTGATGCCCGGTATTGAATCAGCATCTTACGTCATCAAGATCGAACCATCTGGCACCGGATCTGTTTGCAAGCAACACACCACATTCTACACTAAGGCTGATTCCAATATTAATGAAGAGGAAATCAAGGCTAGTAATGAAAAAGTAGCTAAAATGTTCAACTTCAAAGATGTTGAAGCTTACGTCCTGGCCAACCCAAATTACTAAATAATAATTAAATCTGATTTCTATATCAGATAAATATATTGTATTTCTATTTCAAAGTGTGTGTTTGTTTTTTGGCTATGTTTCTGGTTTTCTTTTGCAGAATAAAATTCCACTCGGATTCTTTATCGATGGTGAGAATTATGTAATAATACTATCCCAAAAAAAAAGAATTATGGAATAACTACAACCAAGTACTTGTTCATTTGTTTTTTCTTTGTCTGAATTTTTGTTCAAAATGGAAATTATTAAAGTCAGCAACAATGGCCTGAGCTACATCATGAGAGATGTTTATAAACTAATCTAAAGCAACGTTTGAGTCAAGAGGAATCCTAACTAAAAGATAGAAACATTTCATACTCTTTTTGTATGAGAAAAATTAGCGGATCTCCTATCAATTTGAGTTGGAAAACTAGCAGCTGGTGCCCTAAGCTAAGAAAAGTCAGTAAAACTGCCACCAAAATTCCGAACAACGAATATCCATTAAAAAGTGTTAACTTATTCATTAAAAAAAATATCAACGGTGGATTATGTCTACAACTTTCAGCTAGTTTATTCCCCATGATCATTGAGCCTCGTTCATACATTAGGCTTGCGCTAGTTATTTGGGATGCCGGATAGGTCAAAATTGACCCACCCTTGGTGACCCATTTCCTAATTCATTTATTTTCTCCTCCCAACTCAATCTCTCTCTCTCTCTCTCTCTCTCTCTCTCTCTCTCTCTCTCTCTCTTGTTTATTAGTCCCTCCTCTCCACCGATTTTTTTGTCACATCCCTCTTTCACCAAGGTTTGTCCTTTGGTTAACCTAGGGGACCACTATAAATACTCCTTATACTCCTAACCCTAAATTCAACCAACCTCTTCCTATCTTCTCGCTATCTTCTGCCACCTTTAGCTTCTTCTTGTCCTAGAAATTCTTGCTTCTTCTCTTTACTCTTTAATGCGTTCGAGTTGGTTGTAATAATTATATGGCGGTTCGTGGTACATCTCCTAATAGTGGAATCAGATAAAGGTATCTTTTAATCTCATGAGTTCAGATCTGTGAACTTTAGCGTGAACTGTGAGTTCTGCATCAGGAAATTCTACTAAAAGACTTATCTTTATTTACTCGAATTCTTGAGTTGAGTCTCTAGGTAGTGGATGTAACTCTATTGAGAGAGTGAACCACTATAAATACTTTGTCTCTTTTCTTTGTGGCTTGTTTTTTATTTCTATGTTTATTGTCGAATCCTTGATCATAAAAGAGATTTTGTTTGGTTAGGAATTTTATTAAAAATGAGTTATTAAATTCTTCTTCAAATAAAATTTGAGTTTTTTAATAAAATTGTTTAAAAAGTTCCAAAAACCATATTCATCCCCCCTCTAAGGTTTTTCAAAAGTTTTACCTCCTATTTCAAAATTTGAAGAATATCTTAAATCTTGGAAAAGAGAACTTTTAAAAGAAAAACTTGACAGTGCGCAAAGCACTCTTGTATTTCATTTAAGTGATAATGTTCTAAGATAAATAAAAGATAAATTCACTGCTTTTGAAACATGGAACAGACTTGAAGAAATGTATTCAAACATTCTCTTTCAAACAAGATTTATTTGAAAGGGTAATTATTTTGTTTTAAAGAGACTTCTTCAGAATCTCTTGATGATAATCTAGATGATTTAAACAAAATAGTGCAACAATGAAAAGATGGTGGTGAAGATATTTCTGATGAAAATATTGCGATCATTCTGTTGAATTCTTTGTCTGAATTTTTTGTTGATGTCAAAACGGCTATTAATTTGGGTCATGAAAAATTGAATCTTTCTGATATTAAGTTTCCTCTTAGAACTAAAAGTCTTGACCTTAAGAAGAAAAATAAAAATAATGGAAAAACTCTTTATGTTAGAGGTAGACCAGATAAAAGGGATTCCCACCGTCATAAAGATAGGTCCAAAAATAAGGGTATGTCTAAATCTCGAGAACCTAAAGAAAGGGTTAAAAGTAAATTCAAATGTTTTTATTAGGATAAAGAAGGACATGTTACGAGCAAATGTCTTGAAAGAATTCGGGATGAGAAAACAATAAAATGGGTTTTTCGAAAGATAATGCGAGTGAAAACAAACAGTTGGAGTATGATAACATTGGCACCTCTAGGTTCTCTGAAGTTATGTGCATTTCTCACTCCTTCTGTATCTGATGAATGGATAATTGATTCTTGTTGTTCTTATCATATGTGTCATAACAAAAACTGGTTTTCTGAATTAAAACCTGTTGAAACTTGTAAAGTTTTTATGAGTAAGAATGACTATTGTCCAATTGAAGAAATAGGATCTGTTTCTATAAAAATGTATGATGGTGTTATTAGAATACTGTTTGATGTTAGGTATGCCCCTCATTTCGTTAGGTAATCTTAATGGTGTTAGTACACGAATTCGAACTTTTACGGGAATGTGATACTTTGTTTTGTGTATTTATACAATATAAAAAACTTTCAGAATCGTTTTGAACAATTTTTTAGAAGAATTTTTTCCGACATAAATTTTGTAAAAAACGTGATGATTAGTACACGAATTCAAACTTTTATGAGAATGTGATACCTTGTTTTGTGTATTTATACAATATAAAAAACGTTCAGAATCATTTTGAATAATTTTTTTGAAAAATTTTTTCGGACCTATATTTTGTAAAAAACATGATGATTAGTACACGAACTAGAGCTTATATGGGAATGTGATACTTCGTTTTGTGTATTTATACAACATGAAAAATATTCATAATCGTTTTGACCAATTTTTTACAGAATTTTTTCCGACCTAAATTTTGTAAAAAACGTGATGAATAATACACGAATTCAAGCTTTTATGGGAATGTGACATTTTGTTTTGTGTATTTATATAACTTGAAAAACGTTTAGAATCGTTTTGAACAATTTTTCGAAAAAATTTTCAAATCTAAATTTTTTAAAAAACGTGTTGATTAGTACCCGAATTAGAGCTTTAGATGGAATGTGATACTTCGTTTTGTGTATTTATCCAACATGAGAAACATTGAGAATGGTTTTGAACAATTTTTTGGAAAAATTTTTTCGGACCTGAATTTTCTAAAAAACGTGATGTAGTACACGAATTCGAATTTTTATGGGAAATATGATACTCCGGTTTGTATATTTATACAACATGAAAAACATTCAAAATCGTTTTTAGCAATTTTTTAGAGAAATTTTTTCGGACCTACATCTGGTAAAAAGCGTAATGTATAATACACGAATTAGAGCTTTAATGGGAATGCGATTCTTCGTTTTGTGTATTTATACAAATGAAAAACATTCAGAATCGTTTTGAGCAAGTTTTTAGAGAAATTTTTTCCGACCTAAATTTTCTAAAAAACCTGATGATTAGTACACGAATTAGAGCTTTATCGGGAATGTAATTCTTCGTTTTGTGTAAATATACAACATGAATAATATTCAGAATCGTTTTGATCAATTTTTAAAGAAATTTTTTCCAACCTAAATTTTGTAAAAAACATGATGATTAGTACACGAGTTAGAGCTTTAATGGTAATGTAATATTTCGTTTTGCATATTTATACAACATGAAGAACATTCAGAATCGTTTTGAGCAATTTTTTAGCGAATATTTTTCCGAACTAAATTTTGTTAAAAACGTGATGATTAGTACACGAATTTGAGCTTTAATGAAAATGTGATGGTTCATTTTGTGTATTTATACTATATGCGAAACATTTAAAATCGTTTTGAGCAATTTTTTGGAGAAATTTTTTCGGACCTAAATTTTGTAAAAAAAATGTGGTGATTAGTACTCGAATTCGAGCTTTAATGGAAATGCGATATTTCATTTTGTGTATTTATACTATATGAAAAATATTTAGAATTATTTTGAACAAACTTTTTACAGAATTTGTTTTCAAATTTAAATTTTGTAAAAAACGTGATGATTTTCATACGAATTTAAGCTTTAATGGGAATGTGAAATTTTCTTTTTCCTATGAAACTAGTTCTCTATCACTTTAGTGAGAATGTTTTTTTTTTTTTTTTTGCTAAATGAGAATAGAATATAATATAAAATTACAAGATAAAAATAAAATTCTTAATTGCCGTCCAATCCCGATTGCCATTCCTATCAATTTCCCCGTCTAATATAGAAAGTTGGATCAAGTTTGTTTGATTTATGGACCAATTGCTTTAAAAAATTGGCCCATACACTTATGGGCCAATGATTAGACAATCAACTTGGTGGAAATTTCAATCCGAATTCAAGACCCCTTTTTTTTTTTTTTTAATTATTATTTTTAATTTTTATCTCACCTATCATCACTTGGATTATAATTTTTTTCTTAACTTGTCATTTAAAATGTAATTTCTTTATCTTTGTCTTTATTTATTTTCATGTTTTATATTTTAATAACTTCGTGTATATATATATATATATATATATATATGCAAGACAGCTACAAAATCCAAGCACCAAAAACAATTTATTTGTTTAGTTTTCTTCTAGCACATTTCCAACAAAACAAGAAATAACCCAAAGACCCCGCATGGGCATAGCTCAGTTGGTTCTGGGACTGCAGAGTTGGTACCAAGAGCTAAGGTTCAAATCTTGACAGCGACAGTATGGGAATTTCAACCTCTCCAATGTGGGAAGTGATTCCTTCTGCGCACCAGTTCCTGACCTCCAGTCTACAGAATACTGACTCATCATGATTTACATCCTCTACCGGGTACCCCGCTCCTTCCATTTTTCTTACTTATCACAGTGTGAATATTCTATGTTTTTTACTTATCACGATGTTGAAAACAATGCAATTTTAATTAAAATCTTCCTATTAACTAGCGAATGCTGCCTCTGACCAATAAAGACCTGAAAAAGCTAGAATAAGCTATTCCTTTTACAAAATGATGAGTCGAATGCCTTCGCCCTAGCCCCCTCTCTATCCCTTATATACCTTTTCAACATGTTAATTTCTCTCACAATTCCTATGTTATGATGGTGTTATTAGAATATTGTTTGATGTTAGGTATGCCCCTCATTTCGTTAAGTAATCTTAATGGTGTTAGTACACGAATTCGAACTTTTATGGGAATGTGATACTTTGTTTTGTGTATTTATACAACATAAAAACGTTCAGAATCGTTTTCAACAATTTTTTAGAAGAATTTTTTCCGACATAAATTTTGTAAAAAACGTGATGATTAGTACACGAATTCAAACTTTTATGAGAATGTGATACCTTGTTTTGTGTATTTATACAATATAAAAAACGTTCAGAATCATTTTGAACAATTTTTTTGAAAAATTTTTTCGGACCTAAATTTTGTAAAAAACACGATGATTAGTACACGAACTAGAGCTTATATGGGAATGTGATACTTCGTTTTGTGTATTTATACAACATGAAAAATATTCATAATCGTTTTGACCAATTTTTTACAGAATTTTTTCCGACCTAAATTTTGTAAAAAACGTGATGAATAATACACGAATTCGAGCTTTTATGTGAATGTGACACTTTGTTTTGCGTATTTATACAATATGAAAAATGTTCAGAATCGTTTTGAGCAATTTTTTAGAGATATTTTTTCTGACCTAAATTTTGTGAAAAATGTGATAATTAGTACACTAATTAGAGCTTTAATAAGAATGTGATACTTCGTTTTATGTTTTTATACAACATGAAAAACATTTAAAATAATTTTGAGCAATTTTTTTTAGAAATTTTCCCGACCTAAATTTTTTAAAAAAAGTGATGCCTAGGACACGAATTCGAGCTTTTACAGGAATGTGACACTTCATTTTGTGTATTTTTTCAACATGAAAAGCATTCAGAATTGTTTTGAGCAAATTTTAGAGAAAATTTTTTCCCACCAAAATTTTATAAAAAACGTAATGATTAGTACACGAATTAGAACTTTAATGGAAATGTGATACTTCATTTTGTGTATTTTTATGACATGAAAAACATTCAAATTTGTTTTAAGCAATTTTTTACAAAAATTTTTTCCGACCTAAATTTTGTAAAAAAACGTGATGTTTAGTACACGAATTCGAGCTTTTATAGGAATGTGACACTTTGTTTTGTGTATTTATACAATATTAAAAACATTCAAAATCGTTTTGAACAATTTTTTGAGAAATTTTTTAAGACCTAAATTTTGTAAAAAACATAATGTAATAGTACACGAATTAGAGCTTTTATGGGGATGTGATACTTCGTTTTGTGTATTTATATAACATGAAAAATATTCAGAACCGTTATGAGCAACTTTTTAAAGAAATTTTTTCAGACCTAAATTTTGTAAAAAACGTAATGATTAGTACACGAATTCGAGGTTTTGTGGGAATGTGACACTTTGTTTTGTGTATTTATACAATATAAAAAACGTTCAGAATCGTTTTGAGCAATTTTTTACAGAAATTTTTTCGGACATAAATTTTGTAAAAAACGTGATAATTAGTACACAATTTCTAACTTTTATGGGAATGTGATACTTTGCTTTGTGTATTTATATAACATGAAAAAAGTTCAGAATCGTTTTGTACAATATTTTAGAGAAATTTTTTCTGACCTAAATTTATAAAAAACGTGATGATTAGTACATGTATTCGAGCTTTTATGGGAATGTGACTCTTTGTTTTGTGTATTTATAGGATATAAAAAACATCAAGAATTGTTTTGAGCAATTTTTAGAAAAATTTTTTTTAGAACTAAATTTTGTGAAAAAACATGATGATTTGTACACGAATTAGAGCTTTAATGGGAATGTGATACTTCGTTTGTGTATTTATACAACATGAAAAACATTCAGAATAATTTTCAGCAATTTTTTACAGAAATTTTTCCGACCTAAATTTTTTTAAAAAAGTAATGCCTAGGACATGAATTTGAGCTTTTACAGGAATGTAATACTTCATTTTGTGTATTTATACAACATGAAAAACATTAAGAATCATTTTGAGCAAATTTTACAGAAATTTTTTTCCCAGTAAAATTTTGTAAAAACGTGATTATTAGTACAAGAATTAGAGCTTTAACGGGAATGTGATTCTTCGTAATGTGTAAATATACGACTTGAAAAACATTCATAATCGTTTTGAACAATTTTTTAGAAAAACTTTTTTCGACCTAAATTTTTTAAAAAACGTGATGATTAGTGCACATATTAGAGCTTTAATGAGAATGTGATACTTCATTTTGTGCATTTATACAACATGAAAAACGTCCAGAATCGTTTTGAGCAATTTTTTAGTGATATTTTTTCGGACCTAAATTTTGTAAAAAACGTTACACGAATTAGAGTTTTTTGGGACCTAAATTTTATTAAAAACATAATAATCAGTACATGAATTCGAGCTTTTATAGGAATGTGATATATCGTTTTGTGTATTTATACAACATGAAATACATTTAGAATAATTTTCAGCAATTTTTTACAGAAATTTTTCCGACCTAAATTTAAAAAAAAAAAAGTGATGCCTAGATTACGAATTCGAGGTTTTACAGGAATGTCATACTTCATTTTGTGATCATTTTGATCAAATTTTACAGAAATTTTTTCCCACCAAAATTTTGTAAAAAACGTGATTATTAGTACGCAAATTCGAGCTTTTATGGGAATGTGCCACATTGTTATGTGTATTTATACAACATGAAAAACGTTCAGAATTGTTTTGAGCAATTTTTTAGAAAAATTTTTTCCAACCTAAATTTTGTAAAAAAAGTAATGATTACTACACGAATTCGAACTTTTATGGGAATGTGATACTTTGTTTTGTGTATTTATACAATATGAAAAACGTTCAAAATCGTTTTGAACAATTTTTTTGAGAAACCTAAATTTTGTAAAAAACATGATGATTAGCACACGAATTAGAGCTTTTATGGGAATGTGATACTTCGTTTTTGTGTATTTATATAACATGAAAAACATTAAGAATCGTCTGGACCAATTTTTTACAGAAATTTTTTCCGACCTAAATTTAGTAGAAAACGTAATGATTAATACATGAATTCAAGATTTTATGGGAATTTGACACTTTATTTTGTTTATTTATACAATATGAAAAACGTTCAGAATCGTTTTGAACAATTTTTTAGAGATATTTTTTCTGACCTAAATTTTTTTTAAAAAACTTGATGATTAGTACATGAATTCGAGCTTTAATGGGAATGTTATACTTCATTTTGTATATTTATACAACATGAAAAACATTCAGAATCGTTATGAGCAACTTTTTAAAGAAATTTTTTCCGACCTAAATTTTGCAAAAAACGTGATGATTAGTACACGAATTCGAGGTTTTATGGGAATGTGACACTTTGTTTCGTGTATTTATAAAATATAAAAAACATTCAGAATCGTTTTGAACAATTTTTTACTGAAATTTTTTTCGAACGTAAATTTTGTAAAAAATGTGATGATTAGTCCACGATTTCGAACTTTTATGTGAATGTGATACTTTGCTTTGTGTATTTATGTAACATGAAAAAAGTTCCGAATCGTTTTGTACAATTTTTTAGAGAAATTTTTTTTTACCTAAATTTATAAAAAACGTGATGTTCAGTACACGAATTCGACCTTTTATGGGAATGTGATTCTTCGTAATGTGTAAATATACGACTTGAAAAAACATTCATAATCGTTTTGAATAATTTTTTAGAGAAATTTTTTTCGACCTAAATTTTTTAAAAAACGTGATGATTAGTACAGGAATTCGAACTTTTATGGGAATGTGATACTTTGTTTCTTGTATTTATACAATATGAAAAACGTTAAAAATCGTTTTGAACAAATTTTTTGAGAAATTTTTTCGGTCCTAAATTTTGTAAAAAACATGATGATTAGCACAAGAATTAGAGCTTTTACGGGAATGTGATACTTCGTTTTGTGTATTTATACAACATGAAAAACATTAAAAATCGTCTTGAACAATTTTTTACATAAATTTTTTCCGACCTAAATTTTGTAAAAAAACGTGATGATTAATACACGAATTCGAGGTTTTATGGGAATGTGACACTTTATTTTGTGTATTTATACTATATGAAAAACGTTCAGAATCATTTTGAACAATTTCTTAGAGATATTTTTTATGACCTAAATTTTTTAAAAAACTTGATGATTAGTACATGAATTCGAGCTTTAATGGGAATGTGATACTTCGTTTTGTGTATTTATACAATATGAAAAACATTTAGAATAATTTTGAGCAATTTTTTACAGAAATTTTTCCGACCTAAATTTTTTTTAAAAAGTGATGCCTAGGACGCGAATTCGAGCTTTTACAGGAATGTGATACTTCATTTTGTTTATTTATACAACATGAAAAAATTCAGAATCGTTTTGAGTAAATTTTAGAGAAAATTTTTTCCCACCGAAATTTTGTAAAAAACGTGATGATTAGTACTAATGGAAATGTGATACTTTATTTTGTGTATTTTTATAACATGAAAAACATTCAGAATCGTTTTGAGTAAATTTTAGAGAAAATTTTTTCCCACCGAAATTTTGTAAAAAATGTGATGATTAGTACTAATGGAAATGTGATACTTTATTTTGTGTATTTTTATAACATGAAAAACATTCAGATTCGTTTTGAGCAATTTTTTACAGAAATTTTGTTCCGACCTAAATTTTGTAAAAAAACGTGATGTTCAGTACACGAATTCGAGCTTTTATAGGAATGTGATACTTTGTTTTGTTTATTTATACGACATGAAAAAAGTTCAGAATTGTTTTGAACAATTTTTTTAGAAAAATTTTTTCTCACCTAAATTTTGTAAACAACGTGATGATTAGTACACGAATTAGAGCTTTTATGAGAATGTGATACTTTTTTTGTGTATTTATACAATATGAAAAACATTCAGAATCGTTATGAGCAACTTTTTTAAGAAATTTTTTCTGACATAAATTTTGTAAAAAACATGATGATGAGTACAAGAATTCGAGCTTTTATGGGAGTGTGACACTTTGTTTTGTGTATTTATAAAACATGAAAAATATTCAGAATTGTTTTGAGCAATTTTTTTGAGAAATTTTTCAAGACATCAATTTTGTAGAAAACATGACTATCAGTACACGAATTAGAGCTTTAATGGGATTGTGATACGTCTATTTGTGTATCTATACAATATGAAAAACGTTCAGAATCGTTTTGAGCAATTTTTTAGAAAAATTTTTTCCGACCAAAATTTTGTAAAAAACGTGACGCCACGAATTCGAACTTTTATAGCAATGTGATATGTTTTTTCGTGTTTTTATACAACATGGAAAACGATCAAAATCGTTTTGAACAATTTTTTTGAAAAATATTTCCGACCTAAATTTTGTAAAAAATATGATGATTAGTACACGAATTAGAGCTTTAATGGAAATGTGAAACTTCATTTTGTGTGTTTATACAACATAAAAAACATTCAGAATACTTATGAGCAATTTTTTAGAGAAATTTTTTTCGACCTAAATTATGCAAAAAACGAGATGATTAGTACACGAATTAGAGTTTTAATGGGAATGTGATACTTCGTTTTGTGTAATATTTACAACATAAAAAACATTCAGATTCGTTTTCAGCAATTTTTTACAAAAATTTTTTCCAACCTAAATTTTGTAAAAAAACGTGATGATTAGTACACGAATTAGAGCTTTAATGGGAATGTGATACTTCGTTTTGTGTATTTATACAACATGAAAAACATTCAGAATCATTATGAGCCATTTTTTACAGAAATTTTTTCCGACCTAAATTTTCTAAAAAGCGTGATGATTAGTACACGAATTCGAGCTTGTATGGGAATGTGACACTTTGTCTTGTGTATTTATACAATATGAAAACCATTCAGAATCGTTTTGATCAATTTTCTACAGAAATTTTTTCGGACCTAAATTTTGTAAAAAACGTGATGATTAGTACACTATTTCGAACTTTTATGGGAATGTGATACTTTTCTTTGTGTATTTATGTAAAATTAAAAAAATTTAGAATCGTTTTGCACAATTTTTTTAAAATATTTTTTTCTGACCTAAATTTTGTAAAAAACATTATAATTAGTACACGTATTCGAGCTTTTATGAGAATGTGGTACTTCGTTTTATATATTTATACAACATTAAAAATGTTCTGAATTGTTTTGAGAAACTTTTTAGAGAAATTTTTTCGAACCTAAATTTTTTAAAAAACGTGATAATTAGTACACGAATTCGAGCCTTAATGGAAATGTGAAACTTTATTTTGTGTAATTTTTACAACATGAAAATCATTCGGAATCCTTTTGAGCAATTTTTTACATAAATTTTTTCCGACCTAAATTGTGTAAAAAACTTGATGATTAGTACACGAATTAGAGCTTTAATTGGAATGTGATTCTTCATTTTGTGTATTTTATACAACATGAAAAACATTCAAAATCATTTTGAGCAATATTTTAGAGAAATTTTTTTGACCTAAATTTTATAAAAAACGGCTTATTAGTACACGAATTAGAGCTTTAATGGGATTATGATACGTCTTTTTGTGTATCTATACAACATGAAAAACGTTCAGAATCTTTTTGAGCAATTTTTCAGAAAATTTTTTTCGGACCTAAATTCTGTAAAAAAAAAATGATGATTAGTACACAAATTCGAGCTTTTTTGGGAATGTAATACTTTGTTTTGTAAATTTATAAAAGATGAAAAAAGTTTAGAATCGTTTAGAACAATTTTTTAGAGAAATTTTTTCGGTCCTAAATTTTGTAAAAAAAGTGATGATTAGTACACGAATTCGAACTTTCATGGGAATGTACTACTTTGTTTTGTAAATTTATACAAGATGAAAAAAGTTCAGAATCGTTTAGAATAATTTTTAGAGAAATTTTTTCGGACCTAAATTTTGTAAAAAACATGATGATTAGTACACGAATTTGAGCTTTTATGGGAATGTGACATTTTGTTTTGTGTATTTATACAACTTGAAAAACGTTTAGAATCGTTTTGAGCAATTTTTCGAAAAAATTTTCAAATCTAAATTTTTTAAAAAGCGTATTGTATAATACACGAATTAGAGCTTTAATGGGAATGCGATTCTTCGTTTTGTGTATTTATACAAATGAAAAACATTCAGAATCGTTTTGAGCAAGTTTTTAGAGAAATTTTTTCCGACCTAAATTTTATAAAAAACCTGATGATTAGTACACGAATTAGAGCTTTATCGGGAATGTAATTCTTCGTTTTGTGTAAATATACAACATGAATAATATTCAGAATCGTTTTGATCAATTTTTAAAGAAATTTTTTCCGACCTAAATTTTGTAAAAAACGTGATGATTAGTACACGAGTTAGAGCTTTAATGGTAATGTAATATTTCATTTTGCATATTTATACAACATGAAGAACGTTCAGAATCGTTTTGAGCAATTTTTTAGCGTATATTTTTCCGAACTAAATTTTGTTAAAAACGTGATGATTAGTACACGAATTTGAGCTTTAATGGAAATGTGATGGTTCATTTGTGTATTTATACTATATGCGAAACATTTAAAATCGTTTTGAGCAATTTTTTGAAGAAATTTTTTCGGACTTAAATTTTGTAAAAAAATGTGGTGATTATTACTCGAATTCAAGCTTTAATGGGAATGCGATATTTCGTTTTGTGTATTTATACTATATGAAAAATATTTAGAATTATTTTGAACAAATTTTTTAGAGAATTTTTTTTCAAACTTAAATTTTCTTTTTCCTATGAAACTAGTTCTCTATCACTTAATTAGAATTTTTTTTTTTTTTTTGCTAAATGAGAATAGAATATAATATAAAATTACAAGATAAAAATAAAATTCTTAATTGCCGTCCGATCCCGATTGCCATTCCTATCAATTTCCCCGTCTAATATAGAAAGTTGGATCAAGTTTGTTTGATTTATGGACCAATTGCTTTAAAAAATTGGCCCATACACTTATGGGCCAATTATTAGACAATCAACTTCGTGGAAATTTCAATCCCAATTCAAGACCCCTTTTTTTTTTTTTAATTATTATTTTTAATTTTTACCTCACCTATCATCACTTGGATTATAATTTTTTTCCTAACTTGTCATTTAAAATGTAATTTATTTGTTTAGTTTTCTTCTAGCACATTTCCAACAAAACAATAAATAACCCAAAGACCCCGCATGAGCGTAGCTCAGTTGTTTCTGGAACTGCAGAGTTGGTACCAAGAACTAAGGTTCAAATCCTGACTGGGACACTATGGGAATTTCAACCTCTCCAATGTAGGAAGTGATTTACATCCTCTACCCGTGTATCCCGCAAGGGAAAAAATAAGAGAATTTTAAGTCGGATCATGTAATACATCTCCTACCACACTTTCTTTTATTGTAAGTTTATTACTCCTTCCATTTTTCTTACTTATCACAGTTTGAATATTCTATTTTTTTTACTTATGACGTTGTTGAAAATAATGCAATTTTAATCAAAATCTTCCTATTAACTAGGCGAATGCTGACTCTGACCGATAGAGACCTAAAAAAGGCAGAATAAGCTATTCCTCTTACAAAATGATGAGTCAAATGCCTTCGCCCTAGCCCCCTCTCTATCCCTTATATACCTTTTCAACATGTTAATTTCTCTCACAATTCCTATGTTATGAAAAGTGTAATTACTCATTCTCAATAACTTTTATCATTTTTCAATATCCATTCTAGCCATCATTCATTATTTCACACAAATTTTAAGTTAAATTTTGAATTTTTTCAATGTTAATAAATTAAGCGAGATATTTATGTTAAGGTTAATTTAATCTACACACACAAAAAAATTCTCTAATTTCATATTTTCTAATTTGCGTGATATTCGAAACGTATCAAGTAAAAAAGAATAGAGAGAGAAATAATCTTAAAAAGCAAAAAATAAATCTTCTTAAACTCTTATAAATAAATACACCCTTTGTTTTTTTTACTTGTCACGTTTTAAACATTACACAATTAAGGTAATACGAAATTAGAAAATTCTTTATATACATAGATTAAATTACTCTTAACATCAATAACTCGCCTAATTTATTAACATTGAAAAAAATTCAAATAAATTATGGATAAAGAACCATTACACTTTGACGAATCATTTGGGGCTTTTATGTAAATACTTTGCTTTTAATGTTTGATGGTTCATATGAAATATTTGTTTGTTGTGCAATTGATCTTTCAGGGTGGTTTAATCCAGAAATAAACAATTTATTAAGAAGAAAATATATGTGACTGAATGGCGACGGAATATCTGTTGCACCTCTTGCGACGGATTTGCAACGATACATTTGTCGCAATTCTGTCATGTACGAAATTCTATGGCAAATTTCAAGAAAAAATGTTAACATGCAACCAAATATCTATCATAAATTTGTGTTTGTGACGGCAGTATACCGTTGCAAAGCACTCTTGTATTTCATTTAAGTGATAATGTTCTAAGATAAATAAAAGATAAATCCACTGCTTTTGAAACATGGAACAGACTTGAAGAAATGTATTCAAACATTCTCTTTCAAACAAGATTTATTTGAAAGGGTAATTATTTTGTTTTAAAGAGACTTCTTCAAAATCTCTTGATGATAATCTAGATGATTTAAACAAAATAGTGCAACAATGAAAAGATGGTGGTGAAGATATTTCTGATGAAAATATTGCGATCATTCTGTTGAATTCTTTGTCTGAATTTTTTGTTGATGTCAAAACGGCTATTAATTAGGGTCATGAAAAATTGAATCTTTCTGATGTTAAGTTTCCTCTTAGAACTAAAAGTCTTGACCTTAGGAAGAAAAATAAAAATAATGGAAAAACTCTTTATGTTAGAGGTAGACCAGATAAAAGGGATTCTCACCGTCATAAAGATAGGTCCAAAAATAAGGGTATGTCTAAATCTCGAGAACCTAAAGAAAGGGTTAAAAGTAAATTCAAATGTTTTTATTTGGATAAAGAAGGACATGTTAAGAGCAAATGTCTTGAAAGAATTCGGGATGAGAAAACAACAAAATGGGTTTTTCAAAAGATAATGCGAGTGAAAACAAACAGTTGGAGTATGATAACATTGGCAGCTCTTGGTTCTCTGAAGTTATGTGCATTTCTCACTCCTTCTGTATCTGATGAATGGATAATTGATTCTTGTTGTTCTTATCATATGTGTCATAACAAAAACTGGTTTTCTGAATTAAAACCTGTTGAAACTTGTAAAGTTTTTATGAGCAAGAATGACTATTGTCCAATTGAAGAAATAGGATCTGTTTCTATAAAAATGTATGATGGTGTTATTAGAATACTGTTTGATGTTAGGTATGCCCCTCATTTCGTTAGGTAATCTTAATGGTGTTAGTACACGAATTCGAACTTTTATGGGAATGTGATACTTTGTTTTGTGTATTTATACAATATAAAAAACGTTCAGAATCGTTTTGAACAATTTTTTAGAAGAATTTTTTTCGACATAAATTTTGTAAAAAACGTGATGATTAGTACACGAATTCAAACTTTTATGAGAATGTGATACCTTGTTTTGTGTATTTATACAATATAAAAAACGTTCAGAATCATTTTGAACAATTTTTTTGAAAAATTTTTTCGGACCTAAATTTTGTAAAAAACATGATGATTAGTACACGAACTAGAGCTTATATGGGAATGTGATACTTCGTTTTGTGTATTTATACAACATGAAAAACATTCATAATCGTTTTGACCAATTTTTTACAGAATTTTTTCCGACCTAAATTTTGTAAAAAACGTGATGATTAATACACGAATTCGAGCTTTTATGTGAATGTGACACTTTGTTTTGCGTATTTATACAATATGAAAAATGTTCAGAATCGTTTTGAGCAATTTTTTAGAGATATTTTTTCTGACCTAAATTTTGTAGAAAATGTGATGATTAGTACACTAATTAGAGCTTTAATAAGAATGTGATACTTCGTTTTATGTTTGATACAACATGAAAAACATTTAGAATAATTTTGAGCAATTTTTTTCAGAAATTTTCCCGACCTAAATTTTTTTTAAAAAGTGATGCCTAGGACACGAATTCGAGCTTTTACAGGAATGTGATACTTCATTTTGTGTAGTTTTTCAACATGAAAAACATTCAGAATTGTTTTGAGCAAATTTTAGAGAAAATTTTTTCCTACCAAAATTTTGTAAAAAACGTAATGATTAGTATACGAATTAGAACTTTAATGGAAATGTGATACTTCATTTTGTGTATTTTTATAACATGAAAAACATTGAAATTTGTTTTGAGCAATTTTTACAGAAATTTTTTCTGACCTAAATTTTGAAAAAAAAACGTGATGTTTAGTACACGAATTCGAGCTTTTATAGGAACGTGACACTTTGTTTTGTGTATTTATACAATATTAAAAACGTTCAAAATCGTTTTGAACAATTTTTTGAGAAATTTTTTAAGACCTAAATTTTGTAAAAAACATAATGTAATAGTACACGAATTAGAGCTTTTATGGGGATGTGATACTTTGTTTTGTGTATTTATACAACATGAAAAACATTCAGAACCGTTATGAGCAACTTTTTAAAGAAATTTTTTCAGACCTAAATTTTGTAAAAAACGTGATGATTAGTACACGAATTCGAGGTTTTATGGGAATGTGACACTTTCTTTTGTGTATTTATACAATATAAAACACGTTCAGAATCGTTTTGAGCAATTTTTTACAGAAATTTTTTCGGACATAAATTTTGTAAAAAACGTGATAATTAGTACACAATTTCCAACTTTCATGGGAATGTGATACTTTGCTTTGTGTATTTATATAACATGAAAAAAGTTCAGAATCGTTTTGTACAATATTTTAGAGAAATTTTTTCTGACCTAAATTTATAAAAAACGTGATGATTAGTACATGTATTCGAGCTTTTATGGGAATGTGACTCTTTGTTTTGTGTATTTATACGATATAAAAAACATCCAGAATTGCTTTGAGCAATTTTTTAGAAAAATTTTTTTTGGAACTAAATTTTGTGAAAAAACATAATGATTTGTACACGAATTAGAGCTTTAATTTGAATGTGATACTTCGTTTGTGTATTTATATAACATGAAAAACATTCAGAATAATTTTCAGCAATTTTTTACAGAAATTTTTCTGACCTAAATTTTTTTAAAAAAGTAATGCCTAGGACATGAATTTGAGCTTTTACAGGAATGTGATACTTCATTTTGTGTATTTATACAACATGAAAAACATTAAGAATTATTTTGAGCAAATTTCACAGAAATTTTTTTCCCAGTAAAATTTTGTAAAAAACGTGATTATTAGTACAAGAATTAGAGCTTTAACGGGAATGTGATTCTTCGTAATGTGTAAATATACGACTTGAAAAACATTCATAATCGTTTTGAACAATTTTTTAGAGAAACTTTTTTCGACCTAAATTTTTTAAAAACCATGATGATTAGTACACATATTAGAGCTTTAATGAGAATGTGATACTTCATTTTGTGCATTTATACAACATGAAAAACGTCCAGAATCATTTTGAGCAATTTTTTAGTGATATTTTTTCGGACCTAAATTTCGTAAAAAAGTATGATTATTAGTACACGAATTAGAGTTTTTTGGGACCTAAATTTTATTAAAAACATAATAATCAGTACATGAATTCGAGCTTTTATAGGAATGTGATATATCGTTTTGTGTATTTATACAACATGAAATACATTTAGAATAATTTCCAGCAATTTTTTACAGAAATTTTTCCGACCTAAATTTAAAAAAAAAAGTGATGCCTAGATTACGAATTCGAGGTTTTACAGGAATGTCATACTTCATTTTGTGTATTTATACAACATGAAAAACATTCGAAATCATTTTGATCAAATTTTACAGAAATTTTTTCCCACCAAAATTTTGTAAAAAACGTGATTATTAGTACGCAAATTCGAGCTTTTATGGGAATGTGACACTTTGTTATGTGTATTTATACAACATGAAAAACGTTCAGAATTGTTTTGAGCAATTTTTTAGAAAAATTTTTTCCAACCTAAATTTTGTAAAAAAAGTAATGATTAGTACACGAATTCGAACTTTTATGGGAATGTGATACTTTGTTTTATGTATTTATAAAATATGAAAAACGTTCAAAATCGTTTTGAACAATTTTTTTGAGAAATTTTTTCGGACCTAAATTTTGTAAAAAACATGATGATTAGCACACGAATTAGAGCTTTTATGGGAATGTGATACTTCGTTTTTGTGTATTTATATAACATGAAAAACGTTAAGAATTCATCTGGACCAATTTTTTACAGAAATTTTTTCCGACATAAATTTAGTAAAAAACGTGATGATTAATACATGAATTCAAGATTTTATGGGAATTTGACACTTTATTTTGTGTATTTATACAATATGAAAAACGTTCAGAATCGTTTTGAACAATTTTTTAAAGATATTTTTTCTGACCTAAATTTTTTTAAAAACTTGATGATTAGTACATGAATTCGAGCTTTAATGGGAATGTTATACTTCGTTTTGTATATTTGTACAACATAAAAAACATTCAGAATCGTTATGAGCAACTTTTTAAAGAAATTTTTTCCGACCTAAATTTTGCAAAAAACGTGATGATTAGTACACGAATTCGAAGTTTTATGGGAATGTGACACTTTGTTTTGTGTATTTATAAAATATAAAAAACATTCAGAATCGTTTTGAACAATTTTTTACTGAAATTTTTTCGAACGTAAATTTTGTAAAAAACGTGATGATTAGTCCACGATTTCGAACTTTTATGTGAATGTGATACTTTGCTTTGTGTATTTATATAACATGAAAAAAGTTCAAAATCGTTTTGTACAATTTTTTAGAGAAATTTTTTTTGACCTAAATTTATAAAAAACGTGATGTTCAGTACACGAATTCGAGCTTTTATGGGAATGTGATTCTTCGTAATGTGTAAATATACGACTTGAAAAACATTCATAATCGTTTTGAATAATTTTTTAGAGAAATTTTTTTTCACCTAAATTTTTTAAAAAACGTGATGATTAGTACAGGAATACGAACTTTTATGGGAATGTGATACTTTATTTTTTGTATTTATACAATATGAAAAACGTTAAAAATCGTTTTGAACAATTTTTTAGAGAAATTTTTTCGGTCCTAAATTTTGTAAAAAAAGTGATGATTAGTACATGAATTCGAACTTTCATGGGAATGTACTACTTTGTTTTGTAAATTTATACAAGATGAAAAAGTTCAGAATCGTTTAGAATAATTTTTAGAGAAATTTTTTCGGACCTAAATTTTGTAAAAAACATGATGATTAGTACACGAATTCGAGCTTTCATGGGAATGTGACATTTTGTTTTGTGTATTTATACAACTTGAAAAACGTTCAGAATCGTTTTGAGCAATTTTTCGAAAAAATTTTCAAATCTAAATTTTTTAAAAAACGTGTTGATTAGTACCCGAATTAGAGCTTTAGATGGAATGTGACACTTCGTTTTGTGTATTTATACAACATAAAAAACATTGAGAATGGTTTTGAACAATTTTTTGGAAAAATTTTTTCGGACCTGAATTTTCTAAAAAACGTGATGTAGTACACGAATTCGAGTTTTTATAGGAAATATGATACTTCGGTTTGTATATTTATACAACATGAAAAACATTCAGAATCGTTTTAAGCAATTTTTTAGAGAAATTTTTTCAGACCTACATCTGGTAAAAAGCGTAATGTATAATACACGAATTAGAGCTTTAATGGGAATGCGATTCTTCGTTTTGTGTATTTATACAAATGAGAAACATTCAGAATCGTTTTGAGCAAGTTTTTAGAGAAATTTTTTCCGACCTAAATTTTCTAAAAAACCTGATGATTAGTACACGAATTAGAGCTTTATCGGGAATGTAATTCTTCGTTTTGTGTAAATATACAACATGAATAATATTCAGAATCGTTTTGATCAATTTTTAAAGAAATTTTTTCCGACCTAAATTTTGTAAAAACGTGATGATTAGTACACGAATTAGAGCTTTAATGGTAATGTAATATTTCGTTTTGCATATTTATACGACATGAAGAACGTTCAGAATCGTTTTTAGCAATTTTTTAGCGAATATTTTTCCGAACTAAATTTTGTTAAAAACGTGATGATTAGTACACGAATTAGAGCTTTAATGGAAATGTGATGCTTCGTTTTGTGTATTTATACAACAAGAAAAACGTCAAAATCGTTTTGAGCAGTTTTTTAGACAAATTTTTTCATACCTAAATTTTGTAAAAAACGTGATGATTAGTACTCGAATTCGAGCTTTAATGGAAATGCGATATTTCGTTTTGTGTATTTATACTATATGAAAAATATTTAGAATTATTTTGAACAAACTTTTTAGAGAATTTGTTTTCAAATTTAAATTTTGTAAAAAACGTGATAATTTTCATACGAATTTAAGCTTTAATGGGAATGTGAAATTTTCTTTTTCCTATGAAACTAGTTCTCTATCACTTTAGTGAGAATGTTTGCTAAATGAGAATAGAATATAATATAAAATTACAAGATAAAAATAAAATTCTTAATTGCCGTCCAATCCCGATTGCCATTCCTATCAATTTCCCCGTCTAATATAGAAAGTTGGATCAAGTTTGTTTGATTTATGGACCAATTGCTTTAAAAAATTGGCCCATACACTTATGGGCCAATGATTAGACAATCAACTTGGTGGAAATTTCAATCCGAATTCAAGACCCCTTTAATTATTATTTTTAATTTTTATCTCACCTATCATCACTTGGATTATAATTTTTTTCTTAACTTGTCATTTAAAATGTAATTTCTTTATCTTTGTCTTTATTTATTTTCATGTTTTATATTTTAATAACTTCGTGTATATATATATATATATGCAAGACAGCTACAAAATCCAAGCACCGAAAACAATTTATTTGTTTAGTTTTCTTCTAGCACATTTCCAACAAAACAAGAAATAACCCAAAGACCCCGCATGAGCGTAGCTCAGTTGTTTCTGGAACTGCAGAGTTGGTACCAAGAACTAAGGTTCAAATCTTGTCAGCGACAGTATGGGAATTTCAACCTCTCCAATGTGGGAAGTGATTCCTTCTGCGCACGCAATTCCTGGCCTCCAGTCTACAGAATACTGACTCATCATGATTTACATCCTCTACCGGGTACCCCGCAAGGGAAAAAAAAGATAAGTTTGTTACTCCACTCCTTCCATTTTTCTTACTTATCACAATGTGAATATTCTATGTTTTTTACTTATCACGTTGTTAAAAACAATGCAATTTTAATTAAAATCTTCCTATTAACTATTAACTAGCGAATGCTGCCTCTGACCAATAAAGACCTGAGAAAGGTAGAATAAGCTATTCCTTTTACAAAATGATGAGTCGAATGCCTTCGCCCTAGCCCCCTCTCTATCCCTTGTAATATCTTTTTAACATGTTAATTTCTCTCACAATTCCTATGTTATGGAAAGTATAATTACTCATTCTCAATAACTTTTATCATTTTTCAATATCCATTCTAGCCATCATTCATTATTTCACACAAATTTTAATTTTTTTCAATGTTAATAAATTAAGCGAGAATTATGTTAAGGGTAATTTAATCTATACACACAAAAAAATTCTCTAATTTCATATTTTCTAATTTGTGTGATATTCGAAACGTATCAAGTAAAAAAGAATAGAGAGAAATAATCTTAAAAAGCAAAAAATAAATCTTCTTAAACTCTTATAAATAAATACACCCTTTGTTTTTTTTACTTGTCACGTTTTAAACATTACACAATTAAGATAATACGAAATTAGAAAATTCTTTACCTAACCAAACTTTAACAATTTGTTCGAAGAGGAGGGAAAGTAAAAGAATATATTCTTTCCATGTTAATATTTATATATTGAATTAATCCCAAGGATTGACACGTTATATATGTATACTCTTTACCAAACCAAGTTTTGGCAATTTTGTTAAAGTATGTCATACAGCAAGAAAAAGTTGGAAATAATTTATATGTCATACAAATTCATTAGTGATCCCATGTGAGATATTGGAGTATGACATGCATGAAAGTGATTCTGATTTCATGAAAAAATGGGACAAAATGATCATATATTCACATTGACAATTTCAGACTATAAATACTGCCCAAAGTTTCTCAATCTTGCACCAAAACATCTTCACCTCTCTCAGCTATATATATATATATCCTCATCTTTTAGCTCCTTTTTAAGTTACTTTTTGATCATATCAATATGGGTGTTATAGCTGTTGATACGGAGAGGAAGTCCGCACTACCACCAGCTAAGTTGTTCAAGGCCTTCTTCGTTGATTCTGATTGCAAAATTCTCAAAGCATTGCCTAATGCCATTATCAAGAACGTTGAGATCCTCCAGGGAAATGGTGGAGCTGGAACTATCAAGTCGGTCCACTTCAATGAAGGTTAATTAGTTTTTAAGTTTTTTCTTCTATTGAAATTATATATATATATATATATATAGAGGTCAAGAAATATGACTCGAATCTAATACGCTAATACACTATCGTAAATTCTAATAAATTTGATCACTTAATAAGGAGAGGAGATTCTCATAGTTAACATGACATTATTCTAATAAGAACTTTTACTCTAAAATTGTTTATTTTTGTCTTAACTTTGTTCTAAAGTTATTTTTTTTTACAAAAAAAAAAAATAGTTTTCACCATTTGTTTCTCAACTCGGATCGTTTGTAGCATTTTATGTACTCGTTTTTGTATTACTTTCTAATTTAGAATATTTTATTAATAAAACTTATTAAATAAAAGATAAACTTTAAGGAAAAAAGATAAACACTAATAGAAAAATTTATTAAAAAACAAATAATACAGAAAGTGATACAAAAAATAATACAGACCATGTGAGTATTTTTTTCTGAGTATTTATTTGGGGGTAGAATTTGTTTAGTTATTGCATGTGTCAATCTCAATATGTTTGCCTAAGCCATCGATACATGTATCTCCCATTTTCATAAATTAAAGGAATATTTATGATGGAAAAGATGAAAAATGAAAATTTTTTTCCATGTCAATTTAATCCATACAATAGTGACTTTTGCAGGAATTTGCCAACTTTGTTTTTTTTTACGTCACCAATATTATAAAAAAAAAAAAACAATAGTTTTAAGACCAAACTTACCGAAATTGTGTTCAAACCAACCGTACAGATTAATTTAATCTAAACTCCTTTATATGTTGCTAAAAAAAAGGTTCAGTATTAGACCAATTTGAGTTTCTGATTCGGTGGAATCCGAATCAAAGGCAAAGATTTCATGTTGCAGTGAGGGCCACAGACTCCTACAAAGAATTATTTTCAATATATTTATACACTTTTAAATACTAAATTTGACCTTTCAAAAATTTATGTTGAAATATACGTATAGATTTCCCAGTAAAGAACATAAAGCACCGAGTGGAGGAATTGGACGAGGATAACATGATCTACAAATACAGTATCGTGGATGGAGAAACTTTGATGCCCGGTATTGAATCAGCATCTTACGTCATCAAGATCGAACCATCTGGCACCGGATCTGTTTGCAAGCAACACACCACATTCTACACTAAGGCTGATTCCAATATTAATGAAGAGGAAATCAAGGCTAGTAATGAAAAAGTTGCTAAAATGTTCAACTTCAAAGATGTTGAAGCTTACGTCCTGGCCAACCCAAATTACTAAATAATAATTAAATCTGATTTCTATATCAGATAAATATATTGTATTTCTATTTCAAAGTGTGTGTTTGTTTTTTGGCTATGTTTCTGGTTTTCTTTTGCAGAATAAAATTCCACTGGATTCTTTATCAGTGGTGAGAATTATGTAATAATACTACCCAAAAAAAAAGAATTATGGAATAACTACAACCAGTACTTGTTCATTTGTTTTTTTTTTTTTTGTCTGAATTTTTGTTCAAAATGGAAATTATTAAAGTCAGCAACAATGGCCTGAGCTACATCATGAGAGATGTTTATAAACCAATCTAAAGAAACGTTTGAGTCAAGAGGAATCCTAACTAAAAGATAGAAACATTTCATACTCTTTTTGTATGAGAAAAATTAGCGGATCTCCTATCAATTTGAGTTGGAAAACTAGCAGCTGGTGCCCTAAGCTAAGAAAAGTCAGTAAAACTGCCACCAAAATTCCGAACAACGAATATCCATTAAAAAGTGTTAACTTATTCATTAAAAAAAATATCAACGGTGGATTATGTCTACAACTTTCGGCTAGTTTATTCCCCATGATCATTGAGCCTCGTTCATACATTAGGCTTGCGCTAGTTATTTGGGATGCCGGATAGGTCAAAATTGACCCACCCTTGGTGACCCATTTCCTAATTCATTTATTTTCTCCTCCCAACTAAATCTCTCTCACTCTCTCTCTCTCTCTCTTGGTTATTAGTCCCTCCTCTCCACCGATTTCTTTGTCACATCCCTCTTTGACCAAGGTTTGTCCTTTGGTTAACCTAGGGGACCACTATAAATACTCCTTATACTCCTAACCCTAAATTCAACCAACCTCTTCCTATCTTCTCTCTATCTTCTGCCACCTTTAGCTTCTTCTTGTGCTAGAAATTCTTGCTTCTTCTCTTTACTCTTTAATGCGTTCGAGTTGGTTGTAATAATATATGGCGGTTCGTGGTACATCTCCTAATAGTGGAATCAGATAAAGGTATCTTTTAATCTCATGAGTTCAGATCTGTGAACTTTAGCGTGAACTGTGAGTTACGCATCGAGAAATTCTACTAAAAGACTTATCTTTATTTACTCGAATTTTTTTATTTTTTTGGTTTTTTTTGCCGCTTGGTTTCGAAAACCAAAACTCGAGCCAGACAAAACCCTTGAAGGGTGATCCTCATTTGATATTATGTAATAACTCGTGATTTGTGAAATTCTTGAGTTGAGTCTCTAGGTAGTGGATGTAACTCTATTGAGAGAGTGAACCACTATAAATACTTTGTCTCTTTTCTTTGTGGCTTGTTTTTTTATTTCTATGTTTATTGTCGAATCCTTGATCATAAAAAGAGATTTTGTTTGGTTAGGAATTTTATTAAAAAATGAGTTATTAAATTCTTCTTCAAATAAAATTTGAGTTTTTAAATAAAATTGTTTAAAAAGTTCCAAAAACCATATTCATCCCCCCCTCTAAGGTCTTTCAAAAGTTTTACCTCCTATTTCAAAATTTGAAGAATATCTTAAATCCTGGAAAAGAGAACTTTTAAAAGAAAAACTTGACAGTGTGCAGAGCACTCTTGTATTTCATTTAAGTGATAATGTTCTAAGATAAATAAAAGATAAATCCACTGCTTTTGAAACATGGAACAGACTTGAAGAAATGTATTCAAACATTCTCTTTCAAACAAAATTTATTTGAAAGGGTAATTATTTTGTTTTAAAGAGACTTCTTCAAAATCTCTTGATGATAATCTAGATGATTTAAACAAAATAGTGCAACAATGAAAAGATGGTGGTGAAGATATTTCTGATGAAAATATTGCGATCATTCCGTTGAATTCTTTGTCCGAATTTTTTTGTTGATGTCAAAACGGCTATTAATTAGGGTCATGAAAAAATTGAATCTTTCCGATGTTAAGTTTCCTCTTAGAACTAAAAGTCTTGACCTTAAGAAGAAAAATAAAAATAATGGAAAAACTCTTTATGTTAGAGGTAGACCAGATCAAAGGGATTCTCACCGTCATAAAGATAGGTCCAAAAATAAGGGTATGTCTAAATCTCGAGAACCTAAAGAAAGGGTTAAAAGTAAATTCAAATGTTTTTATTAGGATAAAGAAGGACATGTTAAGAGCAAATGTCTTGAAAGAATTCGGGATGAGAAAACAATAAAATGGGTTTTTCAAAAGATAATGCGAGTGAAAACAAACAGATTGGAGTATGATAACATTGGCGACTCTAGGTTCTCCGAAGTTATGTGCATTTCTCACTCCTTACGTATCCGATGAATGGATAATTGATTCTTGTTGTTCTTATCATATGTGTCATAACAAAAACTGGTTTTCTGAATTAAAACCTGTTGAAACTTGTAAAGTTTTTATGAGCAAGAATGACTATTGTCCAATTGAAGAAATAGGATCTGTTTCTATAAAAATGTATGATGGTGTTATTAGAATATTGTTTGATGTTAGGTATGCCCCTCATTTCGTTAAGTAATCTTAATGGTGTTAGTACACGAATTCGAACTTTTATGGGAATGTGATACTTTGTTTTGTGTATTTATACAACATAAAAAACGTTCAGAATCGTTTTGAACAATTTTTTAGAAGAATTTTTTCCGACATAAATTTTGTAAAAAACGTGATGATTAGTACACGAATTCAAACTTTTATGAGAATGTGATACCTTGTTTTGTGTATTTATACAATATAAAAAACGTTCAGAATCATTTTGAACAATTTTTTTGAAAAATTTTTTCGGACCTAAATTTTGTAAAAAACATGATGATTAGTACACGAACTAGAGCTTATATGGGAATGTGATACTTCGTTTTGTGTATTTATACAACATGAAAAACATTCATAATCGTTTTGACCAATTTTTTACAGAATTTTTTCCGACCTAAATTTTGTAAAAAACGTGATGATTAATACACGAATTCGAGCTTTTATGTGAATGTGACACTTTGTTTTGCGTATTTATACAATATGAAAAATGTTCAGAATCGTTTTGAGCAATTTTTTAGAGATATTTTTTCTGGCCTAAATTTTGTGAAAAATGTGATGATTAGTACACTAATTAGAGCTTTAATAAGAATGTGATACTTCGTTTTATGTTTTTATACAACATGAAAAAACATTTAAAATAATTTTGAGCAATTTTTTTCAGAAATTTTCCCGACCTAAATTTTTTTAAAAAAGTGATGCCTAGGACACGAATTCGAGCTTTTACAGGAATGTGACACTTCATTTTGTGTATTTTTTCAACATGAAAAAGCATTCAGAATTGTTTTGAGCAAATTTTAGAGAAAATTTTTTCCCACCAAAATTTTATAAAAAACGTAATGATTAGTACACGAATTAGAACTTTAATGGAAATGTGATACTTCATTTTGTGTATTTTTATAACATGAAAAACATTCAAATTTGTTTTAAGCAATTTTTTACAGAAATTTTTTCCGACTTAAATTTTGTAAAAAAACGTGATGTTTAGTACACGAATTCGAGCTTTTACAGGAATGTGACACTTTGTTTTGTGTATTTATACAATATTAAAAACGTTCAAAATCGTTTTGAACAATTTTTCGAGAAATTTTTTAAGACCTAAATTTTGTAAAAAACATAATGTAATAGTACACGAATTAGAGCTTTTATGGGGATGTGATACTTCGTTTTGTGTATTTATACAACATGAAAAATATTCAGAACCATTATGAGCAACTTTTTAAAGAAATTTTTTCAGACCTAAATTTTGTAAAAAACGTGATGATTAGTACACGAATTCGAGGTTTTATGGGAATGTGACACTTTGTTTTGTGTATTTATACAATATAAAAAACGTTCAGAATCGTTTTGAGCAATTTTTTACAGAAATTTTTTCGGACATAAATTTTGTAAAAAACGTGATAATTAGTACACAATTTCTAACTTTTATGGGAATGTGATACTTTGCTTTGTGTATTTATATAACATGAAAAAAGTTCAGAATCGTTTTGTACAATATTTTAGAGAAATTTTTTCTGACCTAAATTTATAAAAAACGTGATGATTAGTACATGTATTCGAGCTTTTATGGGAATGTGACTCTTTGTTTTGTGTATTTATACGATATAAAAAACATCAAGAATTGTTTTGAGCAATTTTTTAGAAAAATTTTTGTTAGAACTAAATTTTGTGAAAAAACATGATGATTTGTACACGAATTAGAGCTTTAATGGGAATGTGATACTTCGTTTGTGTATTTATACAACATGAAAAACATTCACAATAACTTTCAGCAATTTTTTACAGAAATTTTTCCGACGTAAAATTTTTTTAAAAAGTGACGCCTAGGACACGAATTCGAGCTTTTACAGGAATGTGATACATCATTTTGTATTTATACGAGATGAAGAACATTCTGAATCCTTTTGAGCAAATTTTATAGAAATTTTTTCCCACCAAAATTTTGTAAAAAACGTGATTATTAGTACAAGAATTAGAGCTTTAACGGGAATGTGATTCTTCGTAATGTGTAAATATACGACTTGAAAAACATTCATAATCGTTTTGAACAATTTTTTAGAGAAACTTTTTTCGACCTAAATTTTTTAAAAAACGTGATGATTAGTGCACATATTAGAGCTTTAATGAGAATGTGATACTTCATTTTGTGCATTTATACAACATGAAAAACGTCCAGAATCGTTTTGAGCAATTTTTTAGTGATATTTTTTCGGACCTAAATTTTGTAAAAAACGTATGATTATTAGTACACGAATTAGAGTTTTTGGGACCAAAATTTTATTAAAAACATAATAATCAGTACATTAATTCGAGCTTTTATAGGAATGTGATATATCGTTTTGTGTATTTATACAACATGAAATACATTTAGAATAATTTTCAGCAATTTTTTACAGAAATTTTTCCGACCTAAATTTAAAATAAAAAAAAAGTGATGCCTAGATTACGAATTCGAGGTTTTACAGGAATGTCATACTTCATTTTGTGTATTTATACAACATGAAAAACATTCGAAATCATTTTGATCAAATTTTACAGAAATTTTTTCCCACCAAAATTTTGTAAAAAACGTGATTATTAGTACGCAAATTCGAGCTTTTATGGGAATGTGACACTTTGTTATGTGTATTTATACAACATGAAAAACGTTCAGAATTGTTTTGAGCAATTTTTTAGAAAAATTTTTTCCAACCTAAATTTTGTAAAAAAAGTAATGATTAGTACACGAATTCGAACTTTTATGGGAATGTGATACTTTGTTTTGTGTATTTATACAATATGAAAAACGTTCAAAATCGTTTTGAACAATTTTTTTGAGAAATTTTTCCGGACCTAAATTTTGTAAAAATCATGATGATTAGCACACGAATTAGAGCTTTTATGGGAATGTGATACTTCGTTTTTGTGTATTTATATAACATGAAAAACATTAAGAATCGTCTGGACCAATTTTTTACAGAAATTTTTTCCGACCTAAATTTAGTAAAAAACGTGATGATTAATACATGAATTCAAGATTTTATGGGAATTTGACACTTTATTTTGTGCGTTTATACAATATGAAAAATGTTCAGAATCTTTTTGAACAATTTTTTAGAGATATTTTTTCTGACCTAAATTTTTTAAAAAACTTGATGATTAGTACATGAATTCGAGCTTTAATGGGAATGTGATACTTCGTTTTGTGTATTTATACAACATGAAAAACATTTAGAATAATTTTGAGCAATTTCTTACAGAAATTTTTCCGACCTAAATTTTTTTAAAAAAGTGATGCCTAGGACGCGAATTCGAGCTTTTACAGGAATGTGATACTTCATTTTGTTTATTTATACAACATGAAAAAATTCAGAATCGTTTTGGGTAAATTTTAAATTAAATTTTTTCCCACCGAAATTTTGTAAAAAACGTGATGATTAGTACTAATAGAAATGTGATACTTTATTTTGTGTATTTTTATAACATGAAAAACATTCAGATTCGTTTTGAGCAATTTTTTACAGAAATTTTGTTCCGTCCTAAATTTTGTAAAAAAATGTGATGTTTAGTACACGAATTCGAGCTTTTATAGGAATGTGATACTTTATTTTGTTTATTTATACGACATGAAAAAAGTTTAGAATTGTTTTGAACAATTTTTTTAGAAAAATTTTTTCTCACCTAAATTTTGTAAACAACGTGATGTAATAGTACACGAATTAGAGCTTTTATGGGAATGTGATACTTTTTTTTGTGTATTTATACAACATGAAAAACATTCAGAATCGTTATGAGCAACTTTTTTAAGAAATTTTTTCTGACATAAATTTTGTAAAAAACATGATGATGAGTACAAGAATTCGAGCTTTTATGGGAGTGTGACACTTTGTTTTGTGTATTTATAAAACATGAAAAAAAATCAGAATTGTTTTGAGCAATTTTTTTGAGAAATTTTTCAAGACATCAATTTTGTAGAAAACATGACTATCAGTACACGAATTAGAGCTTTAATGGAATTGTGATACGTCTTTTTTGTGTATCTATACAATATGAAAAATGTTCAGAATCGTTTTGAGCAATTTTTTAGAAAAATTTTTTCCGACCAAAATTTTGTAAAAAACGTGACGCCATGAATTCGAACTTTTAGAGAAATTTTTTCGGACCTAAATTTTGTAAAAAACATAATGATTAGTACACGAATTCGAGCTTTTATGGGAATGTGACATTTTGTTTTGTGTATTTATACAACTTGAAAAACGTTTAGAATCGTTTTGAGCAATTTTTCGAAAAAAATTTCAAATCTAAATTTTTTAAAAAACGTGTTGATTAGTACCCGAATTAGAGCTTTAGATGGAATGTGATACTTCGTTTTGTGTATTTATACAACATGAGAAACATTGAGAATGGTTTTGAACAATTTTTTGGAAAAATTTTTTCGGACCTGAATTTTCTAAAAAACGTGATGTAGTACACGAATTCGAGTTTTTATGGGAAATATGATACTTCGGTTTGTATATTTATACAACATGAAAAACATTCAGAATCGTTTTTAGTAATTTTTTAGAGAAATTTTTTCGGACCTATATCTGGTAAAAAGCGTAATGTATAATACACGAACTAGAGCTTTAATGGGAATGCGATTCTTCGTTTTGTGTATTTATACAAATGAGAAACATTCAGAATCGTTTTGAGCAAGTTTTTAGAGAAATTTTTTCCGACTTAAATTTTCTAAAAAACCTGATGATTAGTACACGAATGAGAGCTTTATCGGGAATGTAATTCTTCATTTTGTGTAAATATACAACATGAATAATATTCAGAATCGTTTTGATCAATTTTTAAAGAAATTTTTTCCGACCTAAATTTTGTAAAACACGTGATGATTAGTACACGAGTTAGAGCTTTAATGGTAATGTAATATTTCGTTTTGCATATTTATACAACATGAAGAACGTTCAGAATCGTTTTGAGCAATTTTTTAGCGAATATTTTTCCGAACTAAATTTTATTAAAAACGTGATGATTAGTACACGAATTTGAGCTTTAATGGAAATGTGATGGTTCATTTTGTGTATTTATACTATATGCGAAACATTTAAAATCGTTTGGTGCAATTTTTTGGGGAAATTTTTTCGGACCTAAATTTTGTAAAAAAATGTGGTGATTAGTACTCGAATTCGAGCTTTAATGGAAATGCGATATTTCGTTTTGTGTATTTATGTAATATGAAAAACGTTCATAATCGTTTTGAGCAATTTTTAAGACGAATTTTTTCAGATCTAAATTTTTTAAAAACCGTGATGATTAGTACACGAATTAGAACTTTAATAGGAATGTGATATTTCATTTTTTGTATTTATACAACATGAAAAATATTGAGAATCGTTTTGAGAAATTTCTTAAAGAAATTTTTTCGGACCTAAATTTTGTAAAAAACGTGATGATTAGTACACGCATTAGAGCTTTAATGGAAATGTGATGCTTCGTTTTGTGTATTTATACAACACGAAAAATGTCAAAATCGTTTTGAGCAGTTTTTTAGACAAATTTTTTCATACCTAAATTTTGTAAAAAACGTGATGATTAGTACTCGAATTCGAGCTTTTATGCGAATGTGATACTTCGTTTGATATATTTATATAACATGAAAAACGTTAAGAATCGTTTTGATTAATTTTTAATCAAATTTTTTCAGACCTAAATTTTATAAAAAAACGTGATGATTAATACTAGAATTCGAGTTTTAATGGGAATGCGATATTTCGTTTTGTGTATTTATACTATATGAAAAATATTTAGAATTATTTTGAATAAATTTTTTTAGAGAATAAAAACGTGATGATTTGCACACAAATTCGAACTTTAATGGGAATGTGAAATTTTCTTTTTAGAGCAATTCGACCTAAATTGTGTAAAAAAACATGATGATTAGTACACGAATTAGAGCATTAATTGGAATGTGATTCTTCGTTTTGTGTATTTTATACAACATGAAAAACATTCAAAATCGTTATGCGCCATTTTTTAGAGCAATTTTTTTCGACCTAAATTTTTTAAAAAGTGTGATGATTAGTACACGAATTAGAGCTTTTCTATGGGAATGTGACACTTTGTTTTGTCTATTTATACAATATGAAAAACGTTCAGAATCGTTTTGAAACATATTTTACAGAAATTTTTTCGAACCTAAATTTTGTAAAAAACGTGATGATTAGTACACGATTTCGAACTTTTATGGGAATGTGATACTTTGCTTTGTTTATTTATATAACATGAAAAAAGTCCAGAGTCGTTTTGTACAATTTTTTAGAGAAATTTTTTCTGACCTAAATTTTGTAAAAAACGTGATGATTAGTACACGTATTCGATATTTTATGGGAATGTGACTCTTTGTTTTGTGTATTTGTACAAATGAGAAACGTTCAGAATCATTTTAAGTAATTTTTTAGAGAAATTTTTTCTGACCTAAATTTTGTAAAAAACGTGATGATTAGTACATGAATTAGAGCTTTAATGGGAATGTGATACTTCGTTTTGTGTATTAATACTACATGAAAAACATTCATAATAGTTTTGAGCATTGTTTTATAGAAACTTTTTTCGACCTAAATTTTGTAAAAAACGTGATGATTAGTATACGAATTAGGGCTTTAACGGGAATGTGATTCTTCATTTTGTGTATTTATACAACATAAAAAAACATTAAGAATCGTTTTGTGCAATTTTTTAGAGAAATTTTTTCCAACCTCAATTTTGTAAAAATTGTTATGATAGTTCACGAATTAGAGCTTTAATAGTAATGTGATACTTTGTTTTGTGTATTTATACAACATGAAAAATGTTTAGAATCGTTTTGAGCAATTTTTTAGAGAAATTTTTTCGACCTAAATTTTATTAAAAACGAGATTATTAGTACACAAATTAGAGCTTTAATGGGATTGTGATTCGTCTTTTTGTGTATCTATACAACATGAAAAACGTTCAGAATCTTTTTTAGCAATTTTTCAAAAAATTTTTTTCGGACCTAAATTTTGTAAAAAAAATGATGATTAGTACACAAATTCAAGCTTTTATGGAAATGTAATACTTTGTTTTGTAAATTTATACAAGATGAAAAAAGTTTAGAATCGTTAAGAACAATTTTTTAGAGAAAATTTTTCGGTCCTAAATTTTGTAAAAAAAGTGATGATTAGTACACAAATTCGAGCTTTTATGGGAATGTACTACTTTGTTTTGTGACACTTTGTTTTGTGTATTTATACAACTTGAAAAACGTTTAGAATCGTTTTGAGCAATTTTTCCGAAAACTTTTTCAAATCTAAATTTTTTAAAAAACGTGTTGATTAGTACCTGAATTAGAGCTTTAGCTGGAATGTGATACTTCGTTTTGTGTATTTATACAACAAGAAAAACATTCATAATAGTTTTGAACAATTTTTCGAAGAAATTTTTTCGGACCTGAATTTTCTAAAAAACGTGATGGTTAGTACATGAATTCGAGTTTTTATAGGAAATATGATACTTCAGTTTTTTATATTTATACAACATGAAAAATATTCAGAATTGTTTTTAGCAATTTTTTAGAGAAATTTTTTCGGACCTACATCTGGTAAAAAGCGTAATGTATAATACACGAATTAGAGCTTTAATGGGAATGCGATTCTTCGTTTTGTGTATTTATACAAATGAGAAACATTCAGAATCGTTTTGAGCAAGTTTTTAGAGAAATTGTTTCCGACCTAAATTTTCTAAAAAACCTGATGATTAGTACACGAATTAGAGCTTTATCGGGAATGTAATTCTTCATTTTGTGTAAATATACAACATGAATAATATTCAGAATCGTTTTGATCAATTTTTAAAGAAATTTTTTCCGACCTAAATTTTGTAAAAAACGTGATGATTAGTACACGAGTTAGAGCTTTAATGGTAATGTAATATTTCGTTTTGCATATTTATACAACATGAAGAACGTTCAGAATCGTTTTGAGCAATTTTTTAGCGAATATTTTTCCGAACTAAATTTTGTTAAAAACGTGATGATTAGTACACGAATTTGAGCTTTAATGGAAATCTGATGGTTCATTTTGTGTATTTATACTATATGCGAAACATTTAAAATCGTTTTGAGCAATTTTTTGGAGAAATTTTTTCGGACCTAAATTTTGTAAAAAAATGTGGTGATTAATACTCGAATTCGAGCTTTAATGGAAATGCGATATTTCGTTTTGTGTATTTATGTAATATGAAAAACGTTCATAATCGTTTTGAGCAATTTTTAAGACGAATTTTTTCAGATCTAAATTTTTTAAAAACCATGATTATTAGTACACGAATTAGAACTTTAATAGGAATGTGATATTTCGTTTTGTGTATTTATACAACATGAAAAATATTCAGAATCGTTTTGAGAAATTTTTTCGAACCTAAATTTTGTAAAAAACGTGATGATTAGTACACGAATTAGAGCTTTAATGGAAATGTGATGCTTTGTTTTGTGTATTTATTCAACAAGAAAAACGTCAAAATCGTTTTGAGCAGTTTTTTAGACAATTTTTTTCATATCTAAATTTTGTAAAAAACGTGATGATTAGTACTCGAATTCGAGCTTTTATGCGAATGTGATACTTCGTTTGATACATTTATATAACATGAAAAACGTTAAGAATCGTTTTGATTAATTTTTTAGTCAAATTTTTTCAGATCTAAATTTTATAAAAAACGTGATGATTATTACTCGAATTTGAGCTTTAATGGGAATGCGATATTTCGTTTTGCGTATTTATACTATATGAAAAATATTTAGAATTATTTTGAACAAATTTTTTAGAGAATTTTTTTTCAAACTTAAATTTTGTAAATAATGCACACGAATTCGAACTTTAATGGGAATGTGAAATTTTCTTTTTCCTATCACTTTAGTAAGAATGTTTTTTTTTTTTGCTAAATGAGAATATAATATAATATAAAATTACAAGATAAAAATAAAATTCTTAATTGCCGTCCAATCCCGACTGCCATTCCTATCAATTTCCCCGTCTAATATAGAAAGTTGGATCAAGTTTGTTTGATTTATGGACCAATTGCTTTAAAAAATTGGCCCATACACTTATGGGCCAATTATTAGACAATCAACTTGGTGGAAATTTCAATCCGAATTCAAGACCCCTTTTTTTTTTTTAATTATTATTTTTAATTTTTTTCTCGCCTATCATCACTTGGATTATAATTTTTTTCTTAACTTGTCATTTAAAATGTAATTTCTTTATCTTTGTCTTTATTTATTTTCATGTTTTATGTTTTAATAACTTCGTATATATATATATGCAAGACAGCTACAAAATCCAAGCACAAAAACAATTTATTTGTTTAGTTTTCTTCTAGCACATTACCAACAAAACAAGAAATAACCCAAAGACCCGCATGAGCGTAGCTCAGTTGTTTCTGGAAATGTAGAGTTGGTACCAAGAACTAAGGTTCAAATCCTGACAGTGACACTATGGGAATTTCAACCTCTCCAATGTAGGAAGTGATTTACATCCTCTACCCGTGTATCCCGCAAGGGAAAAAATAAGAGAATTTAAAGTCGGATCATGCAATACATCTCCTACCACACTTTCTTTTATTGTAAGTTTATTACTCCTTCCATTTTTCTTACTTATCACAGTTTGAATATTCTATTTTTTTTACTTATGACGTTGTTGAAAATAATGCAATTTTAATCAAAATCTTCCTATTAACTAGGCGAATGCTGACTCTGACCGATAGAGACCTAAAAAAGGCAGAATAAGCTATTCCTCTTACAAAATGATGAGTCAAATGCCTTCGCCCTAGCCCCCTCTCTATCCCTTATATACCTTTTCAACATGTTAATTTCTCTCACAATTCCTATGTTATGAAAAGTGTAATTACTCATTCTCAATAACTTTTATCATTTTTCAATATCCATTCTAGCCATCATTCATTATTTCACACAAATTTTAAGTTAAATTTTGAATTTTTTTCAATGTTAATAAATTAAGCGAGATATTTATGTTAAGGTTAATTTAATCTATACATACAAAAAAATTCTCTAATTTCATATTTTCTAATTTGCGCGATATTCGAAATGTATCAAGTAAAAAAAAATAGAGAGAGAAATAATCTTAAAAAGCAAAAAATAAATCTTCTTAAACTCTTATAAATAAATACACCCTCTGTTTTTTTTACTTGTCACGTTTTAAACATTACACAATTAAGGTAATACGAAATTAGAAAATTCTTTATATACATAGATTAAATTACTCTTAACATCAATAACTCACCTAATTTATTAACATTGAAAAAAATTTCAAATAAATTATTGATAAAGAACCATTACACTTTGACGAATCATTTGGGGCTTTTATATAAATACTTTGCTTTTAATGTTTGATGGTTCATTATGAAATATTTGTTTGTTGTGCAATTGATCTTTCAGGGTGATTTAATCCAGAAATAAACAATTTATTAAGAAAAAAATATATGTGACTGAATAGCGACGGAATATCTGTTGCACCTCTTGCGACGGATTTGCAACGATACATTTGTCGCAATTCTGTCATGTACGAAATTCTATGGCAAATTTCAAGAAAAAATGTGACCATGCAACCAAATGTCTATCATAAATTTGTATTTGTGACGGCAGTATACCGTTGCATTTGATCATTTACCACAGAACTTATCGTTGCCAATTAACAGTTTCAAGTTCCGTCGCCATTTAACAGTTTCCTTAGTTATATATTATATTCTTTCCATGTAAAAATTGATGTATGGAATTAATCTATTCTTTACCAAACCAAACTTTGTCAATTTGTTCGAAGAAGAGGGAAAGTAAAAGAATATATTCTTTCCATGTTAATATTTATATATTGAATTAATCCCAATGATGGACACGTTATATATTTATACTCTTTACCAAACCAAGTTTTGGCAATTTTGTTAAAGTATGTCATAGAGCAAGAAAAAGTTGGAAAGATGAGGTTGGGATCTTGGATACTTTTTATAAAAGTTAAATCTAAAAAAATATATATAAATCTTTGGAAAAAAATACTATATAAAAATATATATTATATAAGATGTTACAAACGATTTTGAGTGAAAAATTTGTAGATTCATAAATAATTCCCCCTCCTACTTTTACCTTCGTAAATAATATTTTGTATGGAGAAAAAAAATACTATGATATAGATATACATATAATCTAGATCATGATACTGATTTTCTATAAGAAATAGTCATGCGTTTTAGGTATGTGATAGTATTCACACTCACGCTTTACTAGTTGATGTCTCTATTTTATTCTAAAAATATTTTAAAATAATCATAAATATTTAAGTTAATAATTTATATGTCATACAAATTCATTAGTGATCCCATGTGAGATATTGGAGTATGACATGCATGAAAGTGATTCTGATTTCATGAAAAACTGGGGAAGACATTGACAAAATGATCATATATTCACATTGACAATTTAAGACTATAAATACTGCCCAAAGTTTCTCAATCTTGCACCAAAACATCTTCACCTCTCTCAGCTATATATACATTTATATCCTCATCTTTTCACTCCTTTTTAAGTTACTTTTTGATCAAATCAATATGGGTGTTATAGCTGTTGATACGGAGAGGAAGTCCGCACTACCACCAGCTAAGTTGTTCAAGGCCTTCTTCGTTGATTCTGATTGCAAAATTCTCAAAGCATTGCCTAATGCCATTATCAAGAACGTTGAGATCCTCCAAGGAAATGGTGGAGCTGGAACTATCAAGTCGGTCCACTTCAATGAAGGTTAATTAGTTTTTAAGTTTTTTCTTCTATTGAAATTATATATATATATATAAGAGGTCAAGAAATATGACTCGAATCTAATACGCTAATATACTATCGTAAATTCTAATAAATTTGATCACTTAATAAGGAGAGGAGATTCTCATAGTTAACATGACATTATTCTAATAAGAACTTTTACTCTAAAATTGTTTATTTTTGTCTTAACTTTGTTCTAAAGTTATTTTAAAAAAAAAAAAAATAGTTTTCACCATTTGTTTCTCAACTCGGATCGTTTGTAGCATTTTATGTACTCGTTTTTGTATTACTTTCTAATTTAGAATATTTATTAATAAAACTTATTAAATAAAAGATAAACTTTAAGGAAAAAAGATAAACACTAATAGAAAAATATATTAAAAAACAAATAATACAGAAAGTGATACACAAAATAATACAGACGATGTGAGTATTTTTTTCTGAGTATTTATTTGGGGGTAGAATTTGTTTAGTTATTGCATGTGTCAATCTCAATATGTTTGCCTAAGCCATCGATACATGTATCTCCCATTTTCATAAATTAAAGGAATATTTATGATGGAAAAGATGAAAAATGAAAAATTTTTTTTCCATGTCAATTTAATCCATACAATAGTGACTTTTGCGAGAATTTGCCCAACTTTGTTTTTACTTCACCAATATTATAAAAAAAAACACTAGTTTTAAGACCAAACTTACCGAAATTGTGTTCAAACCAACCCTACAGACTAATTTAATCTAAACTCCTTTATATGTTGCTAAAAAAAAGATTCAGTATCAGACCAATTTGAGTTTCTGATTCGGTGGAATCCGAATCAAAGGCAAAGATTTCATGTTGCAGTGAGGGCCACAGACTCCTACAAAGAATTATTTTCAATATATTTATACACTTTTAAATACTAAATTTGACCTTTCAAAAATTTATGTTGAAATATACGTATAGATTTCCCAGTAAAGAACATAAAGCACCGAGTGGAGGAATTGGATGAGGATAACATGATCTACAAATACAGTATCGTGGATGGAGAAACTTTGATGCCCGGTATTGAATCAGCATCTTACGTCATCAAGATCGAACCATCTGGCACCGGATCTGTTTGCAAGCAACACACCACATTCTACACTAAGGCTGATTCCAATATTAATGAAGAGGAAATCAAGGCTAGTAATGAAAATGTCGCTAAAATGTTCAACTTCAAAGATGTTGAAGCTTACGTCCTGGCCAACCCAAATTACTAAATAATAATTAAATCTGATTTCTATATCAGATAAATATATTGTATTTCTATTTCAAAGTGTGTGTTTGTTTTTTGGCTATGTTTCGGTTTTCTTTTGCGGAATAAAATTCCACTTTGGATTCTTTATCGGTGGTGAGAATTATGTAATAATACTACCCCAAAAAAAAAGAATTATGGAATAACTACAAGCGATACTTGTTCATTTGTTGTCTGAATTTTTTTGTTCAAAATGGAAATTATTAAAGTCAACAACAATGGCCTGAGCTACATCATGAAAGATGTTTATAAACCAATCTAAAGAAACGTTTGAGTCAAGAGGAATCCTAACTAAAAGATAGAAACATTTCATACTCTTTTTGTATGAGAAAAATTAGGGGATCTCCTATCAATTTGAGTTGGAAAACTAGCAGCTGGTGCCCTAAGCTGAGAAAAGTCAGTAAAACTGCCACCAAAATTCCGAACAACGAATATCCATTAAAAAGTGTTAACTTATTCATTAAAAAAAATATCAACAGTGGATTATGTCTACAACTTTCGGCTAGTTTATTCCCCATGATCATTGAGCCTCGTTCATACATTAGGCTTGCGCTAGTTATTTGGGATGCCGGATAGGTCAAAATTGACCCACCCTTGGTGACCCATTTCCTAATTCATTTATTTTCTCCTCCCAACTAAATCTCTCTCTCTCTCTCTCTCTCTCTCTCTCTCTCTCTCTTGGTTATTAGTCCCTCCTCTCCACCGATTTCTTTGTCACATCCCTCTTTGACCAAGGTTTGTCCTTTGGTTAACCTAGGGGACCACTATAAATACTCCTTATACTCCTAACCCTAAATTCAACCAACCTCTTCCGATCTTCTCTCTATCTTACGCTCACCTTTAGCTTCTTCTTGTGCTAGAAATTCTTGCTTCTTCTCTTTACTCTTTAATGCGTTCGAGTTGGTTGTAATAATATATGGCGGTTCGTGGTACATCTCCTAATAGTGGAATCAGATAAAGGTATCTTTTAATCTCATGAGTTCAGATCTGTGAACTTTAGCGTGAACTGTGAGTTCTTCATCAGGAAATTCTACTAAAAGACTTATCTTTATTTACTCGAATTTTTTTATTTTTTTTGTTTTTTTTTGCCGCTTGGTTTCGAAAACCAAAACTCGAGCCAGACAAAACCCTTGAAGGGTGATCCTCATTTGATATTATGTAATAACTCGTGATTTGTGAAATTCTTGAGTTGAGTCTCTAGGTAGTGGATGTAACTCTATTGAGAGAGTGAACCACTATAAATACTTTGTCTCTTTTCTTTGTGGCTTGTTTTTTATTTCTATGTTTATTGTCGAATCCTTGATCATAAAAGAGATTTTGTTTGGTTAGGAATTTTATTAAAAATGAGTTATTAAATTCTTCTTCAAATAAAATTTGAGTTTTTAAATAAAATTGTTTAAAAAGTTCCAAAAACCATATTCATCCTCCCCTCTAAGGTTTTTCAAAAGTTTTACCTCCTATTTCAAAATTTGAAGAATATCTTAAATCTTGGAAAAGAGAACTTTTAAAAGAAAAACTTGACAGTGCGCAAAGCACTCTTGTATTTCATTTAAGTGATAATGTTCTAAGATAAATAAAAGATAAATCCACTGCTTTTGAAACATGGAACAGACTTGAAGAAATGTATTCAAACATTCTCTTTCAAACAAGATTTATTTGAAAGGGTAATTATTTTGTTTTAAAGAGACTTCTTCAAAATCTCTTGATGATAATCTAGATGATTTAAACAAAATAGTGCAACAATGAAAAGATGGTGGTGAAGATATTTCTGATGAAAATATTGCGATCATTCTGTTGAATTCTTTGTCTGAATTTTTTGTTGATGTCAAAACGGCTATTAATTAGGGTCATGAAAAATTGAATCTTTCTGATGTTAAGTTTCCTCTTAGAACTAAAAGTCTTGACCTTAAGAAGAAAAATAAAAATAATGGAAAAACTCTTTATGTTAGAGGTAGACCAGATAAAAGGGATTCTCACCGTCATAAAGATAGGTCCAAAAATAAGGGTATGTCTAAATCTCGAGAACCTAAAGAAAGGGTTAAAAGTAAATTCAAATGTTTTTATTAGGATAAAGAAGGACATGTTAAGAGCAAATGTCTTGAAAGAATTCGGGATGAGAAAACAATAAAATGGGTTTTTCAAAAGATAATGCGAGTGAAAACAAACAGTTGGAGTATGATAACATTGGCAGCTCTACGTTCTCTGAAGTTATGTGCATTTCTCACTCCTTCTGTATCTGATGAATGGATAATTGATTCTTGTTGTTCTTATCATATGTGTCATAACAAAAACTGGTTTTCTGAATTAAAACCTGTTGAAACTTGTAAAGTTTTTATGAGCAAGAATGACTATTGTCCAATTGAAGAAATAGGATCTGTTTCTATAAAAATGTATGATGGTGTTATTAGAATATTGTTTGATGTTAGGTATGCCCCTCATTTCGTTAAGTACTCTTAATGGTGTTAGTACACGAATTCGAACTTTTATGGGAATGTGATACTTTGTTTTGTGTATTTATACAACATAAAAAACGTTCAGAATCGTTTTGAACAATTTTTTAGAAGAATTTTTTCCGACATAAATTTTGTAAAAAACGTGATGATTAGTACACAAATTCAAACTTTTATGAGAATGTGATACCTTGTTTTGTGTATTTATACAATATAAAAAACGTTCAGAATCATTTTGAACAATTTTTTTGAAAAATTTTTTCGGACCTAAATTTTGTAAAAAACATGATGATTAGTACACGAACTAGAGCTTATATGGGAATGTGATACTTCGTTTTGTGTATTTATACAACATGAAAAATATTCATAATCGTTTTGACCAATTCTTTACAGAATTTTTTCCGACCTAAATTTTGTAAAAAACGTGATGATTAAATACACGAATTCGAGCTTTTATGTGAATGTGACACTTTGTTTTGCGTATTTATACAATATGAAAAATGTTCAGAATCGTTTTGAGCAATTTTTTAGATATATTTTTTCTGACCTAAATTTTGTGAAAAATGTGATGATTAGTACACTAATTAGAGCTTTAATAAGAATGTGATACTTCGCTTTATGTTTTTATACAACATGAAAAACATTTAAAATAATTTTGAGCAATTTTTTTCAGAAATTTTCCCGACCTAAATTTTTTAAAAAAAGTGATGCCTAGGACACGAATTCGAGCTTTTACAGGAATGTGACACTTCATTTTGTGTATTTTTTCAACATGAAAAGCATTCAGAATTGTTTTGAGCAAATTTTAGAGAAAATTTTTTCCCACCAAAATTTTATAAAAAACGTAATGATTAGTACACGAATTAGAACTTTAATGGAAATGTGATACTTCATTTTGTGTATTTTTATAACATGAAAAACATTCAAATTTGTTTTAAGCAATTTTTTTACGAAAATTTTTTCCGACCTAAATTTTGTAAAAAAACGTGATGTTTAGTACACGAATTCGAGCTTTTATAGGAATGTGACACTTTGTTTTGTGTATTTATACAATATTAAAAACGTTCAAAATCGTTTTGAACAATTTTTTTGAGAAATTTTTTAAGACCTAAATTTTGTAAAAAAACATAATGTAATAGTACACGAATTAGAGCTTTTATGGGGATGTGATACTTCGTTTTGTGTATTTATACAACATGAAAAAATATTCGGAACCGTTATGAGCAACTTTTTAAAGAAATTTTTTTCGGACCTAAATTTTGTAAAAAAACGTGATGATTAGTACACGAATTCGAGGTTTTATGGGAATGTGACACTTTGTTTTGTGTATTTATACAATATAAAAAAACGTTCGGAATCGTTTTGAGCAATTTTTTACGTAAATTTTTTTCGGACATAAATTTTGTAAAAAAACGTGATAATTAGTACACAATTTCTAACTTTTATGGGAATGTGATACTTTGCTTTGTGTATTTATATAACTTGAAAAAAGTTCAGAATCGTTTTGTACAATATTTTAGAGAAATTTTTTCTGACCTAAATTTATAAAAAACGTGATGATTAGTACATGTATTCGAGCTTTTATGGGAATGTGACTCTTTGTTTTGTGTATTTATACGATATAAAAAACATCAATAATTGTTTTGAGCAATTTTTTAGAAAAATTTTTTTTAGAACTAAATTTTGTGAAAAAACATGATGATTTGTACACGAATTAGAGCTTTAATGGGAATGTGATACTTCGTTTGTGTATTTATACAACATGAAAAACATTCAGAATAATTTTCAGCAATTTTTTACAGAAATTTTTCCGACCTAAATTTTTTAAAAAAAGTAATGCCTAGGACATGAATTTGAGCTTTTACAGGAATGTGATACTTCATTTTGTGTATTTATACAACATGAAAAACATTAAGAATCATTTTGAGCAAATTTTACAGAAATTTTTTTTCCAATAAAATTTTGTAAAAACGTGATTATTAGTACAAGAATTAGAGCTTTAACGGGAATGTGATTCTTCGTAATGTGTAAATATACGACTTGAAAAACATTCATAATCGTTTTGAACCATTTTTTAGAGAAACTTTTTTCGACCTAAATTTTTTAAAAAACGTGATGATTAGTGCACATATTAGAGCTTTAATGAGAATGTGATACTTCATTTGCTGCATTTATACAACATGAAAAACGTCCAGAATCGTTTTGAGCAATTTTTTAGTGATATTTTTTCGGACCTAAATTTTGTAAAAAACGTATGATTATTAGTACACGAATTAGAGTTTTTTGGGACCTAAATTTTATTAAAAACATAATAATCAGTACATGAATTCGAGCTTTTATAGGAATGTGATATATCGTTTTGTGTATTTATACAACATGAAATACATTTAGAATAATTTTCAGCAATTTTTCACAGAAATTTTTCCGACCTAAATTTAAAAAAAAAAAAAAAGTGATGCCTAGATTACGAATTCGAGGTTTTACAGGGAATGTCATACTTCATTTTGTGTATTTATACAACATGAAAAAACATTCGAAATCATTTTGATCAAATTTTACGAAAATTTTTTTCCCACCAAAATTTTGTAAAAAACGTGATTATTAGTACGCAAATTCGAGCTTTTATGGGAATGTGACACTTTGTTATGTGTATTCATACAACATGAAAAACGTTCATAATTGTTTTGAGCAATTTTTTAGAAAAATTTTTTTCCAACCTAAATTTTGTAAAAAAAGTAATGATTAGTACACGAATTCGAACTTTTATGGGAATGTGATACTTTGTTTTGTGTATTTATACAATATGAAAAACGTTCAAAATCGTTTTGAACAATTTTTTTGAGAAATTTTTTCGGACCTAAATTTTGTAAAAAACATGATGATTAGCACACGAATTAGAGCTTTTATGGGAATGTGATACTTCGTTTTTGTGTATTTATATAACATGAAAAACATTAAGAATCGTCTGGACCAATTTTTTCCAGAAATTTTTTCCGACCTAAATTTAGTAGAAAACGTGATGATTAATACATGAATTCAAGATTTTATGGGAATTTGACACTTTATTTTGTGTATTTATACAATATGAAAAACGTTCAGAATCGTTTTGAACAATTTTTTAGAGATATTTTTTCTGACCTAAATTTTTTAAAAAACTTGATGATTAGTACATGAATTCGAGCTTTAATGGGAATGTTATACTTCGTTTTGTATATTTATACAACATGAAAAACATTCAGAATCGTTATGAGCAACTTTTTAAAGAAATTTTTTCCGACCTAAATTTTGTAAAAAACGTGATGATTAGTACACGAATTCGAGGTTTTATGGGAATGTGACACTTTGTTTCTTGTATTTATAAAATATAAAAAACATTCAGAATCGTTTTGAACAATTTTTTACTGAAATTTTTTCGAACGTAAATTTTGTAAAAAATGTGATGATTAGTCCACGATTTCGAACTTTTATGTGAATGTGATACTTTGCTTTGTGTATTTATGTAACATGAAAAAAGTTCAGAATCGTTTTGTACAATTTTTTAGAGAATTTTTTTTTGAACTAAATTTATAAAAAACGTGATGTTCAGTACACGAATTCGAGCTTTTATGGGAATGTGATTCTTCGTAATGTGTAAATATACGACTTGAAAAAAGATTCATAATCGTTTTGAATAATTTTTTAGAGAAATTTTTTCCGACCTAAATTTTTTTAAAAACGTGATGATTAGTACAGGAATTCGAACTTTTATGGGAATGTGATACTTTGTTTTTTGTATTTATACAATATGAAAAACGTTAAAAATTGTTTTGAACAAATTTTTTGAGAAATTTTTTCGGTCCTAAATTTTGTAAAAAACATGATGATTAGCACACGAATTAGAGCTTTTACGGGAATGTGATACTTCGTTTTGTGTATTTATACAACATGAAAAACATTAAGAATCGTCTTGAACAATTTTTTACAGAAATTTTTTCCGACCTAAATTTTGTAAAAAAACGTGATGATTAATACACGAATTCGAGGTTTTATGGGAATGTGACACTTTATTTTGTGTATTTATACTATATGAAAAACGTTCAGAATCATTTTGAACAATTTCTTAGAGATATTTTTTATGACCTAAATTTTTTAAAAAACTTGATGATTAGTACATGAATTCGAGCTTTAATGGGAATGTGATACTTCGTTTTGTGTATTTATACAACATGAAAAACATTTAGAATAATTTTGAGCAATTTTTTACAGAAATTTTTCCGACCAAAATTTTTTTTAAAAAAGTGATGCCTAGGACGCGAATTCAAGCTTTTACGAGAATGTGATACTTCATTTTGTTTATTTATACAACATGAACAAATTCGAATCGTTTTGAGTAAATTTTAGAGAAAAATTTTTTTCCCACCGAAATTTTGTAAAAAAACGTGATGATTAGTACTAATGGAAATGTGATACTTTATTTTGTGTATTTTTATAACATGAAAAACATTCAGATTCGTTTTGAGCAATTTTTTACAGAAATTTTGTTCCGACCTAAATTTTGTAAAAAAACGTGATGTTCAGTACACGAATTCGAGCTTTTATAGGAATGTGATACTTTGTTTTGTTTATTTATACGACATGAAAAAAGTTCAGAATTGTTTTGAACAATTTTTTTAAAAAAATTTTTTCTCACCTAAATTTTGTAAACAACGTGATGATTAGTACACGAATTAGAGCTTTTATGGGAATGTGTTACTTTTTTTTGTGTATTTATACAACATGAAAAACATTCAGAATCGATATGGCTACTTTTTTAAGAAATTTTTTCTGACATAAATTTTGTAAAAAACATGATGATGAGTACAAGAATTCGAGCTTTTATGGGAGTGTGACACTTTGTTTTGTGTATCTATACAATATGAAAAACGTTCAGAATCGTTTTGAGCAATTTTTTAGAAAAATTTTTTCCGACCAAAATTTTGTAAAAAACGTGACGCCACGAATTCGAACTTTTATACCAATGTGATACTTTTTTTTGTGTTTTTATACAACATAGAAAAAGCTCATAATCGTTTTGAACAACTTTTTTGAAAAATATTTCCGACCTAAATTTTGTAAAAAACATGATGATTAGTACACGTATTAGAGCTTTAATGGAAAAGTGAAACTTCATTTTGTGTGTTTATACAACATGAAAAACATTCAGAATACTTATGAGCAATTTTTTAGGGAAATTTTTTTCGACCTAAATTATGCAAAAAACGAGATGATTAGTACACGAATTAGAGTTTTAATGGGAATGTGATACTTCGTTTTGTGTAATATTTACAAAATAAAAAACATTCAGATTCGTTTTCAGCAATTTTTTACAAAAATTTTTTCCAACCTAAATTTTGTAAAAAAACGTAATGATTAGTACACGAATTAGAGCTTTAATGGGAATGTGATACTTCGTTTTGTGTATTTATACAGCATGAAAAACATTCAGAATCGTTATGAGCCATTTTTTACGTAAATTTTTTCCGACCTAAATTGTGTAAAAAACGTGATGATTAGTACACAAATTAGAGCTTTAATTGGAATGTGATTCTTCATTTTGTGTATTTTATACAACATGAAAAACATTCAAAATCATTTTGAGCAATATTTTAGAGAAATTTTTTTGACCTAAATTTTATAAAAAACGAGATTATTAGTACACGAATTAGAGTTTTACTGGGATTATGATACGTCTTTTTGTGTATCTATACAACATGAAAAACGTTCAGAATCTTTTTGAGCAATTTTTCAGAAAATTTTTTTGGGACCTAAATTTTGTAAAAAAAAATGATGATTAGTACACAAATTCGAGCTTTTATGGGAATGTAATACTTTGTTTTGTAAATTTATAAAAGATGAAAAAAGTTTAGAATCGTTTAGAACAATTTTTTAGAGAAATTTTTTCGGTCCTAAATTTTGTAAAAAAAGTGATGAATGTACACGAATTCGAACTTTCATGGGAATGTACTACTTTGTTTTGTAAATTTATACAAGATGAATAAATTTACAAAGCAAAGTAGTACATTCAGAATTCAGAATCGTTTTGATCAATTTTTGAAGAAATTTTTTCCGACCTAAATTTTGTAAAAAACGTGATGATTAGTACACGAGTTAGAGCTTTAATGGTAATGTAATATTTCGTTTTGCATATTTATACAACATGAAGAACGTTCAGAATCGTTTTGAGCAATTTTTTAGCGAATATTTTTCCGAACTAAATTTTGTTAAAAACGTGATGATTAGTACACGAATTTGAGCTTTAATGGAAATGTGATGGTTCATTTTGTGTATTTATACTATATGCGAAACATTTAAAATCGTTTTGAGTAATTTTTTGGAGAAATTTTTTCGGACCTAAATTTTGTAAAAAAATGTGGTGATTGGTACTCGAATTCGAGCTTTAATGGAAATGCGATATTTCGTTTTGTGTATTTATGTAATATGAAAAACGTTCATAATCGTTTTGAGCAATTTTTAAGACGAATTTTTTCAGATCTAAATTTTTTAAAAACCGTGATTATTAGTACACGAATTAGAACTTTAATAGGAATGTGATATTTCGTTTTGTGTATTTATACAACATGAAAAGTATTCAGAATCGTTTTGAGAAATTTTTTAAAGAAATTTTTTCGGACCTAAATTTTGTAAAAAACGTGATGATTAATACACGAATTAGAGCTTTAATGGAAATGTGATGCTTCGTTTTGTGTATTTATTCAACAAGAAAAACGTCAAAATCGTTTTGAGCAGTTTTTTAGACAATTTTTTTCATACCTAAATTTTGTAAAAAACGTGATGATTAGTACTCGAATTCGAGCTTTTATGCGAATGTGATACTTCGTTTGATATATTTATATAACATGAAAAACGCTAAGAATCGTTTTGATTAATTTTTTAATCAAACTTTTTCAGACCTAAATTTTATAAAAAACGTGATGATTATTACTCGAATTCGAGCTTTAATGGGAATGCGATATTTCGTTTTGTGTATTTATACTATATGAAAAATATTTAGAACAATTTTTTAGAGAAATTTTTTCGGTCCTAAATTTTGTAAAAAAAGTGATGATTAGTACATGAATTCGAACTTTCATGGGAATGTACTACTTTGTTTTGTAAATTTATACAAGATGAAAAAAGTTCAGAATCGTTTAGAATAATTTTTAGAGAAATTTTTTCGGACCTAAATTTTGTAAAAAACATGATGATTAGTACACGAATTCGAGCTTTCATGGGAATGTGACATTTAGTTTTGTGTATTTATACAACTTGAAAAATGTTTAGAATCGTTTTGAGCAATTTTTCGAAAAAATTTTCAAATCTAAATTTTTTAAAAAACGTGTTGATTAGTACCCGAATTAGAGCTTTAGATGGAATGTGATACTTCGTTTTGTGTATTTATACAACATGAAAAACATTGAGAATGGTTTTGAACAATTTTTTGGAAAAACTTTTTCAGACCTGAATTTTCTAAAAAACGTGATGTAGTACACGAATTCGAGTTTTTATAGGAAATATGATACTTCGGTTTGTATATTTATACAACATGAAAATCATTCAGAATCGTTTTTAGCAATTTTTTAGAGAATTTTTTCGGACCTACATCTGGTAAAAAGCGTAATGTATAATACACGAATTAGAGCTTTAATGGGAATGCGATTCTTCGTTTTGTGTATTTATACAAATGAGAAACATTCAGAATCGTTTTGAGCAAGTTTTTAGAGAAATTTTTTCCGACCTAAATTTTCTAAAAAACCTGATGATTAGTACACGAATTAGAGCATTATCGGGAATGTAATTCTTCGTTTTGTGTAAATATACAACATGAATAATATTCAGAATCGTTTTGATCAATTTTTAAAGAAATTTTTTCCGACTTAAATTTTGTAAAAACCGTGATGATTAGTACACGAGTTAGAGCTTTAATGGTAATGTAATATTTCGTTTTGCATATTTATACGACATGAAGAACGTTCAGGATCGTTTTTAGCAATTTTTTAGCGAATATTTTTCCGAACTAAATTTTGTTAAAAACGTGATAATTAGTACACGAATTTGAGCTTTAATGGAAATGTGATGGTTCATTTTGTGTATTTATACTATATGCGAAATATTTAAAATCGTTTTGAGCAATTTTTTGGAGAAATTTTTTCAGACCTAAATTTTATAAAAAAACGTGATGATTATTACTCGAATTCGAGCTTTAATGGGAATGCGATATTTCGTTTTGTGTATTTATACTATATGAAAAATATTTAGAATTATTTTGAACAAATTTTTTAGAGAATTTTTTTTTCAAACTTAAATTTTGTAAAGAATGCACACGAATTCGAACTTTAATGGGAATGTGAAATTTTCTTTTTCCTATCACTTTAGTAAGAATGTTTTTTTTGCTAAATGAGAATAGAATATAATATAAAATTACAAGATAAAAATAAAATTCTTAATTGCCGTCCAATCCCGATTGCCATTCCTATCAATTTCCCCGTCTAATATAGAAAGTTGGATCAAGTTTGTTTGATTTATGGACCAATTGCTTTAAAAAATTGGCCCATACACTTATGGGCCAATTATTAGACAATCAACTTGGTGGAAATTTCAATCCGAATTCAAGACCCCTTTTTTTTTTAATTATTATTTTTAATTTTTATCTCGCCTATCATCACTTGGATTATAATTTTTTTCTTAACTTGTCATTTAAAATGTAATTTCTTGATCTTTGTCTTTATTTATTTTCATGTTTTATGTTTTAATAACTTCGTATATATATATATATACATATATATATATATATGCAAGACAGCTACAAAATCCAAGCACCAAAAACAATTTATTTGTTTAGTTTTCTTCTAGCACATTACCAACAAAACAAGAAATAACCCAAAGACCCGCATGAGCGTAGCTCAGTTGTTTCTGGAAATGTAGAGTTAGTACCAAGAACTAAGGTTCAAATCCTGACAGTGACACTATGGGAATTTCAACCTCTCCAATGTAGGAAGTGATTTACATCCTCTACCCGTATATCCCGCAAGGGAAAAAATAAGAGAATTTAAAGTCGGATCATGCAATACATCTCCTACCACACTTTCTTTTATTGTAAGTTTTAAACAATAAATCTTAAAAAGAAAAAAATAAATCTTCGTAAACTCTTATAAATAAATACACCCTTTGTTTTTTTTACTTGTCACGTTTTAAACATTACACAATTAAGGAAATACGAAATTAGAAAATTCTTTATATACACAGATTAAATTACTCTTAACATCAATAACTCACCTAATTTATTAACATTGAAAAAAATTCAAATAAATTACTGATAAAGAACCATTACACTTTGACGAATCATTTGGGCCTTTTATGTAAATACTTTGCTTTTAATGTTTGATGGTTCATTATGAAATATTTGTTTGTTGTGCAATTGATCTTTCAGGGTGATTTAATCCAGAAATAAACAATTTATTAAGAAAAAAATATATGTGACTGAATGGCGACGGAATATCTGTTGCACCTCTTGCGACGGATTTGCAACGATACATTTGTCGCAATTCTGTCATGTACGAAATTCTATGGCAAATTTCAAGAAAAAATGTGACCATACAACCAAATGTCTATCATAAATTTGTGTTTGCGACGGCAGTATACCGTTGCATTTGATCATTTACCACAGAACTTATCATTGCCATTTAACAGTTTCAAGTTACGTCGCCATTTAACAGCTTCCTTAGGTATATATTATATTCTTTCCATGTAAAACTTGATGTAGGGAATTAATCTATTCTTTACCTAACCAAACTTTGACAATTTGTTCGAAGAGGAGGGAAAGTAGAAGAATATATTCTTTCCATGTTAATATTTATATATTGAATTAATCCCAAGGCATGACACGTTATATATGTATACTTTTACCAAACCAAGTTTTGGCAATTTTGTTACAGTATGTCATAGAGCAAGAAAAAGTTGGAAAGATGAGGTTGGGATCTTGGATACTTTTTATAAAAGTTAAAATCTAAAAAAAATATTTAAATCTTTGGAAAAAAAATACTATATAAAAATATATATTATATAAGATGTTACAAACAATTTTGAGTGAAAAACTTGTAGATTCATAAATAATTCCCCCTCCTTTTACCTTGGTAAATAATATTTTGTATGGAGAAAAAAAATACTATGATATAGATATACATATAATCTAGATCATCATACTGATTTCCTATAAGAAATAGTCATGCGTTTTAGGTATGTGATAGTATTCACACTCACGCTTTACTAGTTGATGTCTCTATTTTATTCTAAAAATATTTTAAAATAATCATAAATATTTAAGTTAATAATTTATATGTCATACAAATTCATTAGTGATCCCATGTGAGATATTGGAGTATGACATGCATGAAAGTGATTCTGATTTCATGAAAAAATGGGGAAGACATTGACAAAATGATCATATATTCACATTGACAATTTAAGACTATAAATACTGCCCAAAGTTTCTCAATCTTGCACCAAAACATCTTCACCTCTCTCAGCCATATATATATCCTCATCTTTTAGCTCCTTTTTAAGTTACTTTTTGATCATATCAATATGGGTGTTATAGCTGTTGATACGGAGAGGAAGTCCGCACTACCACCAGCTAAGTTGTTCAAGGCCTTCTTCGTTGATTCTGATTGCAAAATTCTCAAAGCATTGCCTAATGCCATTATCAAGAACGTTGAGATCCTCCAGGGAAATGGTGGAGCTGGAACTATCAAGTCGGTCCACTTCAATGAAGGTTAATTAGTTTTTAAGTTTTTTCTTCTATTGAAATTATATATATATATATATAAGAGGTCAAGAAATATGACTCGAATCTAATACGCTAATATACTATCGTAAATTCTAATAAATTTGATCACTTAATAAGGAGAGGAGATTCTCATAGTTAACATGACATTATTCTAATAAGAACTTTTACTCTAAAATTGTTTATTTTTGTCTTAACTTTGTTCTAAAGTTATTTTTTAAAAAAAAAAATAGTTTTCACCATTTGTTTCTCAACTCGGATCGTTTGTAGCATTTTATGTACTCGTTTTTGTATTACTTTCTAATTTAGAATATTTTATTAATAAAACTTATTAAATAAAAGATAAACTTTAAGGAAAAAAGATAAACACTAATAGAAAAATATATTAAAAAACAAATAATACAGAAATTGATACACAAAATAATACAGACGATGTGAGTATTTTTTTCTGAGTATTTATTTGGGGGTAGAATTAGTTTAGTTATTGCATGTGTCAATCTCAATATGTTTGCCTAAGTCATCGATACATGTATCTCCCATTTTCATAGATTAAAGGAATATTTATGATGGAAAAGATGAAAAATGAAAATTTTTTACCATGTCAATTTAATCCATACAATAGTGACTTTTGCAGGAATTTGCCAACTTTGTTTTTTTTTTTTTTTGTACATCACCAATATTATAAAAAAAATACAATAGTTTTAAGACCAAACTTACCGAAATTGTGTTCAAACAAACCCTACAGACTAATTTAATCTAAACTCCTTTATATGTTGCTAAAAAAAAGGTTCAGTATCAGACCAATTTGAGTTTCTGATTCGGTGGAATCCGAATCAAAGGCAAAGATTTCATGTTGCAGTGAGGGCCACAGACTCTACAAAGAATTATTTTCAATATATTTATACACTTTTAAATACTAAATTTGACCTTTCAAAAATTTATGTTGAAATATACGTATAGATTTCCCAGTAAAGAACATAAAGCACCGAGTGGAGGAATTGGACGAGGATAACATGATCTACAAATACAGTATCGTGGATGGAGAAACTTTGATGCCCGGTATTGAATCAGCATCTTACGTCATCAAGATCGAACCATCTGGCACCGGATCTGTTTGCAAGCAACACACCACATTCTACACTAAGGCTGATTCCAATATTAATGAAGAGGAAATCAAGGCTAGTAATGAAAAAGTTGCTAAAATGTTCAACTTCAAAGATGTTGAAGCTTACGTCCTGGCCAACCCAAATTACTAAATAATAATTAAATCTGATTTCTATATCAGATAAATATATTGTATTTCTATTTCAAAGTGTGTGTTTGTTTTTTGGCTATGTTTCTGGTTTTCTTTTGCAGAATAAAATTCCACTGGATTCTTTATCAGTGGTGAGAATTATGTAATAATACTATCCAAAAAAAAAGAATTATGGAATAACTACAACCAGTACTTGTTCATTTGTTTTTTCTTTGTCTGAATTTTTGTTCAAAATGGAAATTATTAAAGTCAGCAACAATGGCCTGAGCTACATCATGAGAGATGTTTATAAACTAATCTAAAGCAACGTTTGAGTCAAGAGGAATCCTAACTAAAAGATAGAAACATTTCATACTCTTTTTGTATGAGAAAAATTAGCGGATCTCCTATCAATTTGAGTTGGAAAACTAGCAGCTGGTGCCCTAAGCTAAGAAAAGTCAGTAAAACTGCCACCAAAATTCCGAACAACGAATATCCATTAAAAAGTGTTAACTTATTCATTAAAAAAAAAATATCAACGGTGGATTATGTCTACAACTTTCAGCTAGTTTATTCCCCATGATCATTGAGCCTCGTTCATACATTAGGCTTGCGCTAGTTATTTGGGATGCCGGATAGGTCAAAATTGACCCACCCTTGGTGACCCATTTCCTAATTCATTTATTTTCTCCTCCCAACTAAATCTCTCTCACTCTCTCTCTCTCTCTCTCTCTCTCTCTCTCTCTCTCTCTCTCTCTTGGTTATTAGTCCCTCCTCTCCACCGATTTCTTTGTCACATCCCTCTTTGACCAAGGTTTGTCCTTTGGTTAATCTAGGGGACCACTATAAATACTCCTTATACTCCTAACCCTAAATTTAACCAACCTCTTCCTATCTTCTCTCTATCTTCTGCCACCTTTAGCTTCTTCTTGTGCTAGAAATTCTTGCTTCTTCTCTTTACTCTTTAATGCGTTCGAGTTGGTTGTAATAATTATATGGCGGTTCGTGGTACATCTTCTAATAGTGGAATCAGATAAAGGTATCTTTTAATCTCATGAGTTCAGATCTGTGAACTTTAGTGAACTCTGAGTTCTGCATCAGAAAATTCTACTAAAAGACTTATCTTTATTTACTCGAATTTTTTTATTTTTTTGGTTTTTTTTGCCACTTGGTTTCGAAAATCAAAACTCGAGCCAGACAAAACCCTTGAAGGGTGATCCTCATTTGATATTATGTAATAACTCATGATTTGTGAAATTCTTGAGTTGAGTCTCTATGTAGTGGATGTAACTCCATTGAGAGAGTGAACCACTATAAATACTTTGTCTCTTTTCTTTGTTGGTTGTTTTTTATTTCTATGTTTATTGTCGAATCCTTGATCATAAAAGAGATTTTGTTTGGTTAGGAATTTTATTAAAAATGAGTTATCAAATTCTTCTTCAAATAAAATTTGAGTTTTTAAATAAAATTGTTTAAAAAGTTCCAAAAACCATATTCATCCTCCCCTCTAAGGTTTTTCAAAAGTTTTACCTCCTATTTCAAAATTTGAAGAATATCTTAAATCTTGGAAAAGAGAACTTTTAAAAGAAAAACTTGACAGTGCGCAAAGCACTCTTGTATTTCATTTAAGTGATAATGTTCTAAGATAAATAAAAGATAAATCCACTGCTTTTGAAACATGGAACAGACTTGAAGAAATGTATTCAAACATTCTCTTTCAAACAAGATTTATTTGAAAGGGTAATTATTTTGTTTTAAAGAGACTTCTTCAAAATCTCTTGATGATAATCTAGATGATTTAAACAAAATAGTGCAACAATGAAAAGATGGTGGTGAAGATATTTACGATGAAAATATTGCGATCATTCCATTGAATTCTTTGTCCGAATTTTTTTGTTGATGTCAAAACGGCTATTAATTAGGGTCATGAAAAAATTGAATCTTTTCCGATGTTAAGTTTCCTCTTAGAACTAAAAGTCTTGACCTTAAGAAGAAAAATAAAAATAATGGAAAAACTCTTTATGTTAGAGGTAGACCAGATAAAAGGGATTCTCACCGTCATAAAGATAGGTCCAAAAATAAGGGTATGTCTAAATCTCGAGAACCTAAAGAAAGGGTTAAAAGTAAATTCAAATGTTTTTATTTGGATAAAGAAGGACATGTTAAGAGCAAATGTCTTGAAAGAATTCGGGATGAGAAAACAATAAAATGGGTTTTTCAAAAGATAATGCGAGTGAAAACAAACAGTTGGAGTATGATAACATTGGCAACTCTAGGTTCTCTGAAGTTATGTGCATTTCTCACTCCTTCTGTATCTGATGAATGGATAATTGATTCTTGTTGTTCTTATCATATGTGTCATAACAAAAACTGGTTTTCTGAATTAAAACCTGTTGAAACTTGTAAAGTTTTTATGAGCGAGAATGACTATTGTCCAATTGAAGAAATAGGATCTGTTTCTATAAAAATGTATGATGGTATTATTAGAATACTGTTTGATGTTAGGTATGCCCCTCATTTCGTTAGGTAATCTTAATGGTGTTAGTACACGAATTCGAACTTTTATGGGAATGTGATACTTTGTTTTGTGTATTTATACAATATAAAAAAACGTTCGAATCGTTTTGAATAATTTTTTTAGAAGAATTTTTTTCCGACATAAATTTTGTAAAAAAGCGTGATGATTAGTACACGAATTCAAACTTTTATGAGAATGTGATACCTTGTTTTGTGTATTTATACAATATAAAAAACGTTCAGAATCATTTTGAACAATTTTTTTGAAAAATTTTTTCGGACCTAAATTTTGTAAAAAACATGATGATTAGTACACGAACTAGAGCTTATATGGGAATGTGATACTTCGTTTTGTGTATTTATACAACATGAAAAACATTCATAATCGTTTTGACCAATTTTTTACAGAATTTTTTCCGACCTAAATTTTATAAAAAACGTGATGATTAATACACGAATTCGAGCTTTTATGTGAATGTGACACTTTGTTTTGCGTATTTATACAATATAAAAAATGTTCAGAATCGTTTTGAGCAATTTTTTAGAGATATTTTTCTGACCTAAATTTTGTAAAAAATGTGATGATTAGTACACTAATTAGAGCTTTAATAAGAATGTGATACTTCGTTTTATGTTTTTATACAACATGAAAAACATTTAGAATAATTTTGAGCAATTTTTTTAAGAAATTTTCCCGACCTAAATTTTTTAGAAAAAGTGATGCCTAGGACACGAATTCGAGCTTTTACAGGAATGTGACACTTCATTTTGTGTATTTTTTCAACATGAAAAACATTCAGAATTGTTTTGAGCAAATTTTAGAGAAAATTTTTTCCCACCAAAATTTTGTAAAAAACGTAATGATTAGTACACGAATTAGAACTTTAATGGAAATGTGATACTTCATTTTGTGTATTTTTATAACATGAAAAACATTCAAATTTGTTTTGAGCAATTTTTACAGAAATTTTTACCGACCTAAATTTTGTAAAAAAAACGTGATGTTTAGTACACGAATTCGAGCTTTTATAGGAATGTGACACTTTGTTTTGTGTATTTATACAATATTAAAGACGTTCAAAATCGTTTTGAACAATTTTTTGAGAAATTTTTTAAGACCTAAATTTTGTAAAAAACATAATGTAATAGTACACGAATTAGAGCTTTTATAGGGATGTGATACTTCGTTTTGTGTATTTATACAACATGAAAAACATTCAGAACCGTTATGAGCAACTTTTTAAAGAAATTTTTTCAGACCTAAATTTTGTAAAAAACGTGATGATTAGTACACGAATTCGAGGTTTTATGGGAATGTGACACTTTGTTTTGTGTATTTATACAATATTAAAAACGTTCAAAATCGTTTTGAACAATTTTTTGAGAAATTTTTTAAGACCTAAATTTTGTAAAAAACATAATGTAATAGTACACGAATTAGAGCTTTTATGGGGATGTGATACTTCGTTTTGTGTATTTATACAACATGAAAAACATTCAGAACCGTTATGAGCAACTTTTTAAAGAAATTTTTTCAGACCTAAATTTTGTAAAAAACGTGATGATTAGTACACGAATTCGAGGTTTTATGGGAATGTGACACTTTGTTTTGTGTATTTATACAATATAAAAAACGTTCAGAATCGTTTTGAGCAATTTTTTACAGAAATTTTTTTGGACATAAATTTTGTAAAAAACGTGATAATTAGTACACAATTTCCAACTTTCATGGGAATGTGATACTTTGCTTTGTGTATTTATATAACATGAAAAAAGTTCAGAATCGTTTTGTACAATATTTTAGAGAAATTTTTTCTGACCTAAATTTATAAAAAACGTGATGATTAGTACATGTATTCGAGCTTTTATGGGAATGTGACTCTTTGTTTTGTGTATTTATACGATATAAAAAACATCCAGAATTGTTTTGAGCAATTTTTTAGAAAAAATTTTTTTGGAACTAAATTTTGTGAAAAAACATAATGATTTGTACACGAATTAGAGCTTTAATGGGAATGTGATACTTCGTTTGTGTATTTATACAACATGAAAAACATTCAGAATAATTTTCAGCAATTTTTTACAGAAATTTTTCTGACCTAAATTTTTTTAAAAAAGTAATGCCTAGGACATGAATTTGAGCTTTTACAGGAATGTGATACTTCATTTTGTGTATTTATACAACATGAAAAACATTAAGAATCATTTTGAGCAAATTTCACAGAAATTTTTTTCCCAGTAAAATTTTGTAAAAAACGTGATTATTAGTACAAGAATTAGAGCTTTAACGGGAATGTGATTCTTCGTAATGTGTAAATATATGACTTGAAAAACATTCATAATCGTTTTGAACAATTTTTTAGAGAAACTTTTTTCGACCTAAATTTTTTAAAAAACGTGATGATTAGTACACATATTAGAGCTTTAATGAGAATGTGATACTTCATTTTGTGCATTTATACAACATGAAAAACGTCCAGAATCGTTTTGAGCAATTTTTTAGTGATATTTTTTCGGACCTAAATTTTGTGAAAAACGTATGATTATTAGTACACGAATTAGAGTTTTTTGGGACCTAAATTTTATTAAAAACATAATAATCAGTACATGAATTCGAGCTCTTATAGGAATGTGATATATCGTTTTGTGTATTTATACAACATGAAATACATTTAGAATAATTTCCAGCAATTTTTTACAGAAATTTTTCTGACCTAAATTTAAAAAAAAAAAAAGTGATGCCTAGATTACGAATTCGAGGTTTTACAGGAATGTCATACTTCATTTTGTGTATTTATACAACATGAAAAACATTCGAAATCATTTTGATCAAATTTTACAGAAATTTTTTCCCACCAAAATTTTGTAAAAAATGTGATTATTAGTACGCAAATTCGAGCTTTTATGGGAATGTGACACTTTGTTATGTGTATTTATACAACATGAAAAACATTCAGAATTGTTTTGAGCAATTTTTTAGAAAAATTTTTTCCAACCTAAATTTTGTAAAAAAAAGTAACGATTAGTACACGAATTCGAACTTTTATGGGAATGTGATACTTTGTTTTATGTATTTATACAATATGAAAAACGATCAAAATCGTTTTGAACAATTTTTTTGAGAAATTTTTTCGGACCTAAATTTTGTAAAAAACATGATGATTAGCACACAAATTAGAGCTTTTATGGGAATGTGATACTTCGTTTTTGTGTATTTATATAACATGAAAAACATTAAGAATTCGTCTGGACCAATTTTTTACAGAAATTTTTTCCGACTTAAATTTAGTAAAAAACGTGATGATTAATACATGAATTCAAGATTTTATGGGAATTTGACACTTTATTTTGTGTATTTATACAATATGAAAAACGTTCAGAATTGTTTTGAACAATTTTTTAGAGATATTTTTTCTGACCTAAATTTTTTAAAAAACTTGATGATTAGTACATGAATTAGAGCTTTAATGGGAATGTTATACTTCGTTTTGTATATTTGTACAACATGAAAAACATTCAGAATCGTTATGAGCAACTTTTTAAAGAAATTTTTTCCGACCTAAATTTTGCAAAAAACGTGATGAGTAGTACACGAATTCGAGGTTTTATGGGAATGTGACACTTTGTTTCGTGTATTTATAAAATATAAAAAACATTCAGAATCGTTTTGAACAATTTTTTACTGAAATTTTTTCGAACGTAAATTTTGTAAAAACGTGATGATTAGTCCACGATTTCGAACTTTTATGTGAATGTGATACTTTGCTTTGTGTATTTATATAACATGAAAAAAGTTCAGAATCGTTTTGTACAATTTTTTAGAGAAATTTTTTTTTACCTAAATTTATAAAAAACGTGATGTTCAATACACGAATTCGATCTTTTATGGGAATGTGATTCTTCGTAATGTGTAAATGTACGACTTGAAAAACATTCATAATCGTTTTGAATAATTTTTTAGAGAATTTTTTTTTCACCTAAATTTTTTAAAAAACGTGATGATTAGTACAAGAATTCGAACTTTTATGGGAATGTGATACTTTGTTTTTTGTATTTATACAATATGAAAAACGTTAAAAATTGTTTTGAACAAATTTTTTGAGAAATTTTTTCGGTCCTAAATTTTGTAAAAAACATGATGATTAGCACACGAATTAGAGCTTTTACGGGAATGTGATACTTCGTTTTGTGTATTTATACAACATGAAAAACATTAAGAATCGTCTTGAACAATTTTTTACAGAAATTTTTTCCAACCTAAATTCTGTAAAAAAACGTGATGATTAATACACGAATTCGAGGTTTTATGGGAATGTGACATTTTATTTTGTGTATTTATACTATATGAAAAACGTTCAGAATCATTTTGAACAATTTCTTAGAGATATTTTTTATGACCTAAATTTTTTAAAAAACTTGACGATTAGTACATGAATTCGAGCTTTAATGGGAATGTGATACTTCGTTTTGTGTATTTATACAACATGAAAAACATTTAGAATAATTTTGAGCAATTTTTTACAGAAATTTTTCCGACCTAAATTTTTTTAAAAAAGTGATGCCTAGGACGCGAATTCGAGCTTTTACAGGAATGTGATACTTCATTTTGTTTATTTATACAACATGAACAAATTCAGAATCGTTTTGAGTAAATTTTAGAGAAAATTTTTTCCCACCGAAATTTTGTAAAAAACGTGATGATTAGTACTAATGGAAATGTGATACTTTATTTTGTGTATTTTTATAACATGAAAAACATTCAGATTCGTTTTGAGCAATTTTTTACAGAAATTTTGTTCCGACCTAAATTTTGTAAAAAAACGTGATGTTCAGTACACGAATTCGAGCTTTTATAGGAATGTGATACTTTGTTTTGTTTATTTATACGACATGAAAAAAGTTCAGAATTGTTTTGAACAATTTTTTTAGAAAAATTTTTTCTCACCTAAATTTTGTAAACAACTTGATGATTAGTACACGAATTAGAGCTTTTATGGGAATGTGATACTTTTTTTTGTGTATTTATACAACATGAAAAACATTCAGAATCGTTATGGCTACTTTTTTAAGAAATTTTTTCTGACATAAATTTTGTAAAAAACATGATGATGAGTACAAGAATTCGAGCTTTTATGGGAGTGTGACACTTTGTTTTGTGTATTTATAAAACATGAAAAAAATTCAGAATCGTTTTGAGCAATTTTTTTGAGAAATTTTTCAAGACATCAATTTTGTAGAAAACATGACTATCAGTACACGAATTAGAACTTTAATGGGATTGTGATACGTCTTTTTGTGTATCTATACAATATGAAAAATGTTCAGAATCGTTTTGAGCAATTTTTTAGAAAAATTTTTTCCGACCAAAATTTTGTAAAAAACGTGACGCCACGAATTCGAACTTTTATAGCAATGTGATACTTTTTTTTGTGTTTTTATACAACATAGAAAAAGCTCAGAATCGTTTTGAACAATTTTTTTGAAAAATATTTCCGACCTAAATTTTGTAAAAAACATGATGATTAGTACACGTATTAGAGCTTTAATGGAAATGTTAAACTTCATTTTGTGTGTTTATACAACATGAAAAACATTCAGAATACTTATGAGCAATTTTTTAGGGAAATTTTTTTCGACCTAAATTATGCAAAAAACGAGATGATTAGTACACGAATTAGAGTTTTAATGGGAATGTGATACTTCGTTTTGTGTAATATTTACAAAATAAAAAACATTCAGATTCGTTTTCAGCAATTTTTTACAAAAATTTTTTCCAACCTAAATTTTGTAAAAAAACGTAATGATTAGTACACAAATTAGAGCTTTAATGGGAATGTGATACTTCGTTTTGTGTATTTATACAGCATGAAAAACATTCAGAATCGTTATGAGCCATTTTTTACGTAAATTTTTTCCGACCTAAATTGTGTAAAAAACGTGATGATTAATACACAAATTAGCGCTTTAATTGGAATGTGATTCTTCATTTTGTGTATTTTATACAACATGAAAAACATTCAAAATCATTTTGAGCAATATTTTAGAGAAATTTTTTTGACCTAAATTTTATAAAAAACGAGATTATTAGTACACGAATTAGAGTTTTACTGGGATTATGATACGTCTTTTTGTGTATCTATACAACATGAAAAACGTTCAGAATCTTTTTGAGCAATTTTTCAGAAAATTTTTTTCGGACCTAAATTTTGTAAAAAAAAATGATGATTAGTACACAAATTCGAGCTTTTATGGGAATGTAATACTTTGTTTTGTAAATTTATAAAAGATGAAAAAAGTTTAGAATCGTTTAGAACAATTTTTTAGAGAAATTTTTTCGGTCCTAAATTTTGTAAAAAAAGTGATGATTAGTACACGAATTCGAACTTTCATGGGAATGTACTACTTTGTTTTGTAAATTTATACAAGATGAAAAAAGTTCAGAATCGTTTAGAACAATTTTTAGAGAAATTTTTTCGGACCTAAATTTTGTAAAAAACATGATGATTAGTACACGAATTCGAACTTTTATGGGAATGTGACATTTTGTTATGTGTATTTATACAACTTGAAAAACGTTTAGAATCGTTTTGAGCAATTTTTCGAAAAAATTTTCAAATCTAAATTTTTTAAAAAACGTGTTGATTAGTACCCGAATTGGAGCTTTAGATGGAATGTGATACTTCGTTTTGTGTATTTATACAACATGAGAAACATTGAGAATGGTTTTGAACAATTTTTTGGAAAAATTTTTCCGGACCTGAATTTTCTAAAAAACGTGATGTAGTACACGAATTCGAGTTTTTATGAGAAATATGATATTTCGGTTTGTATATTTATACAACATGAAAAACATTCAGAATCGTTTTTAGCAATTTTTTAGAGAAATTTTTTCGGACCTACATCTGGTAAAAAGCGTAATGTATAATACACGAATTAGAGCTTTAATGGGAATGCGATTCTTCGTTTTGTGTATTTATACAAATGAGAAACATTCAGAATCGTTTTGAGCAAGTTTTTAGAGAAATTGTTTCCGACCTAAATTTTCTAAAAAACCTGATGATTAGTACACGAATTAGAGCTTTATCGGGAATGTAATTCTTCATTTTGTGTAAATATACAACATGAATAATATTCAGAATCGTTTTGATCAATTTTTAAAGAAATTTTTTCCGACCTAAATTTTGTAAAAAACGTGATGATTAGTACACGAGTTAGAGCTTTAATGGTAATGTAATATTTCGTTTTGCATATTTATACAACATGAAGAACGTTCAGAATCGTTTTGAGCAATTTTTTAGCGAATATTTTTCCGAACTAAATTTTGTTAAAAACGTGATGATTAGTACACGAATTTGAGCTTTAATGGAAATCTGATGGTTCATTTTGTGTATTTATACTATATGCGAAACATTTAAAATCGTTTTGAGCAATTTTTTGGAGAAATTTTTTCGGACCTAAATTTTGTAAAAAAATGTGGTGATTAATACTCGAATTCGAGCTTTAATGGAAATGCGATATTTCGTTTTGTGTATTTATGTAATATGAAAAACGTTCATAATCGTTTTGAGCAATTTTTAAGACGAATTTTTTCAGATCTAAATTTTTTAAAAACCGTGATTATTAGTACACGAATTAGAACTTTAATAGGAATGTGATATTTCGTTTTGTGTATTTATACAACATGAAAAATATTCAGAATCGTTTTGAGAAATTTTTTAAAGAAATTTTTTCGAACCTAAATTTTGTAAAAAACGTGATGATTAGTACACGAATTAGAGCTTTAATGGAAATGTGATGCTTTGTTTTGTGTATTTATTCAACAAGAAAAACGTCAAAATCGTTTTGAGCAGTTTTTTAGACAATTTTTTTCATACCTAAATTTTGTAAGAAACGTGATGATTAGTACTCGAATTCGAGCTTTTATGCGAATATGATACTTCGTTTGATACATTTATATAACATGAAAAACGTTAAGAATCGTTTTGATTAATTTTTTAGTCAAATTTTTTCAGATCTAAATTTTATAAAAAACGTGATGATTATTACTCGAATTTGAGCTTTAATGGGAATGCGATATTTCGTTTTGCGTATTTATACTATATGAAAAATATTTAGAATTATTTTGAACAAATTTTTTAGAGAATTTTTTTTCAAACTTAAATTTTGTAAATAATGCACACGAATTCGAACTTTAATGGGAATGTGAAATTTTCTTTTTCCTATCACTTTAGTAAGAATGTTTTTTTTTTTTTGCTAAATGAGAATATAATATAATATAAAATTACAAGATAAAAATAAAATTCTTAATTGCCGTCCAATCCCGACTGCCATTCCTATCAATTTCCCCGTCTAATATAGAAAGTTGGATCAAGTTTGTTTGATTTATGGACCAATTGCTTTAAAAAATTGGCCCATACACTTATGGGCCAATTATTAGACAATCAACTTGGTGGAAATTTCAATCCGAATTCAAGACCCCTTTTTCTTTTTTTTTTAATTATTATTTTTTAATTTTTTTTCTCGCCTATCATCACTTGGATTATAATTTTTTTCTTAACTTGTCATTTAAAATGTAATTTCTTTATCTTTGTCTTTATTTATTTTCATGTTTTATGTTTTAATAACTTCGTATATATATATATGCAAGACAGCTACAAAATCCAAGCACAAAAACAATTTATTTGTTTAGTTTTCTTCTAGCACATTACCAACAAAACAAGAAATAACCCAAAGACCCACATGAGCGTAGCTCAGTTGTTTCTGTAACTGCAGAGTTGGTACCAAGAACTAAGGTTCAAATCCTGACAGTGACACTACGGGAATTTCAACCTCTCCAATGTAGGAAGTGATTTACATCCTCTACCCGTGTATCCCGCAAGGGAAAAAATAAGAGAATTTAAAGTCGGATCATGTAATACATCTCCTACCACACTTTCTTTTATTGTAAGTTTATTACTCCTTCCATTTTTCTTACTTATCACAGTTTGAATATTCTATTTTTTTTACTTATGACGTTGTTGAAAATAATGCAATTTTAATCAAAATCTTCCTATTAACTAGGCGAATGCTGACTCTGACCGATAGAGACCTAAAAAAGGCAGAATAAGCTATTCGTCTTACAAAATGATGAGTCAAATGCCTTCGCCCTAGCCCCCTCTCTATCCCTTATATACCTTTTCAACATGTTAATTTCTCTCACAATTCCTATGTTATGAAAAGTGTAATTACTCATTCTCAATAACTTTTATCATTTTTCAATATCCATTCTAGCCATCATTCATTATTTCACACAAATTTTAAGTTAAATTTTGAATTTTTTTCAATGTTAATAAATTAAGCGAGATATTTATGTTAAGGTTAATTTAATCTATACATACAAAAAAATTCTCTAATTTCATATTTTCTAATTTGCGCGATATTCGAAATGTATCAAGTAAAAAAAAATAGAGAGAGAAATAATCTTAAAAAGCAAAAAATAAATCTTCTTAAACTCTTATAAATAAATACACCCTCTGTTTTTTTTACTTGTCACGTTTTAAACATTACACAATTAAGGTAATACGAAATTAGAAAATTCTTTATATACATAGATTAAATTACTCTTAACATCAATAACTCACCTAATTTATTAACTTTGAAAAAAATTTCAAATAAATTATTGATAAAGAACCATTACACTTTGACGAATCATTTGGGGCTTTTATATAAATACTTTGCTTTTAATGTTTGATGGTTCATTATGAAATATTTGTTTGTTGTGCAATTGATCTTTCAGGGTGATTTAATCCAGAAATAAACAATTTATTAAGAAAAAAATATATGTGACTGAATAGCGACGGAATATCTGTTGCACCTCTTGCGACGGATTTGCAACGATACATTTGTCGCAATTCTGTCATGTACGAAATTCTATGGCAAATTTCAAGAAAAAATGTGACCATGCAACCAAATGTCTATCATAGCGACGGCAGTATACCGTTGCATTTGATCATTTACCACAGAATTTATCGTTGCCAATTAACAGTTTCAAGTTCCGTCGCCATTTAACAGTTTCCTTAGTTATATATTATATTCTTTCCATGTAAAAATTGATGTATGGAATTAATCTATTCTTTACCAAACCAAACTTTGTCAATTTGTTCGAAGAAGAGGGAAAGTAAGAGAATATATTCTTTCCATGTTAATATTTATATATTGAATTAATCCCAAGGATTGACACGTTATATATGTATACTCTTTACCAAACCAAGTTTTGGCAATTTTGCTAAAGTATGTCATACAAATTCATTAGTGATCCCATGTGAGATATTGGAGTATGACATTCATGAAAGTGATTCTGATTTCATGAAAAAATGGGACAAAATGATCATATATTCACATTGACAATTTCAGACTATAAATACTGCCCAAAGTTTCTCAATCTTGCACCAAAACATCTTCACCTCTCTCAGCCATATATATATCCTCATCTTTTAGCTCCTTTTTAAGTTACTTTTTGATCATATCAATATGGGTGTTATAGCTGTTGATACGGAGAGGAAGTCCGCACTACCACCAGCTAAGTTGTTCAAGGCCTTCTTCGTTGATTCTGATTGCAAAATTCTCAAAGCATTGCCTAATGCCATTATCAAGAACGTTGAGATCCTCCAGGGAAATGGTGGAGCTGGAACTATCAAGTCGGTCCACTTCAATGAAGGTTAATTAGTTTTTAAGTTTTTTCTTCTATTGAAATTATATATATATATATATAAGAGGTCAAGAAATATGACTCGAATCTAATACGCTAATACACTATCGTAAATTCTAATAAATTTGATCACTTAATAAGGAGAGGAGATTCTCATAGTTAACATGACATTATTCTAATAAGAACTTTTACTCTAAAATTGTTTATTTTTGTCTTAACTTTGTTCTAAAGTTATTTTTTTTAAAAAAAAAAATAGTTTTCACCATTTGTTTCTCAACTCGGATCGTTTGTAGCATTTTATGTACTCGTTTTTGTATTACTTTCTAATTTAGAATATTTTATTAATAAAACTTATTAAATAAAAGATAAACTTTAAGGAAAAAAGATAAACACTAATAGAAAAATTTATTAAAAAACAAATAATACAGAAAGTGATACACAAAATAATACAGACGATGTGAGTATTTTTTTCTGAGTATTTATTTGGGGGTAGAATTTGTTTAGTTATTGCATGTGTCAATCTCAATATGTTTGCCTAAGCCATCGATACATGTATCTCCCATTTTCATAAATTAAAGGAATATTTATGATGGAAAAGATGAAAAATGAAAATTTTTTTCCATGTCAATTTAATCCATACAATAGTGACTTTTGCAGGAATTTGCCAACTTTGTTTTTTTTTTTTTTTTTTTTACTTCACCAATATTATAAAAAAAAACAATAGTTTTAAGACCAAACTTACCGAAATTGTGTTCAAACCAACCCTACAGACTAATTTAATCTAAACTCCTTTATATGTTGCTAAAAAAAAGATTCAGTATCAGACCAATTTGAGTTTCTGATTCGGTGGAATCCGAATCAAAGGCAAAGATTTCATGTTGCAGTGAGGGCCACAGTCTCCTACAAAGAATTATTTTCAATATATTTATACACTTTTAAATACTAAATTTGATCTTTCAAAAATTTATGTTGAAATATACGTATAGATTTCCCAGTAAAGAACATAAAGCACCGAGTGGAGGAATTGGACGAGGATAACATGATCTACAAATACGATGATCGTGGATGGAGAAACTTTGATGCCGGTATTGAATCGAGCATCTTACGTCATCAAGATCGAACCATCCGGCACCTGGGATCCGTTTGCAAGCAACACACCACATTCTACACTAAGGCTGATTCCAATATTAATGAAGAGGAAATCAAGGCCAGTAATGAAGAAGTTGCTAAAATGTTCAACTTCAAAGATGTTGAAGCTTACGTCCTGGCCAACCCAAATTACTAAATAATAATTAAATCTGATTTCTATATCAGATAAATATATTGTATTTCTATTTCAAAGTGTGTGTTTGTTTTTTGGCTATGTTTCTGGTTTTCTTTTGCAGAATAAAATTCCACTGGATTCTTTATCAGTGGTGAGAATTATGTAATAATACTACCACAAAAAAAAAGAATTATGGAATAACTACAACCAGTACTTGTTCATTTGTTTTTTCTTTGTCTGAATTTTTGTTCAAAATGGAAATTATTAAAGTCAGCAACAATGGCCTGAGCTACATCATGAGAGATGTTTATAAACCAATCTAAAGAAACGTTTGAGTCAAGAGGAATCCTAACTAAAAGATAGAAACATTTCATACTCTTTTTGTATGAGAAAAATTAGCGGATCTCCTATCAATTTGAGTTGGAAAACTAGCAATTTGGTGCCCTAAGCTAAGAAAAGTCAATAAAGCGCCACCAAAATTCCGAACAACGAATATCCATTAAAAAAGTGTTAACTTATTCATTAAAAAAAATATCAACGGTGGATTATGTCTACAACTTTCGGCTAGTTTATTCCCCATGATCATTGAGCCTCGTTCATACATTAGGCTTGCGCTAGTTATTTGGGATGCCGAATAGGTCAAAATTGACCCACCCTTGGTGACCCATTTCCTAATTCATTTATTTTCTCCTCCCAACTAAATCTCTCTCTCTCTCTCTCTCTCTCTCTCTCTCTCTCTCTCTCTCTTGGTTATTAGTCCCTCCTCTCCACCGATTTCTTTGTCACATCCCTCTTTGACCAAGGTTTGTCCTTTGGTTAACCTAGGGGACCACTATAAATACTCCTTATACTCCTAACCCTAAATTCAACCAACCTCTTCCTATCTTCTCTCTATCTTCTGCCCCCTTTAGCTTCTTCTTGTGCTAGAAATTCTTGCTTCTTCTCTTTACTCTTTAATGCGTTCGAGTTGGTTGTAATAATATATGGCGGTTCGTGGTACATCTCCTAATAGTGGAATCAGATAAAGGTATCTTTTAATCTCATGAGTTCAGATCTGTGAACTTTAGCGTGAACTGTGAGTTCTGCATCAGGAAATTCTACTAAAAGACTTATCTTTATTTACTCGAATTTTTTTTATTTTTTTGGTTTTTTTTGCCGCTTGGTTTCGAAAACCAAAACTCGAGCCAGACAAAACCCTTGAAGGGTGATCCTCATTTGATATTATGTAATAACTCGTGATTTGTGAAATTCTTGAGTTGAGTCTCTAGGTAGTGGATGTAACTCTATTGAGAGAGTGAACCACTATAAATACTTTGTCTCTTTTCTTTGTGGCTTGTTTTTTATTTCTATGTTTATTGTCGAATCCTTGATCATAAAAGAGATTTTGTTTGGTTAGGAATTTTATTAAAAATGAGTTATTAAATTCTTCTTCAAATAAAATTTGAGTTTTTAAATAAAATTGTTTAAAAAGTTCCAAAAACCATATTCATCCCCCCCTCTAAGGTTTCTCAAAAGTTTTACCTCCTATTTCAAAATTTGAAGAATATCTTAAATCTTGGAAAAGAGAACTTTTAAAAGAAAAACTTGACAGTGCGCAGAGCACTCTTGTATTTCATTTAAGTGATAATGTTCTAAGATAAATAAAAGATAAATCCACTGCTTTTGAAACATGGAACAGACTTGAAGAAATGTATTCAAACATTCTCTTTCAAACAAAATTTATTTGAAAGGGTAATTATTTTGTTTTAAAGAGACTTCTTCAAAATCTCTTGATGATAATCTAGATGATTTAAACAAAATAGTGCAACAATGAAAAGATGGTGGTGAAGATATTTCTGATGAAAATATTGCGATCATTCTGTTGAATTCTTTGTCTGAATTTTTTGTTGATGTCAAAACGGCTATTAATTAGGGTCATGAAAAATTGAATCTTTCTGATGTTAAGTTTCCTCTTAGAACTAAAAGTCTTGACCTTAAGAAGAAAAATAAAAATAATGGAAAAACTCTTTATGTTAGAGGTAGACTAGATAAAAGGGATTCTCACCGTCATAAAGATAGGTCCAAAAATAAGGGTATGTCTAAATCTCGAGAACCTAAAGAAAGGGTTAAAAGTAAATTCAAATGTTTTTATTAGGATAAAGAAGGACATGTTAAGAGCAAATGTCTTGAAAGAATTCGGGATGAGAAAACAATAAAATGGGTTTTTCAAAAGATAATGCGAGTGAAAACAAACAGTTGGAGTATGATAACATTGGCAGCTCTACGTTCTCTGAAGTTATGTGCATTTCTCACTCCTTCTGTATCTGATGAATGGATAATTGATTCTTGTTGTTCTTATCATATGTGTCATAACAAAAACTGGTTTTCTGAATTAAAACCTGTTGAAACTTGTAAAGTTTTTATGAGCAAGAATGACTATTGTCCAATTGAAGAAATAGGATCTGTTTCTATAAAAATGTATGATGGTGTTATTAGAATACTGTTTGATGTTAGGTATGCCCCTCATTTCGTTAAGTAATCTTAATGGTGTTAGTACACGAATTCGAACTTTTATAGGAATGCGATACTTTGTTTTGTGTATTTATACAACATAAAAAACGTTCTGAATCATTTTGAACAATTTTTTAGAAGAATTTTTTCCGACATAAATTTTGTAAAAAACGTGATGATTAGTACACGAATTCAAACTTTTATGAGAATGTGATACCTTGTTTTGTGTATTTATACAATATAACATTTTGAACAATTTTTTTTGAAAAATTTTTTCGGACCTAAATTTTGTAAAAAACATGATGATTAGTACACGAACTAGAGCTTATATGGGAATGTGATACTTCCTTTTGTGTATTTATACAACATGAAAAATATTCATAATCGTTTTGACCAATTTTTTACAGAATTTTTTCCGACCTAAATTTTGTAAAAAACGTGATGATTAATACACGAATTCGAGCTTTTATGTGAATGTGACACTTTGTTTTGCGTATTTATACAATATGAAAAATGTTCATAATCGTTTTGAGCAATTTTTTAGAGATATTTTTTCTGACCTAAATTTTGTGAAAAATGTGATGATTAGTACACTAATTAGAGCTTTAATAAGAATGTGATACTTCGTTTTATGTTTTTATACAACATGAAAAACATTTAGAATAATTTTGAGCAATTTTTTTCAGAAATTTTCCCGACCTAAATTTTTTTTAAAAAAAAGTGATGCCTAGGACACGAATTCGAGCTTTTACGAGAATGTGACACTTCATTTTGTGTATTTTTTCAACATGAAAAGCATTCAGAATTGTTTTGAGCAAATTTTAGAGAAAATTTTTTCCCACCAAAATTTTATAAAAAACGTAATGATTAGTACACGAATTAGAACTTTAATGGAAATGTGATACTTCATTTTGTGTATTTTTATAACATGAAAAACATTCAAATTTGTTTTAAGCAATTTTTTACAGAAATTTTTTCTGACCTAAATTTTGTAAAAAAACGTGATGTTTAGTACACGAATTCGAGCTTTTATAGGAATGTGACACTTTGTTTTGTGTATTTATACAATATTAAAAACGTTCAAAATCGTTTTGAACAATTTTTTGAGAAATTTTTTAAGACCTAAATTTTGTAAAAAACATAATGTAATAGTACACGAATTAGAGCTTTTATGGGGATGTGATACTTCGTTTTGTGTATTTATACAACATGAAAAATATTCAGAACCGTTATGAGCAACTTTTTAAAGAAATTTTTTTAGACCTAAATTTTGTAAAAAACGTGATTATTCGTACACGAATTCGAGGTTTTATGGGAATGTGACACTTTGTTTTGTGTATTTATACAATATAAAAAACGTTCAGAATCGTTTTGAGCAATTTTTTACAGAAATTTTTTCGGACATAAATTTTGTAAAAAACGTGATAATTAGTACACAATTTCTAACTTTTATGGGAATGTTATACTTTGCTTTGTGTATTTATATAACATGAAAAAAGTTCAGAATCGTTTTGTACAATATTTTAGAGAAATTTTTTCTGACCTAAATTTATAAAAAACGTGATGATTAGTACATGTATTCGAGCTTTTATGGGAATGTGACTCTTTGTTTTGTGTATTTATACGATATAAAAAACATCAAGAATTGTTTTGAGCAATTTTTTAGAAAAATTTTTTTTAGAACTAAATTTTGTGAAAAAACATGATGATTTGTACACGAATTAGAGCTTTAATGGGAATGTGATACTTCGTTTGTGTATTTATACAACATGAAAAACATTCAGAATAATTTTCAGCAATTTTTTACAGAAATTTTTCCGACCTAAATTTTTTTAAAAAAGTAATGCCTAGGACATGAATTTGAGCTTTTACAGGAATGTGATACTTCATTTTGTGTATTTATACAACATGAAAAACATTAAGAATCATTTTGAGCAAATTTTACAGAAATTTTTTTCCCAGTAAAATTTTGTAAAAACGTGATTATTAGTACAAGAATTAGAGCTTTAACGGGAATGTGATTCTTCGTAATGTGTAAATATACCACTTGAAAAACATTCATAATCGTTTTGAACATTTTTTAGAGAAACTTTTTTCGACCTAAATTTTTTAAAAAACATGATGATTAGTGCACATATTAGAGCTTTAATGAGAATGTGATACTTCATTTTGTGCATTTATACAACATGAAAAACGTCCAGAATCGTTTTGAGCAATTTTTTAGTGATATTTTTTCGGACCTAAATTTTGTAAAAAAACGTATGATTATTAGTACACGAATTAGAGTTTTTTGGGACCTAAATTTTATTAAAAACATAATAATCAGTACATGAATTCGAGCTTTTATAGGAATGTGATATATCGTTTTGTGTATTTAGAATAATTTTCAGCAATTTTTTACAGAAAACTTTCCGACCTAAATTTTAAAAAAAAAAAAAAAAAAGTGATGCCTAGATTACGAATTCGAGGTTTTACAGGAATGTCATACTTCATTTTGTGTATTTATACAACATGAAAAACATTCGAAATCAATTTGATCAAATTTTACAGAAATTTTTTCCCACCAAAATTTTGTAAAAAACGTGATTATTAGTACGAAAATTCGAGCTTTTATGGGAATGTGGCACTTTGTTATGTGTATTCATACAACATGAAAAACGTTCAGAATTGTTTTGAGCAATTTTTTAGAAAAATTTTTTCCAACCTAAATTTTGTAAAAAAAAGTAATGATTAGTACACGAATTCGAACTTTTATAGGAATGTGATACTTTGTTTTGTGTATTTATACAATATAAAAAACGTTCAAAATCGTTTTGAATAATTTTTTTGAGAAATTTTTTCGGACCTAAATTTTGTAAAAAAACATGATGATTAGCACACGAATTAGGGCTTTTATGGGAATGTGATACTTCGTTTTTGTGTATTTATATAACATGAAAAACATTAAGAATCGTCTGGACCAATTTTTTCCAGAAATTTTTTCCGACCTAAATTTAGTAGAAAACGTGATGATTAATACATGAATTCAAGATTTTATGGGAATTTGACACTTTATTTTGTGTATTTATACAATATGAAAAACGTTCAGAATCGTTTTGAACAATTTTTTAGAGATATTTTTTCTGACCTAAATTTTTTAAAAAACTTGATGATTAGTACATGAATTCGAGCTTTAATGGGAATGTTATACTTCGTTTTGTATATTTATACAACATGAAAAATATTCAGAATCGTTATGAGCAACTTTTTAAAGAAATTTTTTCCGACCTAACTTTTGCAAAAAACGTGATGATTAGTACACGAATTCGAGGTTTTATGGGAATGTGACACTTTGTTTCGTGTATTTATAAAATATAAAAAACATTCAGAATCGTTTTGAACAATTTTTTACTGAAATTTTTTCGAACGTAAATTTTGTAAAAAATGCGATGATTAGTCCACGATTTCGAACTTTTATGTGAATGTGATACTTTGCTTTGTGTATTTTTGTAACAAGAAAAAAGTTCAGAATCGTTTTGTACAATTTTTTAGACAAATTTTTTTTGACCTAAATTTATAAAAAACGTGATGTTCAGTACACGAATTCGAGCTTTTATGGGAATGTGATTCTTCGTAATATGTAAATATACGACTTGAAAAAACATTCATAATCGTTTTGAATAATTTTTTAGAGAAATTTTTTTCGACCTAAATTTTTTAAAAAACGTGATGATTAGTACAGGAATTCGAACTTTTATGGGAATGTGATACTTTGTTTTTTGTATTTGTACAATATGAAAAACGTTAAAAATCGTTTTGAACAAATTTTTTGAGAAATTTTTTCGGTCCTAAATTTTGTAAAAAACATGATGATTAGCACAAGAATTAGAGCTTTTACGGGAATGTGATACTTCGTTTTGTGTATTTATACAACATGAAAAACATTAAAAATCGTCTTGAACAATTTTTTACATAAATTTTTTCCGACCTAAATTTTGTAAAAAAACGTGATGTTTATTAATACACGAATTCGAGGTTTTATGGGAATGTGACACTTTATTTTGTGTATTTATACTATATGAGAAACGTTCAGAATCATTTTGAACAATTTCTTAGAGATATTTTTTATGACCTAAATTTCTTAAAAAACATGATGATTAGTACATGAATTCGAGCTTTAATGGGAATGTGATACTTCGTTTTATGTATTTATACAACATGAAAAACATTTAGAATAATTTTGAGCAATTTTTTACAGAAATTTTTCCGACCTAAATTTTTTTAAAAAAGTGATGCCTAGGACGCGAATTCGAGCTTTTACAGGAATGTGATACTTCATTTTGTTTATTTATACAACATGAAAAAATTCAGAATCGTTTTGAGTAAATTTTAGAGAAAATTTTTTCCCACCGAAATTTTGTAAAAAACGTGATGATTAGTACTAATAGAAATGTGATACTTTATTTTGTGTATTTTTATAACATGAAAACATTCAGATTCGTTTTGAGCAATTTTTTACAGAAATTTTGTTCCGACCTAAATTTTGTAAAAAAACGTGATGTTCAGTACACGAATTCGAGCTTTTATAGGAATGTGATACTTTGTTTTGTTTATTTATACGACATGAAAAAAGTTCAGAATTGTTTTGAGCAATTTTTTTAGAAAAATTTTTTCTCACCTAAATTTTGTAAACAACGTGATGATTAGTACACGAATTAGAGCTTTTATGGGAATGTGATACTTTTTTTTTTTGTGTATTTATACAACATGAAAAACATTCAGAATCGTTATGAGCCATTTTTTACAGAAATTTTTTCCGACCTGAATTTTCTGAAAAGCGTGATGATTAGTACACGAATTCGAGCTTTTATGGGAATGTGACACTTTCTCTTGTGTATTTATACAATATGAAAACCATTCAAAATCGTTTTGATCAATTTTCTACAGAAATTTTTTCGGACCTAAATTTTGTAAAAAACGTGATGATTAGTACACTATTTCGAACTTTTATGGGAATGTGATACTTTGCTTTGTGTATTTATGTAACATTAAAAAAATTCAGAATCGTTTTGTACAATTTTTTTAAAATATTTTTTTCTGACCTAAATTTTGTAAAAAACATTCAGAATCGTTTTGAACAATTTTTTACTGAATTTTCGAACGTAAATTTTGTAAAAAATGTGATGATTAGTCCACGATTTCGAACTTTTATGTGAATGTGATACTTTGCTTTGTGTATTTATGTAACATGAAAAAAGTTCAGAATCGTTTTGTACAATTTTTTAGAGAAATTTTATTTGACCTAAATTTATAAAAAACGTGATGTTCAGTACACGAATTCGAGCTTTTATGGGAATGTGATTCTTCGTAATATGTAAATATACGACTTGAAAAAACATTCATAATCGTTTTGAATAATTTTTTAGAGAAATTTTTTTCGACCTAAATTTTTTAAAAAACGTGATGATTAGTACAGGAATTCGAACTTTTATGGGAATGTGATACTTTGTTTTTTGTATTTATACAATATGAAAAACGTTAAAAATCGTTTTGAACAAATTTTTTGAGAAATTTTTTCGGTCCTAAATTTTGTAAAAAACATGATGATTAGCACAAGAATTAGAGCTTTTACGGGAATGTGATACTTCGTTTTGTGTATTTATACAACATGAAAAACATTAAAAATCGTCTTGAACAGTTTTTTACATAAATTTTTTCCGACCTAAATTTTGTAAAAAAACGTGATGTTTATTAATACACGAATTCGAGGTTTTATGGGAATGTGACACTTTATTTTGTGTATTTATACTATATGAGAAACGTTCAGAATCATTTTGAACAATTTCTTAGAGATATTTTTCATGACCTAAATTTCTTAAAAAACATGATGATTAGTACATGAATTCGAGCTTTAATGGGAATGTGATACTTCGTTTTATGTATTTATACAACATGAAAAACATTTAGAATAATTTTGAGCAATTTTTTACAGAAATTTTTCCGACCTAAATTTTTTTAAAAAAGTGATGCCTAGGACGCGAATTCGAGCTTTTACAGGAATGTGATACTTCATTTTGTTTATTTATACAACATGAAAAAATTCAGAATCGTTTTGAGTAAATTTTAGAGAAAATTTTTTCCCACCGAAATTTTGTAAAAAACGTGATGATTAGTACTAATAGAAATGTGATACTTTATTTTGTGTATTTTTATAACATGAAAAACATTCAGATTCGTTTTGAGCAATTTTTTACAGAAATTTTGTTCCGACCTAAATTTTGTAAAAAAACGTGATGTTCAGTACACGAATTCGAGCTTTTATAGGAATGTGATACTTTGTTTTGTTTATTTATACGACATGAAAAAAGTTCAGAATTGTTTTGAGCAATTTTTTTAGAAAAATTTTTTCTCACCTAAATTTTGTAAACAACGTGATGATTAGTACACGAATTAGAGCTTTTATGGGAATGTGATACTTTTTTTTTTTGTGTATTTATACAACATGAAAAACATTCAGAATCGTTATGAGCCATTTTTTACAGAAATTTTTTCCGACCTGAATTTTCTGAAAAGCGTGATGATTAGTACACGAATTCGAGCTTTTATGGGAATGTGACACTTTCTCTTGTGTATTTATACAATATGAAAACCATTCAAAATCGTTTTGATCAATTTTCTACAGAAATTTTTTCGGACCTAAATTTTGTAAAAAACGTGATGATTAGTACACTATTTCGAACTTTTATGGGAATGTGATACTTTGCTTTGTGTATTTATGTAACATTAAAAAAATTCAGAATCGTTTTGTACAATTTTTTTAAAATATTTTTTTCTGACCTAAATTTTGTAAAAAACATTCAGAATCGTTTTGAACAATTTTTTACTGAATTTTCGAACGTAAATTTTGTAAAAAATGTGATGATTAGTCCACGATTTCGAACTTTTATGTGAATGTGATACTTTGCTTTGTGTATTTATGTAACATGAAAAAAGTTCAGAATCGTTTTGTACAATTTTTTAGAGAAATTTTATTTGACCTAAATTTATAAAAAACGTGATGTTCAGTACACGAATTCGAGCTTTTATGGGAATGTGATTCTTCGTAATGTGTAAATATACGACTTGAAAAAACATTCATAATCGTTTTGAATAATTTTTTAGAGAAATTTTTTTCGACCTAAATTTTTTAAAAACCGTGATGATTAGTACAGGAATTCGAACTTTTATGGGAATGTGATACTTTGTTTTTTGTATTTATACAATATGAAAAACGTTAAAAATCGTTTTGAACAAATTTTTTGAGAAATTTTTTCGGTCCTAAATTTTGTAAAAAACATGATGATTAGCACAAGAATTAGAGCTTTTACGGGAATGTGATACTTCGTTTTGTGTATTTATACAACATGAAAAACATTAAAAATCGTCTTGAACAGTTTTTTACATAAATTTTTTCCGACCTAAATTTTGTAAAAAAACGTGATGATTATTAATACACGAATTCGAGGTTTTATGGGAATGTGACACTTTATTTTGTGTATTTATACTATATGAGAAACGTTCAGAATCATTTTGAACAATTTCTTAGAGATATTTTTCATGACCTAAATTTCTTAAAAAACATGATGATTAGTACATGAATTCGAGCTTTAATGGGAATGTGATACTTCGTTTTGTGTATTTATACAACATGAAAAACATTTAGAATAATTTTGAGCAATTTTTTACAGAAATTTTTCCGACCTAAATTTTTTTAAAAAAGTGATGCCTAGGACGCGAATTCGAGCTTTTACAGGAATGTGATACTTCATTTTGTTTATTTTATACAACATGAAAAAATTCAGAATCGTTTTGAGTAAATTTTAGAGAAAATTTTTTCCCACCGAAATTTTGTAAAAAACGTGATGATTAGTACTAATAGAAATGTGATACTTTATTTTGTGTATTTTTATAACATGAAAAATATTCAGATTCGTTTTGAGCAATTTTTTACAGAAATTTTGTTCCGACCTAAATTTTGTAAAAAAACGTGATGTTCAGTACACGAATTCGAGCTTTTATAGGAATGTGATACTTTGTTTTGTTTATTTATACGACATGAAAAAAGTTCAGAATTGTTTTGAACAATTTTTTTAGAAAAATTATTTCTCACCTAAATTTTGTAAACAACGTGATGATTAGTACACGAATTAGAGCTTTTATGGGAATGTGATACTTTTTTTTTTGTGTATTTATACAACATGAAAAACATTCAGAATCGTTATGAGCAACTTTTTTAAGAAATTTTTTCTGACATAAATTTTGTAAAAAACATGATGATGAGTACAAGAATTCTAGCTTTTATGGGAGTGTGACACTTTGTTTTGTGTATTTATAAAACATGAAAAAAATTCAGAATCGTTTTGAGCAATTTTTTTGAGAAATTTTTCAAGACATCAATTTTGTAGAAAACATGACTATCAGTACACGAATTAGAGCTTTAATGGGATTGTGATACGTCTTTTTGTGTATCTATACAACATGAAAAACGTTCAGAATCGTTTTGAGCAATTTTTTAGAAAAATTTTTTCCGACCAAAATTTTGTAAAAAAACGTGACGCCACGAATTCGAACTTTTATAGCAATGTGATACTCTTTTTTTTTGTGTTTTTATACAACATAGAAAAAGCTCAGAATCGTTTTGAACAATTTTTTTGAAAAATATTTCCGACCTAAATTTTGTAAAAAACATGATGATTAGTACATGAATTAGAGCTTTAATGGAAATGTGAAACTTCATTTTGTGTGTTTATACAACATGAAAAACATTCAGAATACTTATGAGCAATTTTTTAGAGAAATTTTTTTCGACCTAAATTATGCAAAAAACGAGATGATTAGTACACGAATTAGAGTTTTAATGGGAATGTGATACTTCGTTTTGTGTAATATTTACACATAAAAAACATTCAGATTCGTTTTCAGCAATTTTTTACAAAAATTTTTTCCGACCTAAATTTTGTAAAAAAACGTAATGATTAGTACACGAATTAGAGCTTTAATGGGAATGTGATACTTCGTTTTGTGTATTTATACAACATGAAAAACATTCAGAATCGTTATGAGCCATTTTTTACAGAAAATTTTTTCCGACCTAAATTTTCTAAAAAGCGTGATGATTAGTACACGAATTCGAGCTTTTATGGGAATGTGACACTTTGTCTCGTGTATTTATACAATATGAAAACCATTCAGAATCGTTGTGATCAATTTTCTACAGAAATTTTTTCGGACCTAAATTTTGTAAAAAACGTGATGATTAGTACACTATTTCGAACTTTTATGGGAATGTGATACTTTTCTTTGTGTATTTATATAACATTAAAAAAATTCAGAATCGTTTTGTACAATTTTTTTAAAATATTTTTTTGACCTAAATTTTGTAAAAAACATTATAACTAGTACACGTATTCGAGCTTTTATGAGAATGTGGTACTTCGTTTTATATATTTATACAACATGAAAAATGTTCTGAATTGTTTTGAGAAATTTTTTAGAGAAATTTTTTCGAACCTAAATTTTTTAAAAAACGTGATAAGTAGTACACGAATTAGAGCCTTAATGGAAATGTGAAACTTTGTTTTGTGTAATTTTTACAACATGAAAATCATTCGGAATCCTTTTGAGCAATTTTTTACATAAATTTTTTCCGACCTAAATTGTGTAAAAAACGTGATGATTAGTACACGAATTAGAGCTTTAATTGGAATGTGATTCTTCATTTTGTGTATTTTGTACAACATGAAAAACGTTCAGAATCTTTTTGAGCAATATTTTAGAGAAAATTTTTTGACCTAAATTTTATAAAAAACAAGATTATTAGTACACGAATTAGAGCTTTAATGGGATTATGATACGTCTTTTTGTGTATCTATACAACATGAAAAACGTTCAGAATCTTTTTGAGCAATTTTTAAAAAAATTTTTCGGACCTAAATTTTGTAAAAAAAAATGATGATTAGTACACAAATTCGAGCTTTTATGGGAATGTAATACTTTGTTTTGTAAATTTATAAAAGATGAAAAAAGTTTAGAATCGTTTAGAACAATTTTTTAGAGAAATTTTTTCGGTCCTAAATTTTGTAAAAAAAGTGATGATTAGTACACGAATTCGAACTTTCATGGGAATGTACTACTTTGTTTTGTAAATTTATACAAGATGAAAAAAGTTCAGAATCGTTTAGAATAATTTTTAGAGAAATTTTTTCGGACCTAAATTTTGTAAAAAACATGATGATTAGTACACGAATTCGAGCTTTTATGGGAATGTGACATTTTGTTTTGTGTATTTATACAACTTGAAAAACGTTTAGAATCGTTTTGAACAATTTTTCGAAAAAATTTTCAAATCTAAATTTTTTAAAAAACGTGTTGATTAGTACCCGAATTAGAGCTTTAGAGGGAATGTGATACTTCGTTTTGTGTATTTATACAACATGAGAAACATTGGGAATGGTTTTGAATAATTTTTTGGAAAAATTTTTTCGGACCTGAATTTTCTAAAAAACGTGATGTAGTGCACAAATTCGAGTTTTTATGGGAAATATGATACTTCGGTTTGTATACTTATACAACATGAAAAACATTCAGAATCGTTTTTAGCGATTTTTTAGAGAAATTTTTTCGGACCTACATCTGGTAAAAAGCGTAATGTATAATACACGAATTAGAGCTTTAATGGGAATGCGATTCTTCGTTTTGTGTATTTATACAAATGAGAAACATTCAGAATCGTTTTGAGCAAGTTTTTAGAGAAATTTTTTTCCGACCTAAATTTTCTAAAAAACCTGATGATTAGTACACGAATTAGAGCTTTATCGGGAATGTAATTCTTCGTTTTGTGTAAATATACAACATGAATAATATTCAGAATCGTTTTGATCAATTTTTAAAGAAATTTTTTCCGACCTAAATTTTGTAAAAAACGTGATGATTAGTACACGAGTTAGAGCTTTAATGGTAATGTAATATTTCGTTTTGCATATTTATACAACATGAAGAACGTTCAGAATCGTTTTGAGCAATTTTTTAGCGAATATTTTTTCGAACTAAATTTTGTTAAAAACGTGATGATTAGTACACGAATTTGAGCTTTAATGGAAATGTGATGGTTCATTTTGTGTATTTATACTATATGCGAAACATTTAAAATCGTTTTGAGCAATTTTTTGGAGAAATTTTTTCGGACCTAAATTTTGTAAAAAAATGTGGTGATTAGTACTCGAATTCGAGCTTTAATGGAAATGCGATATTTCGTTTTGTGTATTTATGTAATATAAAAAACGTTCATAATCATTTTGAGCAATTTTTAAGACGAATTTTTTCAGATCTAAATTTTTTAAAAACCGTGATTATTAGTACACGAATTAGAACTTTAATAGGAATGTGATATTTCGTTTTGTGTATTTATACAACATGAAAAATATTCAGAATCGTTTTGAGAAATTTTTTAAAGAAATTTTTTCGGACCTAAATTTTGTAAAAAACGTGACGATTAGTACACGAATTAGAGCTTTAATGGAAATGTGATGCTTCGTTTTGTGTATTTATTCAACAAGAAAAACGTCAAAATCGTTTTGAGCAGTTTTTAGACAAATTTTTTCATACCTAAATTTTGTAAAAAACGTGATGATTAGTACTCGAATTCGAGCTTTTATGCGAATGTGATACCTCGTTTGCTGTATTTATATAACATGAAAAGCGTTAAGAATCGTTTTGATTAATTTTTTAATAAAACTTTTTCATACCTAAATTTTATAAAAAATGTGATGATTAGTACTCGAATTCGAGCTTTAATGGAAATGCGATATTTCGTTTTGTGTATTTATACTATATGAAAAATATTTAGAATTAATTTGAACAAATTTTTTAGAGAATTTTTTTTCAAACTTAAATTTTGTAAAGAACGTGATGATTTGCACACGAATTCGAACTTTAATGGGAATGTGAAATTTTCTTTTTCCTATGAAACTAGTTCTCTATCACTTAATTAGAATGTTTTTTTTTTTTGCTAAATGAGAATAGAATATAATATAAAATTACAAGATAAAAATAAAATTCTTAATTGCCGTCCAATCCCCATTGCCATTCCTATCAATTTCCCCGTCTAATATAGAAAGTTGGATCAAGTTTGTTTGATTTATGGACCAATTGATTTATGGATCAAGTTGGATCAATTTCCCCACACTTTCTTTTATTGTAAGTTTATTACTCCTTCCATTTTTCTTACTTATCACAGTTTGAATATTCTATTTTTTTTACTTATGACGTTGTTGAAAATAATGCAATTTTAATCAAAATCTTCCTATTAACTAGGCGAATGCTGACTCTGACCGATAGAGACCTAAAAAAGGCAGAATAAGCTATTCCTCTTACAAAATGATGAGTCAAATGCCTTTGCCCTAGCCCCCTCTCTATCCCTTATATACCTTTTCAACATGTTATTTTCTCTCACAATTCCTATGTTATGAAAAGTGTAATTACTCATTCTCAATAACTTTTATCATTTTTCAATATCCATTCTAGCCATCATTCATTATTTCACACAAATTTTAAGTTAAATTTTGAATTTTTTCAATGTTAATAAATTAAGCGAGATATTTATGTTAAGGTTAATTTAATCTACACACACAAAAAAATTCTCTAATTTCATATTTTCTAATTTGCGTGATATTCAAAACGTATCAAGGTAAAAAGAATAGAGAGAGAAATAATCTTAAAAAGCAAAAAATAAATCTTCTTAAACTCTTATAAATAAATATACCCTTTGTTTTTTTTACTTGTCACGTTTTAAACATTACACAATTAAGGTAATACGAAATTAGAAAATTCTTTATATAGATAGATTAAATTACTCTTAACATCAATAACTCACCTAATTTATTAACATTGAAAAAAATTCAAATAAATTATTAATAAAGAACCATTACACTTTGACGAATCATTTGGGGCTTTTATATAAATACTTTGCTTTTAATGTTTGATGGTTCATTATGAAATATTTGTTTGTTGTGCAATTGATCTTTCAGGGTGATTTAATCCAGAAATAAACAATTTATTAAGAAAAAAATATATGTGACTGAATGGCGACGGAATATCTGTTGCACCTCTTGCGACGGATTTGAAACGATACATTTGTCGCAATTCTGTCATGTACGAAATTCTATGGCAAATTCCAAGAAAAAATGTGACCATGCAACCAAATGTCTATCATAAATTTGTGTTTGCGACGGCAGTATACCGTTGCATTTGATCATTTACCACAGAACTTATCGTTGCCATTTAACAGTTTCAAGTTCCGTCGCCATTTAACAGCTTCCTTAGTTATATATTATATTCTTTCCATGTAAAAATTGATGTATGGAATTAATCTATTCTTTACCTAACCAAACTTTGACAATTTGTTCGAAGAGGAGGGAAAGTAAAAGAATATATTCTTTCCATGTTAATATTTATATATTGAATTAATCCCAAGGATTGACACGTTATATATGTATACTTTTACCAAACCAAGTTTTGGCAATTTTGTTACAGTATGTCATAGAGCAAGAAAAAGTTGGAAAGATGAGGTTGGGATCTTGGATACTTTTTATAAATACTGCCCAAAGTTTCTCAATCTTGCACCAAAACATCTTCACCTCTCTCAGCTATATATATATATATATATATATATCCTCATCTTTTAGCTCCTTTTTAAGTTACTTTTTGATCATATCAATATGGGTGTTATAGCTGTTGATACGGAGAGGAAGTCCGCACTACCACCAGCTAAGTTGTTCAAGGCCTTCTTCGTTGATTCTGATTGCAAAATTCTCAAAGCATTGCCTAATGCCATTATCAAGAACGTTGAGATCCTCCAGGGAAATGGTGGAGCTGGAACTATCAAGTCGGTCCACTTCAATGAAGGTTAATTAGTTTTTAAGTTTTTTCTTCTATTGAAATTATATATATATATATATATAAGAGGTCAAGAAATATGACTCGAATCTAATACGCTAATACACTATCGTAAATTCTAATAAATTTGATCACTTAATAAGGAGAGGAGATTCTCATAGTTAACATGACATTATTCTAATAAGAACTTTTACTCTAAAATTGTTTATTTTTGTCTTAACTTTGTTCTAAAGTTATTTTTTTAAAAATAAAAAAAAATAGTTTTCACCATTTGTTTCTCAACTCGGATCGTTTGTAGCATTTTATGTACTCGTTTTTGTATTACTTTCTAATTTAGAATATTTTATTAATAAAACTTATTAAATAAAAGATAAACTTTAAGGAAAAAAGATAAACACTAATAGAAAAATATATTAAAAAACAAATAATACAGAAAGTGATACACAAAATAATACAGACGATGTGAGTATTTTTTTCTGAGTATTTATTTGGGGGTAGAATTTGTTTAGTTATTGCATGTGTCAATCTCAATATGTTTGCCTAAGCCATCGATACATGTATCTCCCATTTTCATAAATTAAAGGAATATTTATGATGGAAAAGATGAAAAATGAAAATTCTTTTCCATGTCAATTTAATCCATACAATAGTGACTTTTGCAGGAATTTGCCAACTTTGTTTTTTTTTTTCCGTCACCAATATTATAAAAAAAAACAATAGTTTTAAGACCAAACTTACCGAAATTGTGTTCAAACCAACCCTACAGACTAATTTAATCTAAACTCCTTTATATGTTGCTAAAAAAAAGGTTCAGTATCAGACCAATTTGAGTTTCTGATTCGGTGGCAGTGAGGGCCACAGACTCCTACAAAGAATTATTTTCAATATATTTATACACTTTTAAATACTAAATTTGACCTTTCAAAAATTTATGTTGAAATATACGTATAGATTTCCCAGTAAAGAACATAAAGCACCGAGTGGAGGAATTGGACGAGGATAACATGATCTACAAATACAGTATCGTGGATGGAGAAACTTTGATGCCCGGTATTGAATCAGCATCTTACGTCATCAAGATCGAACCATCTGGCACCGGATCTGTTTGCAAGCAACACACCACATTCTACACTAAGGTTGATTCCAATATTAATGAAGAGGAAATCAAGGCTAGTAATGAAAAAGTTGCTAAAATGTTCAACTTCAAAGATGTTGAAGCTTATGTCCTGGCCAACCCAAATTACTAAATAATAATTAAATCTGATTTCTATATCAGATAAATATATTGTATTTCTATTTCAAAGTGTGTGTTTGTTTTTTGGCTATGTTTCTGGTTTTCTTTTGCAGAATAAAATTCCACTGGATTCTTTATCAGTGGTGAGAATTATGTAATAATACTACCAAAAAAAAAAAAGAATTATGGAATAACTACAACCAGTACTTGTTCATTTGTTTTTTCTTTGTCTGAATTTTTGTTCAAAATGGAAATTATTAAAGTCAGCAACAATGGCCTGAGCTACATCATGAGAGATGTTTATAAACCAATCTAAAGAAACGTTTGAGTCAAGAGGAATCCTAACTAAAAGATAGAACATTTCATACTCTTTTTGTATGAGAAAAATTAGCGGATCTCCTATCAATTTAAGTTGGAAAACTAGCAGCTGGTGCCCTAAGCTAAGAAAAGTCAATAAAACTGCCACCAAAATTCCGAACAACGAATATCCATTAAAAAGTGTTAACTTATTCATTAAAAAAAATATCAACGGTGGATTATGTCTACAACTTTCAGCTAGTTTATTCCCCATGATCATAGAGCCTCGTTCATACATTAGGCTTGCGCTAGTTATTTGGGATGCCGGATAGGTCAAAATTGACCCACCCTTGGTGACCCATTTCCTAATTCATTTATTTTCTCCTCCCAACTAAATCTCTCTCTCTCTCTCTCTCTCTCTCTCTCTCTCTCTCTCTCTCTCTCTCTCTCTCTCTTGGTTATTAGTCCCTCCTCTCCACCGATTTCTTTGTCACATCCCTCTTTGACCAAGGTTTGTCCTTTGGTTAACCTAGGGGACCACTATAAATACTCCTTATACTCCTAACCCTAAATTCAACCAACCTCTTCCTATCTTCTCTCTATCTTCTGCCCCCTTTAGCTTCTTCTTGTGCTAGAAATTCTTGCTTCTTCTCTTTACTCTTTAATGCGTTCGAGTTGGTTGTAATAATATATGGCGGTTCGTGGTACATCTCCTAATAGTGGAATCAGATAAAGGTATCTTTTAATCTCATGAGTTCAGATCTGTGAACTTTAGCGTGAACTGTGAGTTCTGCATCCGGAAATTCTACTAAAAGACTTATCTTTATTTACTCGAATTTTTTTATTTTTTTGGTTTTTTTTGCCGCTTGGTTTCGAAAACCAAAACTCGAGCCAGACAAAACCTTTGAAGGGTGATCCTCATTTGATATTATGTAATAACTCGTGATTTGTGAAATTCTTGAGTTGAGTCTCTAGGTAGTGGATGTAACTCTATTGAGAGAGTGAACCACTATAAATACTTTGTCTCTTTTCTTTGTGGCTTGTTTTTTATTTCTATGTTTATTGTCGAATCCTTGATCATAAAAGAGATTTTGTTTGGTTAGGAATTTTATTAAAAATGAGTTATTAAATTCTTCTTCAAATAAAATTTGAGTTTTTAAATAAAATTGTTTAAAAAGTTTCAAAAACCATATTCATCCCCCCCTCTAAGGTTTTTCAAAAGTTTTACCTCCTATTTCAAAATTTGAAGAATATCTTAAATCTTGTAAAAGAGAACTTTTAAAAGAAAAACTTGACAGTGCGCAGAGCACTCTTGTATTTCATTTAAGTGATAATGTTCTAAGATAAATAAAAGATAAATCCACTGCTTTTGAAACATGGAACAGACTTGAAGAAATGTATTCAAACATTCTCTTTCAAACAAGATTTATTTGAAAGGGTAATTATTTTGTTTTAAAGAGACTTCTTCAAAATCTCTTGATGATAATCTAGATGATTTAAACAAAATAGTGCAACAATGAAAAGATGGTGGTGAAGATATTTCTGATGAAAATATTGCGATCATTCTGTTGAATTCTTTGTCTGAATTTTTTGTTGATGTCAAAGTGGCTATTAATTAGGGTCATGAAAAATTGAATCTTTCTGATGTTAAGTTTCCCCTTAGAACTAAAAGTCTTGACCTTAAGAAGAAAAATAAAAATAATGGAAAAACTCTTTATGTTAGAGGTAGACCAGATCAAAGGGATTCTCACCGTCATAAAGATAGGTCCAAAAATAAGGGTATGTCTAAATCTCGAGAACCTAAAGAAAGGGTTAAAAGTAAATTCAAATGTTTTTATTAGGATAAAGAAGGACATGTTAAGAGCAAATGTCTTGAAAGAATTCGGGATGAGAAAACAATAAAATGGGTTTTTCAAAAGATAATGCGAGTGAAAACAAACAGTTGGAGTACGCTCCACGTTCTCTGAAGTTATGTGCATTTCTCACTCCTTCTGTATCTGATGAATGGATAATTGATTCTTGTTGTTCTTATCATATGTGTCATAACAAAAAGCTGGTTTTCCGAATTAAAACTCATTGAAACTTGTAAAGTTTTTTATGAGCAAGAATGACTATTGTCCAATTGAAGAAATAGGATCTGTTTCTATAAAAATGTATGATGGTGTTATTAGAATATTGTTTGATGTTAGGTATGCCCCTCATTTCGTTAAGTAATCTTAATGGTGTTAGTACACGAATTCGAACTTTTATGGGAATGTGATACTTTGTTTTGTGTATTTATACAACATAAAAAACGTTCGAATCGTTTTGAACAATTTTTTAGAAGAATTTTTTCCGACATAAATTTTGTAAAAAACGTGATGATTAGTACACGAATTCAAACTTTTATGAGAATGTGATACCTTGTTTTGTGTATTTATACAATATAAAAAACGTTCAGAATCATTTTCAACAATTTTTTTGAAAAATTTTTTCGGACCTAAATTTTGTAAAAAACATGATGATTAGTACACGAACTAGAGCTTATATGGGAATGTGATACTTCGTTTTGTGTATTTATACAACATGAAAAACATTCATAATCGTTTTGACCAATTTTTTACAGAATTTTTTCCGACCTAAATTTTGTAAAAAACGTGATGATTAATACACGAATTCGAGCTTTTATGTGAATGTGACACTTTGTTTTGCGTATTTATACAATATGAAAAATGTTCAGAATCGTTTTGAGCAATTTTTTAGAGATATTTTTCTGACCTAAATTTTGTAAAAAATGTAATGATTAGTACACTAATTAGAGCTTTAATAAGAATGTGATACTTCGTTTTATGTTTTTATACAACATGAAAAACATTTAGAATAATTTTGAGCAATTTTTTTCAGAAATTTTCCCGACCTAAATTTTTTAAAAAAAGTGATGCCTAGGACACGAATTCGAGCTTTTACAGGAATGTGACACTTCATTTTGTGTATTTTTTCAACATGAAAAGCATTCATAATTGTTTTGAGCAAATTTTAGAGAAAATTTTTTCCCACCAAAATTTTGTAAAAAACGTAATGATTAGTACTCGAATTAGAACGTTAATGGAAATGTGATACTTCATTTTGTGTATTTTTATAACATGAAAAACATTCAAATTTGTTTTGAGCAATTTTTTTCAGAAATTTTTTCCGACCTAAATTTTGTAAAAAAACGTGATGTTTAGTACACGAATTCGAGCTTTTATAGGAATGTGACACTTTGTTTTGTGTATTTATACAATATTAAAAACGTTCAAAATCGTTTTGAACAATTTTTTGAGAAATTTTTTAAGACCTAAATTTTGTAAAAAACATAATGTAATAGTACACGAATTAGAGCTTTAATGGGAATGTGATACTTCGCTTGTGTATTTATACAACATGAAAAACATTCAGAATAATTTTCAGCAATTTTTTACAGAAATTTTTCCGACCTAAATTTTTTAAAAAAAGTGATGCCTAGGACGCGAATTCGAGCTTTTACAGGAATGTGATACTTTATTTTGTTTATTTATACAACATAGAAAAAGCTCAGAATCGTTTTGAACAATTTTTTTGAAAAATATTTCCGACCTAAATTTTGTAAAAAACATGATGATTAGTACACGAATTAGAGCTTTAATGGAAATGTGAAACTTCATTTTGTGTGTTTATACAACATGAAAAACATTCAGAATACTTATGAGCAATTTTTTAGAGAAATTTTTTTCGACCTAAATTATGCAAAAAACGAGATGATTAGTACACGAATTAGAGTTTTAGTGGGAATGTGATACTTCGTTTTGTGTAATATTTACTACATAAAAAACATTCAGATTCGTTTTCAGCAATTTTTTACAAAAATTTTTTCCAACCTAAATTTTGTAAAAAAACGTGATGATTAGTACACGAATTAGAGCTTTAATGGGAATGTGATACTTCGTTTTGTGTATTTATACAATATGAAAAACATTCAGAATCGTTATGAGCCATTTTTTACAGAAATTTTTTTCGACCTAAATTTTCTAAAAAGCGTGATGATTAGTACACGAATTCGAGCTTTTATGGGAATGTGACACTTTGTCTTGTGTATTTATACAATATGAAAACCATTCAAAATCGTTTTAATCAATTTTCTACAGAAATTTTTTCTCACCTAAATTTTGTAAAAAACGTGATGATTAGTACACTATTTCGAACTTTTTTGGGAATGTGATACTTCTCTTTGTGTATTTATATAACATTAAAAAAATTCAGAATCGTTTTGTACAATTTTTTTAAAATATTTTTTTCTGACCTAAATTATGTAAAAAACATTATAATTAGTACACGTATTCGAGCTTCTATGAGAATGTGGTACTTCGATTTATATATTTATACAACATGAAAAATGTTCTGAATTGTTTTGAGAAATTTTTTAGAGAAATTTTTTCGAACCTAAATTTTTTAAAAAAAACGTGATAATTAGTACACGAATTAGAGCCTTAATGGAAATGTGAAACTTTGTTTTGTGTAATTTTTACAACATGAAAATCATTCAGAATCCTTTTGAGCAATTTTTTACATAAATTTTTTCCGACCTAAATTGTGTAAAAAACGTGATGATTAGTGCACGAATTAGAGCTTTAATTGGAATGTGATTCTTCATTTTGTGTATTTTATACAACATGAAAAACATTCAAAATCATTTTGAGCAGTATTTTAGAGAAATTTTTTTGACCTAAATTTTATAAAAAACGAGATTATTAGTACACGAATTAGAGCTTTAATGGGATTATGATACGTCTTTTTGTGTATCTATACAACATGAAAAACGTTCAGAATCTTTTTGAGCAATTTTTCAGAAAATTTTTTTCGGACCTAAATTTTGTAAAAAAAATGATGATTAGTACACAAATTCGAGCTTTTATGGGAATGTAATACTTTGTTTTGTAAATTTATAAAAGATGAAAAAAGTTTAGAATCGTTTAGAACAATTTTTTTGAGAAATTTCTTCGGTCCTAAATTTTGTAAAAAAAGTTATGATTAGTACACGAATTCGAACTTTCATGGGAATGTACTACTTTGTTTGGAAAATTTATACAAGATGAAAAAAGTTCAGAATCGTTTAGAATAATTTTTAGAGAAATTTTTTCGGACCTAAATTTTGTAAAAAACATGATGATTAGTACACGAATTCGAGCTTTTATGGGAATGTGACATTTTGCTTTGTGTATTTATACAACTTGAAAAACGTTTAGAATCGTTTTGAGCAATTTTTCGAAAAAATTTTCAAATCTAAATTTTTTCAAAAACGTGTTGATTAGTACCCAAATTAGAGCTTTAGATGGAATGTGATACTTCGTTTTGTGTATTTATACAACATGAGAAACATTGAGAATGGTTTTGAACAATTTTTTGGAAAAATTTTTTCGGACCTGAATTTTCTAAAAAACGTGATGTAGTGCACGAATTCGAGTTTTTATGGGAAATATGATACTTCGGTTTGTATATTTATACAACATGAAAAACATTCAGAATCGTTTTTAGCGATTTTTTAGAGAAATTTTTTCGGACCTACATCTGGTAAAAAGCGTAATGTATAATACACGAATTAGAGCTTTAATGGGAATGCGATTCTTCGTTTTGTGTATTTATACAAATGAGAAACATTCAGAATCGTTTTGAGCAAGTTTTTAGAGAAATTTTTTCCGACCTAAATTTTCTAAAAAACCTGATGATTAGTACACGAATTAGAGCTTTATCGAGAATGTAATTCTTCGTTTTGTGTAAATATACAACATGAATAATATTCAGAATCGTTTTGATCAATTTTTAAAGAAATTTTTTCCGACCTAAATTTTGTAAAAAACGTGATGATTAGTACACGAATTAGAGCTTTAATGGTAATGTAATATTTCGTTTTGCATATTTATACAACATGAAGAACGTTCAGAATCGTTTTGAGCAATTTTTTAGCGAATATTTTTCCGAACTAAATTTTGTTAAAAACGTGATGATTAGTACACGAATTTGAGCTTTAATGGAAATGTGATGGTTCATTTTGTATATTTATACTATATGCGAAACATTTAAAATCGTTTTGTGCAATTTTTTGGAGAAATTTTTTCGGACCTAAATTTTGTAAAAAAATGTGGTGATTAGTACTCAAATTTGAGCTTTAATGGGAATGCGATATTTCGTTTTGTGTATTTATATAATATGAAAAACGTTCATAATCGTTTTGAGCAATTTTTAAGACGAATTTTTTCAGATCTAAATTTTTTAAAAACCGTGATGATTAGTACACGAATTAGAACTTTAATAGGAATGTGATATTTCGTTTTGTGTATTTATACAACATGAAAAATATTCAGAATTGTTTTGAGCAATTTTTTAGAAAAATTTTTTCGGACCTAAATTTTGTAATAAACGTGATGATTAGTACACGAATTAGAGCTTTAATGGAAATGTGATGCTTCATTTTTTGTATTTATACAACAAGAAAAACGTCAGGATCGTTTTGAGCAATTTTTTAGACAAATTTTTTCAGACCTAAATTTTGTAAAAAACGTGATGATTAGTACTCGAATTCGAGCTTTTATGCGAATGTGATATTTCGTTTAGTGTATTTATATAACATGAAAAACGTTAAGAATCGTTTTGATTAATTTTTTAATCAAATTTTTCAGACCTAAATTTTATAAAAAACGTGATGATTAATACTCGAATTCGAGCTTTAATGAGAATGCGATATTTCGTTTTGTGTATTTATACTATATGAAAAATATTAGAATTATTTTGAACAAATTTTGTAGAGAATTTCTTTTCAAACTTAAATTTTGTAAAAAACGTGATGATTTGCGCACGAATTCGAACTTTAATAGGAATGTGAATCCAAGGCAGCTTATCACAAGTACCCACCCCCATAATTTTCTTTTTCCTATGAAACTAGTTCTCTATCACTTAATTAGAATTTTGCTAAATGAGAATAGAATATAATATAAAATTACAAGATAAAAATAAACTTCTTAATTGCCGTCCAATCCCGATTGCCATTCCAATCAATTTCCTCGTCTAATATAGAAAGTTGGATCAAGTTTGTTTGATTTATGGACCAATTACTTTAAAAAATTGGCCCATACACTTATGGGCCAATTATTAGAGAATCTACTTGGTGGAAATTCCAATATGAATTCAAGACCCGCTTTTTTTTTTTAATTATTATTTTTAATTTTTATCTCACATCATCACTTGGATTATAATTTTTTCTTATTAAAATATAATTTCTTTATCTTTTTCTTTATTTATTTTCATGTTATATATATATATATCAAAGTGGTTGCTAAAGCTATAATTATCAAAAAGACCGTTAATAATTTTTTTACCTTCTTTCTCAAATATCTTATAATTTATTTTGGACTTTATAATTCTTCAATTACTCTCAAATATATCCCATTGATGATGTTTCACTCTGGTGAGACTTGTGGACGAAGGATTTCATCTTTTGGTATCAAAATAAACTTTTTTTCAAAAAAAAAAAAAAAATCATTCATCCCATCCAAGAAAAAAGGGGGAAAATGTATAAAGGTTAAATAAGAATCATGAAATGAAAGATCCTATCTCTATATTGTACATATTACTTTACGAATGTACATATTTTTTAATTAGAAACTTCACTTTCATAGTTTCACTTTGATTTTTAGATATAAACTAATGGTAACACATCTTCTTTGAATATATATATATATATATATGCAAGACAGCTACAAAATCCAAGCACCAAAAACAATTTATTTATTTAGTTCTCTTCTAGCACATTTCCAACAAAACAAGAAATAACCCAAAACCCCGCATGGATGTAGCTCAGTTAGTTCTGGGACTGCAGAATTGGTACCAAGAGCTAAGGTTCAAATCTTGACAGCGACAGTATGAGAATTTCAACATCTCCAATGTTGGAAGTGATTCCTTCTGCGCACCAGTTCCTGGCCTCCAGTCTACAAAATACTGACTATCATGATTTACATCCTCTATCCGGATACCCGCAAGGGAAAAAAAAGAGAATTTAAAGTCTGATCATGTAATACATCTCCTACCACACTTTCTTTTATTGTAAGTTTATTACTCCTTCCATTTTTCTTACTTATCACAGTGTGAATATTCTATTTTTTTTACTTATCACGTTATTGAAAACAATGCAATTTTAATCAAAATCTTCCTATTAACTAGGCGAATGCTGACTCTGACCGATAGAGACCTGGAAAAGGCAGAATAAGCTATTCTTTTTACAAAATGATGAGTCGAATGCCTTCGCCCTAGCCCCCTCTCTATCCCTTGTATATCTTTTCAACACGTTAATTTCTCTCACAATTCCTATGTAGAACGTATAATTACTCATTCCCAATAACTTTTATCATTTTTCAATATCCATTCTAGCCATCATTCATTATTTCACACAAATTTTAAATTAAATTTGAATGTTTTCAATATCAATAAATTAAGCGAGAGATTTATGTTAACAGTAATTTAATCTATATACACAAAAACTTTCTCTAATTTCATATTTTCTAATTTGCGTGATATCCGAAACGTATCAAGTAAAAAAGAATAGAGGGAGAAATAATCTTAAAAAGCAAAAAATAAATCTTCTTAAACTCTTATAAATAAATACACCTTTATATATAAATACACCCTTCATTTTTTTTACTTGTCACGTTTCAAACATTACACAATTAAGGTAATACGAAATTAGAAAAATTCTTTATATACATAAATTAAATTACTCTTAACATCAATAACTCACCTAATTTATTAACATTGAAAAAAATTCAAATAAATTATTGATAAAAGAACGGTTACACTTTTTCATAACACAAAAATTAAAAGAGAGATCAACATCTTGAATAGAATAATAGAAAGATTTTGATTAAAGTTGTAATATTTTCAACTTTAACCTAAAAAAGTACAAAATTTTCACAATAAAAAAAATCGGAGGGAGGATTAATTAAATTTAAAAGTACTATAAAAGAAATTTGTTTTTTTCGCCGGCACCAATTTTTTTCCAACAATTGGCCCCACTTCCACGTCATATTATTTATGATAGTATCGTACTTAAATTTTACCTCCGGTCACCAACTCCAAACCCCTCTCCCACCCGGACTGAACTGATCGACTTATTCTTTTTCTTTTCTACCTCTACATTCAATCCTAGCCGTCCGCGACAGGTGTCAAGGTCAGGAAAGCGGGCAGCATAATAAACATGCAAGCCGTAGGATCAAGATCCAACGGACATCCTTCCTGCCCGTTACTGTAACGGGCAGATCTCGTCGCCTTTAAGAAGGGGTACCCCTCTGCTCGTATTTCTTCACCACAGTGAAGAAGGTGGTGGGTCTCACAGAAACCCTCGCCCTCCCCTTATTTTTTTTAATTTTTTCCCATAATTTTCCCTCCAAAAGTTAGCCGTGATTCCTCTTTCCGGCGATCTATCGATGGTTTCCCGCCATTTCTTAGTCGGAGATTGATTCCCGGGGCATAGATTTTCATCCGACCCATTTTAGAACCCGACCCGGAATTGCCAGCATTCTCCATTGTTTCTCTGTTCTTCTCTCTTTTCTATGGCATCAGCTGTTCTTCCCAGCAGAAACGAGCAGTGCAGCTGGGGTGAACGAAAGGCTTATGCGAGGAATTATCCCAACAATGCCGCTAATAATTCTCGCATTACATCATCAAGATTCAGTACTAACCCTAGCCCTAACCCGTTTCAGACTCCTACTCCGAATTCCAACCTCATTCGGCCAAGCAGGGATCTCAAGAACAATCTCCTGCAGAATAATGAGATGTCGCAAGAGATTCCACTGCCGTCAACGTCGCCGGCATTCAGTGGTCTCCGGAAGACAGGTACAGAGGGACCTCTCTTTCGCAGAAAATATCAGACCTTCAATCTCTCTTCGTACTCCAGAGAAGAGTTGAAAGACTTAAAGAAACGGCTAATGTTGGACTTACAGAAGGTCCGGAGCCTCTTAACCCGGATTGATTCCCGACCCGTTGAGTCCAAGTCCAGCTCGGTGGATCCTCAGTTTATGCTGGCCTCCGCCGTTGAAGAATGCCGCAATGCGTCAGAGCCCTCGGCAAGGAAGCGGTCCCCAAAAGGGAAACAACGGGGTGGGAACTCCGGGTTTGGCCCGAGAATTGACAAAAAATTCAAAAAGACTCCCGGGAGGAAAAGGGCTTCTGGCCTAGACTCCAAGCACCCTGTGGCTGAGTCAGGTATGAAGAAGGTGGCGGATGGGATGATGATAAAATGCAAGCAGATTTTAATGAAACTGATGAAGGTTAAGTACGCCAGCGTTTTCGGTAAGCCAGTGGATGTTCAAGGTTTAAAGCTTCATGATTATTACCAAATAATTAAGCAGCCTATGGATCTTGGGACGGTGAAATCAAGACTGAACAAGAAAGAATACCAAACACCCCTTGATTATGCATTTGATGTGAGGCTAACCTTCAAAAATGCCTTGAAATACAACCCAAAATGTCATCCGATTCATACTCTTGCGGAGACTATGCTAGCGAAATTCGAGGAGTTGTTTGTTCCAGAGTATCAGAAGTATGAGACTGAGTATGGGAAAATCATGGCAGGTGGTAATGTGGGCACCAAGCAAAACCGCAGCTTGGCTAAACCAATGCGGATGCAGGCGGCGGAGGAAGAGTCTGATGTGACGGGTTTGCAGCCAAGATTGATGAACTTACTGCCAGTTGAGGTTGAGGTTGAGGTTGGTTCTGTAATGCCTACAAGGTTGCATGTTGACAACAAAGACCCGGTGCTATCGAGGTCCAGGACATTGCCAAAGCCAAAAGCTAAGAAGGATCCAAACAGAAGGCCAATGACTATTGAAGAGAAATTGAAGTTGGGTTCAGATTTGGAGAACCTACCTCAAGTGACGGAACAGATGATTCAGATTGTACAGAAGGCAAATCCTCAGTTGGTGCAGGTGGGAGATGAAATTGAGCTTGACATTGAATCTCTTGATGTTGAGACACTCTGGGAGCTGCATAGGTTAGTGAATTATCACAAAAGGACTGACGTTAAGCTAAGAAGAAGGGAAAACCTCATTCAGAACCAATCCTTTGATAAATTTGAGATTGCCTCCTTAAAGGAGGTGCCAAAGGTAATAAATATTCTTGCACATATTTGCTTGTTGAAATGAGAACCAAATGTTCGTTTAATTTTGCTAACTATTGCTCAATGTTGGAATCAGTCTCCCATGGATGAGCTACCTACGGCTTCAGAGATGTCTGATCAAAAGAACAAGAAATGGGATGCTGGGGAAGAGTATGTAGACATTGGAGAGGAAATTCCTGCTTATAACTTCCCCCCAGTGGAGATTGATAAGGATTCTGCTGAAGCTAATAGTGGATCAAGTTCCTCTGGCAGCTCAAGTTCTAGTAGTGACGATTCCTCCTCTTCGTCTTCCAGTGGTAATGTTTCCTTGATATGATGGCTTGCCTTCCGTTCCAGTTGGAATTTTATAATTGCATAAATACGATAGGGTATTTATCCTTGTCTTTGATGGTTTCATCTTGCAGACTCAGAGTCGGGCAGTTCATCCGGTAGTGATTCTGATGAGGATAGTGTTCGGTCTCCCTATGTTGAACCAAAAGGAACCACTGGAGCTTAGGTCTTGTTAATGGGTTTGGAAGCATTGGAATTTGCTAGTGTCTGGTTGAAGGGATAAGTTTTTGGTTTGGAAATGGTCTTTGTTTTGTTACTAGTGTTCTTTTGAATTCTGGCATTGGAGGCTTGGAGGCAAGAAAGGCAATGGTGGTTGTGGTTTTTGGACATTTGGGTGCTGAGTTAGCTACATGTAAAAAGGGTGACTCAAATCAGTAACTAGAGTAGGATGACAAATAGTAATTAGATAGAGATGCAAAGCTTTAGTTCAGGCAGGAAAAATGACATCAAAAGTGGTACTTGGTAGGATCTGGGGACTGGAGAACCAAGTTAATTGTTTCTGTGTACAGAGAATCACCACAGGTTCCCCGTGGTGAAGCAAAAGGTAGTAACATGTATAGATAATAGAGCATTATTACCAAGAAAATATGCAAATGAAGCAGTATCAATATCATGCCCTTTTTGAATTTTCTCATGTCAATTTATCTTTGCATTACTTTACTCTTTTCTTTGCTTTTACCTTTTTCATTTTCGAAACAAAAATTTAGACAAAAACAGTAATCCAAATAAGCTTATCAATTGCAACTAATCTGCATCTGTATTATTACAGAAAGGTATGATCATGATAAAGAAATTGGATTCAGGTACATATGAATGTGTAAAGAGCTGCTGCATACCTGGTCTGATAACTTCACTTTGAAACAGCATCTACTTTGTACAGCAAAATATTTCCCAAAAACAGGTTCCTGGCTTGAGCTGCCTTAAAAAATGCAGAAGGCGAGTCATTCCTCGGTATAAAAAACCAAGTGTAATACACCATTCATCAGTTACTGATGATTTGTATTTTGAGATTAACGACTAATAAATCAACATCAGTAATGAGCAGTACTAACGCCCAATTGATTCAGAAGTAAGCCATTCATGCATGATATCTGTTTCCAGCAATGCCCAAACTCCAACCATTTGAGAGAGAAGAGAGGCAGAGTAGCATAACACTCCGCAGCTATGAGTTAAAAGAAAAACAAGAAATTAACTGCTAAATCATGGATTACAGAGACTTAGTACAAAAAACTTTTGCAGTAAGAACTAAGAAGAACATGGAGAACAAAGATAAACCATGAGCTTTCTTCAGAAACAGACCAAATCTAATGTGATCCTACAGACTTCAGTCAAGTTTCGTGAATAATAAAGGAAAAGTATCTTGCTAACCCTTCAAGTTCAGCAGATCTATCTAGCCCTTCTAAATCTTCCAAATAGTATTGCTAGCCTTATCCTAACAAACAATCATCCAAGACCTCAATCTTTAGAAACATTTTCTCAAGGAAAAGTAGCTTAAGTTAAGGCCAAAATTCTCATCTTTCTTTATTGAATCATAAATAAAGCCTTTAAAGATTGAAGCCCAAAAGAAAAAGGGAAAGTACAAACAATGGTTTGAAAACATAAATGCAGTTTCCAAGTCCCCAAAAAAAAAAAAAACAAAGCAGCAAATTTAGATAACATGATTCAGCTAACTCTTTTTCATAAAAATCTAGACATCATTTCTTGTAACAGAGAGCATCTCTATGAGGAATTAAATTCCTGTTAAATTTCAATGGATTCCAATTTGAATACAGCTTATCACTACTATCTCAAACTTTTAACACTACAACCACACTATACAGTTTTAACAAACTGTTGGATCCAAATCAAAAAAATATAACTCAATTCCAGAATCAAACTGCAGAAGCATTAAAACCGTACCTTTTTTATTGGATCCAATTTTGCGGAGTAAGAACCTCCAGTAAGCAACTAAACCTGATAGAAGAAAGAAACAAACTCATGTTCTCCCCCTCCGGCGGACCGCCGCCGGAACCTTCTACAAGTTCCGATTAGAACGGAACGAAGATTCAATCGAAACTTGTTGATTATGTCTAGATATCAAAATTTTCACGCCTAGACATAACCAACAAGTTTCGATTGCTTCTTACTACTAATTCATCACCAGAAAGATAGGAAGAAATAAATAATAAAAAAAAAGGAAAGAGAAACGGCGAATCAACGGCAGGTGAGCTGGAAAGAGATCCAAAATTGAAAATGATGATATCTGAATAATTTCCACGGGAAACGATTGAAAATTGAAATACTATATAGAGATCTTTTCATTTCTTGAGGTAGCCTTAAGCCTAGCCGCCCTTTTTTCTTCATATATGAAGCTTTTTCTACCTCAAGAAAAAAAAAAAATTATGGTGGTATTAATATGATCTCACATAAAGTCCACTCAAATTAATGCCGTAAATTATGTTGACTCAGCCCCTCTGCACACTGGAAGTCAAGCACTAGTGTGCACAAATAATTGCTGTCAGTATTTAAACCTTGTAACTTGATAATAACTCTTAAGTCTTAAAATGTGGGCACTATTTTTCTTCCTTTATTAAATGTTTAATGGGTATATTTTTTTAATTTTCTAGAAAGAGAAAAAGAGTTGAAATGGGAAAAACACAAGGTGGTAATGGGAATATTCTTCTTTTTTATTTATTCTTTTCTTTTTTCTTTTACAAATTACAATACTTTTTGTAAAAAAAGGAAAGTAATATATAATAAAAATGAAATAAATAAATAGAAAGATGGGTAAAGATGAAAAAGTTTAATAAATATTTATTAAAATATATAAAATTTTTATATTTATTATTTTAATAGACTAAAATTCTTTATATTTTTTGTAAGAGATAATTGGATTTTATTTGATATATTTTTTGGTATACAATTGAAAAAAGGAAAGCAAATTTTATAATTATAAATCGGTCAAAAATGGATAGATATAGACAAACTTTATGACCATAAAGCGAAAAAAATAAATAGGTGAAGTTTTCAAGTGATGCAATTATATTATACTAATAGAAAAAAAACCCAATAAAATGAAGAAATAAATGACTCACTTTTTCGAATTAAGATGTACAGAATTTTATATATCGCTTTGTGTATCATTATATATATTACCTTTTTTATAATATATTCTTTTAAAAAATTATTTTTTATTTATTAAATTTTATTAATAAAATATATCAAATAAATAGAGAGTAATTCACAAATCCCGGAGATGATTCCTCTTTTGACCCAAAAAAAAGCAAAAGAAAAGCTGAAATGGGACTATGGGGAGGGGTCCTATCCATGTGCATAAGCAGTGACATAAGACCTTATCTATAGAAGTTAGGTATATTAATCTCAACAATCCTTCAACTAATTTGGGCATTGTTTATTAGCTAATTCTAAAACACTCATGTATTTATAATAAATTATCAATTGAATATTTAATTTTTAATTTTAATAATTAAGTATTTAAATTAAGTTTTTGTCAATAAAATAAATTTTTAATTTTGACAATTAAATAACCAAATTATGATTCAACCATTATTTATTATGCTGAGAAAACTTTAATTTAGATACTTAATTATCACTTACTTTTGTTTACTAGGCTCTCTTTTTCTTGGGGCATTTACTGCATTTATGACTATTTTTTTTATTTATTTTGAACAATTGCATTTGGATGATTGTGTGTTTTTCCAAAGCAAATAAAAAAATAACAGTTCAAATCCTTTGAAATCTTCAAGTCAACATGATTGCATTCTCAAGATAAAAAAAGGATAGAAAAGGTATAGGAAATCTTGCATAATTTTCAATATATATAAATATATATATATATGCGCGTTTAAAAGAAAATAGTAAAGAGTGCTTCTAACTAATTGAACTACCACATTATCACACGCATATACATCTAATATATATAGATGTATGCGTGCGGGGCAAGGTGCTTACCACCTTGTTTCATATATATATATATATATATATTTGATGGACCACAAAGAAATATAGATAATTGTGGAGATAGGCCTTAAGAGTAATATATGAAGGAGACATTGTTGGCATTGGATAAGGCTCTTTATTCCATATTTACATATACATTTAACATATTTTATGCAAACTAAGAAAAAACATTTCAAGCAAAGCAAGAAGATGCAGAGAGCCTTTCCTTGTTCATTTCATTTATGCATGCAGCTGTTTAAGCATTACTTCCAACAGCCAACTTAGTGCCACAACCACCACCACCACCACAGCCTCCACCACAACCACCACCACAACCGGCTGAGCTTCCATTCTTAGTCATATTTCCACAACCACCACCACCACCACAGCCACCACCACAGCCTCCTCCTCCACAACGGGCTGAGGTTCCATTCTTAGTCATGTTTCCACAACCACCACCACCACCACAGCCTCCACCACAACCACCACCACAGCCTCCTCCACAACGGGCTGAGCTTCCATTCTTAGCCATGTTTCCACAACCACCACCACCACAGCCACCACAACCGCCACAAGCCCCACTGCTGATGTTGTTTCCACATCCACTGCCACAACCTGAGCCACAGCCTGTTCCTCCTTTCGCTGGCATGACAGCATTTCCTCCGGAAACATCTGAATCCACCAAGTTTCCTTGTACTGCTGACAGATTGGTTTCCTTTCCATTCAACTTCACGGTGGAGAAGTCCTTTTCCTTCATATTATTGCCACTTGGAATGAGGCTGTTATAACCTTCTTTTTTAATGATCTCAACAAGTATGAAAGCTAGAATTAAACTAGGGAACAATAACCATCCTTCCTTCACCTATTTATCAAAAGGAAACAACGGTTTGGTAAGACAGCAGTGAAAAATCATCCAAAAATCAAGTGAATGCTTAAATAGTACAAATCTACCTTTATGCTTCCTGATTTCAGGTCAAGTAATGCCATTGCCTTGCCATATGGGTTTTCAGCAGAGAATTCAATTGCTGTCAAAAAGTCTTGGTCATTTCTTTGCTTCTGACAGTGCTTTGGTTCATAGTCTAGTCTTCTACCAGGAAAGAACTTCACCTGTTCCAAGAATGGAGATAGATTTAATTCACATCTCTAGAATTTGAACTCAGAGGATGATTACAGCCAATAAGAGGAAGAAATGGCTGACAAGAGATGGAAGAACCCAATTTGAACTTGCAATATCACATGACTAAAGGTTTCCCTTAGCTCTGCAAAGAATAAATCAAGAGAGACAAGCGCTTACATTCTGATTACCAATTAGCTCGAGAATGCATCCATCTTCATCAGCTTTTCTTGGAAGCTTTATAGACCAATGAGAATCAATCAGAAGCCACTCGCTCCCTGTAAATTCAGCACACCTATGTGTTCCACCAGATTTTGAGACGCCAATGACCTCTTTTCTTGACATACTATCCTTGTTAACTTTTGAACTTTTAAAATCCCTACAAAAATACCAGAATATATGATATAAGAAACTTTAATTCCTGACTCTATGAATTGAAACCACAGAAAAAGATTGGTGAAAACAGAACCACCAGTTTATCATCATTTCAGAAATGTAAATCTTTCTGAAGTTGCACGATGTCATTCTTTCTAGTCAGGCAGGATGTATTGAAAGGCACAAATCTATAATCATGTATGACATGCTAAGGGAACATTGAAAGGAAGCAGGTTCTGAAGAATCCAAGATTAATGAAGTCTAAATTTCATGATACAAGCACAGCTAGTAACAAGGATAAGATCAAGAGAGCACAAGACTCTTTCAGAGCAAGCTAAATGTTTTTCAGATGTCAAAATCATATCAGGATGCACAGATATATTAAATATGATTCACAATATTTAGAAAAACTGGCATCTCATTTGTATGGAAAGCTAAGCATAATAAGGTATAAATAGATTCTCCACCTGCATGGCACGATAACTGATATACTAGGAGCGAAAAAGGAAAATCTACCTCATTTGGAGGCTGACTAATTCATTGCCATTGTCATCAATAACACAAGTCCAACTCTTAGCCAGTTGTATTTTTCCCGATAGGGGGAAGAAACAAGAACCTTTTGCGAATGGCCGGGAGCGGACCATGTGAAGAGTATATGGTGCAGGTGTTGGTACAGTAGCTGATATCGCTACCCGTAAACAAATAGGTTGGGAGCTTCTGAAGCTAGAACTCGGTACCATCTCCAGCCATTTTTCCATTGTGAGATTATGCGTTGGTGATAGCAGATCTTCCAGCGAGATGGAACCAGATGCCAAAATTTTAGCAGACTTTGGCATTGGAAAGTTGGAAGCTGAGGAGCTCATAACTTCAAAGACCAAATGTCCAACAGGTTGACACTGGAAACAAGCAACCTGCTTTTCCCCAGATTCAGACAGAATAGTGAGTCTCCTCTTTGCATTGAAGATCGAATCAGGCTGGGTCTTACTAAAGGAGACAAAAAGGCTTCCCTTCAGATCCTCTGGAACGTTTTTCACTCCCACAAACTCCAACATGACCTAAAAAGTACACAATAGAAATTAGACATTCAGTGTGGCACAAACATCCTACATGCATAAGTTTCTTCTTCAAAAGATAATTATATTTCTAAGAAAATTATCTGCCCAAGAAAACAGTCAATTAGGATATGGAAAAGGAAAATAATTCTTAAACCTTGAGGAATTAAAATTACCTCAACAAACTCAAGATATCAAAAAGAAAGTTCAAACTGCTGAAATTTCCTCATGGAAAAATTAAAATCTTGGATTGTCTTGTAAGACTAAATATATTGTCTGAGAAAAATCCAATCTGTGCAGGCAGTTGGCAAATTCAAAACTGAATTGAAGCAGAGGAAAAGCAGAATGTTTTCAAGTAATCAGAAAAGGATATCAGAGACTACCTCAATTGCTTCTGTTTCAGGAAGATTTATTATTTTCTGACATTCTCCTAATGCGTAGTTCTTCTTTTCCAAACTAAGACATGGATAAGGAGTAGTCCTAACTGGTGAAGGAGCACTGCCTCTATACATTGCTCCTGCCCTCCAGTATCTCACACCATATCTCTCCTCCCAAAAATTGGTAGTTCCAGAAAATCCAACATCCAACTTCATTCCTTTTGTTCTGTCTGAATCTGTGTCATCATGTTCTAACACGCTTCCCATTATATCTATAAGGTCTTTGCAATAAGCAGAAGGATATAATTGGTGAGTGTGCCAAATGAGGTCAATGTCATAAGTTGGAACAGTGAAGCTCTTAATGGATCTTTCCTTGTTTCTCTTGATTTGGTGCAAAAACCCTTTGTACCTAGCAACGGCTCCAGCAAGATAGAGATCATTGCTCATATGAGGCCTGTCCACCTGTATTTACAGATGTAAGAAGGCTGAGATTAACACACAGTGTATAATTCCTGCATTGAAAAGATTTCAACCTAAACCACCAAAAAATTCATCAAAGATCATAATGATATCAAATGTTAACAAGTAGCAATAAAGTATTGATCAAGGAACATATTGAAAGAATATCCTTATCCACCTAGCGAAATTTGGGATCAAATATCCATCTGGGATCAAATACCCATCTTCATCAAAAATCAAAACTAACTCATATTTACCTGGTAAAAAAAAGAACTTTGCCTCTTAACAGCATAAACCAGATCGTACTTAGTGCACTTTTCAACTCCAGATATTTGTTTAGAAGTATCATTTGAAAGAGCTCTGGTCGCGTCCATTTCATAGGGCTCATCTGGATACATAAGTTTCCACACCTGTTCAGTTTCTTCTTTTGAAGTCCCTTCAACAGAGGACACAACATTGTGGTTGTCCAAAATAGTTCCATAGAGTTCCTCACAATCAGACTTATACCTCACCTGAAAGATACATCATTAGGCAATTGCAAAGACTAAGATAAAAAGAAAAGTTAAGAACGAAACAAGTTGACAAGAAATAATCATTTTGGTCCAAAAGAACATACAGGATTCAGCCGGTGGCAATGCCAAACCCATTCACAATCAAGAGGGACAACTAGAGGCCCTTCAAATAATGGGGATTCTGAATGTTTTGCCAGCAGAGGAAGCCAATAGAAATTGTACCTAAAACATAAATTCTCAAATCTTGAGCTTGAGACAGGTAAAAGTATCAAAAGAGGTTAAACTCTAATGGACTTAACAAAGGCCTACATTAGCACACAAAATGGCAGCCATTCTGAAAGTACAAATGATCCTATATACTGTCTCCTTTTCATATTAACTGTCATTTTAACACGTGGCACAAGAATTAACGAAATAATTGAATTGTTTTGAAACAGAAAAAAGTATGTACAAGCAATCACACAATAATATGAAACAAATATTTTGATTAAATCAATTTATCAGCAAACTAAACAACATAGGCTAATAAAAAACATACATATAGTAAAAACCCAAGAAATAAAATTCATAAAATAGATTTTTCTAAGGCTTACCTGTAGATGGCCATTTCTAAAGCAGGACCTTCATAAAGCCATCGATTCCTATCAACAGCTGCAAGAAACTTAAGTTGTCGTTTGGCAGCAGCAACAAGGTCAACGTTTATCACAGTCTTCTGGGCTTCTTTCCACTCCATCTCCATCCTTCAAACCTTAACATGTAAAACAAAAATTTTCAACTGTTCAGTTTCTAGAATCCTTCAAAATGAACCGAATTAATTGAAAAAAGAGAATGATATTATTGTGCTTACTTTCCCAATTAGTTGAACTTTTTAAGCTGAGAAAGAGATATATCACCGGAAAATCTCTCCGGCAACCTTGAGGAAGTAAACGAGCTTGATCAAAATCAAATGTGGACTTTTATATCTTCAGTACAGAGTAGAAATTATTGGGTGATTTCCCAGAAGGACGAGAAGTGGATGTTTATATACTGTTTCTATAATTCCATTATCCACTTTGCCACGCAATTGCCGTTAAGAACTTGTGAAGTACATATATCTTTTAATTTTCCATAATTGCCCTCTCACACACCAAATTTTACATGTAATTACTAATTTAAGGGAAATTACTTTATATATATATATTATTGTCCCTTATTTATTTAGTTTTTTTTAACTTCTTTTAGATGATATCTAAAATGTACTCAAAAGAGAATAAATATATATTTATTTAATGTAGACTCAGTTTTAATATACGTTTAAAATACATTAAAAATCATTAATTTAAATACTATTTTTTTATTTATTTATTATATCGTGAGAATTTTCTTGTATTTTTACTTGTCACATTATGATTCTAAAATAACATTTAATGAATTTTTTGTATTATATCTTCCTATTAATAATAAATTATATTTTTTAACATTGAAACTAGTAGAAATAATAATGAATAAGAAAAAATGTTTGAAAGGCATTTTAATTTATAAAATTTTATATTTTTTAAACGTGGATTAAAAAAAAGAAATTGAGTGTGAAAAAAGGAAAAGCTATAATAATGATGTCGAAGGCCATTATTATGATAACCCTACAAAGTTTATATTATAATAATAATACAACCTAATAATTATTAATAATTAAATAAAAGACAAGGACCCAAATTATTAATAGTATTAATTTTCTTTTTCAATAAAATCAAAAAGAAAAAAAGGTGATGTAAGGAAAACAACCAATCTTTTTCTTGTTTTTCCCTTTTTGCCCCTTTGTTTTATTCAACAACCAATTCATTTGATCCTTTGTTTTTTTATTGCAGTGTACTAATGCAGTAGTACTACCTATCAAGAAAATGCAGTACAACTCTAACAAAAATAATGGAATACTCATAAGTATTAAATCTTTATATATTACATAATTAATAAAAATAATTATAAAAAAATCGTAAATATTGTTAAGTTCATAAAATTATTTTTAAAGGATTACGAGTATGGATTCGTAATATTATAATTTTAGAATATTGTTGTAAGAGGTAGCATTATGGTTTATGAGGTAGCTTAATTTAAAAGAAATAAAGACATTTTTCATAATATTCTGTATTTTTACGTGTTAATATCTTCGAAAAATAACAAAAAAAAAATTGACAGTTATGTAATTATTTAATGTCATTTATATATATATGTTAACTTAAAATTGTTAGTTTGAAATTTATTGGTTTTTGAAAGGAAATTTTAGGTGATAGTTGTAGAAATAGTAAATATTGAGAGTTGCAGCTACAAAAAGGGTTTAAAATAATATTTTTTTTAGAAATCATAAAATTGAGCGCTTAAAATTAAATTAAAAATTCAATAATAATTCTTTTGTTTGATTCAGTCATTAATTATAGAATTATAATTGAATTTTACTTTCACTTCTATAAAATCTATTAATTTCAATTACAAATCAAAATCTAAAAATTATAATTTCAATTTTACAAAACTTCTATATTTATCACTTTTATAATTAATTATATAATTTTATATTCATATTTGTTTACACAATCTCTCTAAAACTTATGATATTTACTTTCATTAAAATTTATAATGCAGTCCTATATTTTCTCTTTCTAAAAATCACCAAACCGTTACAGAAAAGAAAATCTGATGAGGCAAAAGGGCGGAGGGCCCGGCCACGCATTTCATGAGGCTTAAGAACGCTATTTTCATGAGCCCAAAGGCATCATCAGCGTGAGCCCAAAGCATCGGTACGCTCTTTTTTCATGATTCAACACTCAACAGAAACAAACTCGTTACCGCTTTATGCAGCTGCCCATACTTTTTTTATGCCTTTCTAATATTTGTTGGCCGCACTGCATAATTCAGTTAGTTCTTAAACTGCATAGTTGCTAATAAGAATTAAGGTTTAGATTCTCGCAGTGATAATGTAGGAGTTTCATCATTTCCAACATAGAGGATGGTTTCTTGTGTGCATTAAAACTTGACCTCCAGTTCGCAAGATCGTTGAATCACATGATTTATATTCGAACAATCTGCTGGGGATTTCGCCTTTTAGTAGCAAGGTTATTTGTTATTTTATACATTAAAATTTTGTTAAATTTATATATTTTTTGAGTGAATTTAAAATTTTGAAATTATTAAATAGTGAACAATTTAGCATTATACTATGAAACGGAAATATTAACATTTGTCATTCCCTCTAATTAATAAGAATAATTCTGACTCAACTTAAATCAATTCCTAAAATCCTAATTCACAGTTCTTTCAAAGGACACTAAATTTAGATAGAATTCATGACCTAACACTTAACATAAGTATTAACTGTCTATTTACCGAATATACTAACTGTTGGGTAGACTACTTTTATGCTTTGTTGCCTTCTCCAAGAACTCTGTTTGAGACTTCGGTTTTCAGATTTAAGGTTCAGATTTAAAATTCAGCATTCAGAATTTACATAAGCATTACAATTTGCGGATTATTTAAAAAAAAAAGAAAACAGATTGGCAACTCCAGAATTATACCATGAAACATACAGAGACAATAGAAACTGCATCAAATTACAAACTATTTGCAATGAAATCCTTCAAAATGTAGTACAAAATGTGCATTAAAAGCAAATCTATGAGAGCATTGGAACAATCCTCAGATTCATAAACTATTCATCTGTACAACACTAACTATGAATTTGCTCTAAAAGGGAGCAAGAATCACCTCAAACAGCATACACCACAAATGCCAATTCCAGAAGAAAGATTCCTAACTCAATCAAGATTTCAGAAATTCATCGGCAAAGTTTTATATGCAGCAGATAGGCAACAGGTTCAAAGTTTGAATATTTCTCATGAATGCTCTGTCGTTGTTGTTTCTTTTCCCGCGGTGGCATCTTTTTCCAAGTATTCTTCCTCAATAGTTTCTTTCAAAATAAGGAGCCTTTGGATAACAACAGGTTGATTCATCTGCCTAGCTTCTCTGATTTCAGTTTCTTCTTTGTTCAGATGGTATGCATCCAGCATTATTCTAATCCATTTGTGCAACTCTTTTGGAGTACTGCACACCAACAAGGAAATGAAAGAAAGTATATAACATTGTGAAATTCAGTAACAGCAGAAAATGGGGAAAAAGTTTAGGTTTTCATAATATTACGTGTAAATAGCATTCGGGTCCTTGCTTTCTTGGTCATCCCCAGGAGAGAAAGCTCTAGCCAATGCCGAAAATCTTTCCTCAGGATCTATGATGTTCAATAAATACTTGAGTAACTTTATTTCTTTTGGAACAATACTTCTTAAACTAGCCTGTGTCGCCTTGTATATACGATACATAATCTCCTTCACCTGTGATCATAAGTCTGCTATTAAGGACCTGAAGACAGGTCTAGAATTCGAAGCAAGTAATTTACCTATAAAGTATAAGTCTCATAAAATTGTAGTAGAATTGCTCGTGTTCATCCTTGAATATGTTTTAAGTTAAATGCAATCTACGATAAGAAATATCAATTTCAAGTTAATTCTATCCTAGATGAAGAAAGCTTCAATTTCAGTAGTCTATTATCAGCAAATTATTATATTTTGCTTTCAAGAAGAATTCAGCGAAGCTGCAGGGAAACGATGAATCAGAAACTGAAGTTGATACCTCATTTTTCATAGTAGTTGAATCTTTTGCAGAAGCCCAAGCACAGTTTATCAGTAGGATCAAAGAAGAATCAAGTTCTTTTGCCTTGGCTAGACTTTTAATCTTTTCACATGCTACATTCAGCGAAGGAGAGTTCAAGATATCATCAAATTTAGCATGTGCAGGATCTAATGTTTCCACAATCTCGAGCGTGTTATCATAAGCACTTACTGCTGACAAGCATCTAGCCCCAAGTCTGGCAACAGCTGGATAATCAACGAAATAATAACTTGACATTCCGACCAAAAAAATAAACATATTTTTCATTTCCAATCCACCAAACCAAAAATACTAACAATAAAGTAATTGACAACAAGACGAAATATAAAGAGGCTCTTTGATTCATCTCACAACTTTGTATCTACCACTTAAAATTAATCAATTCAGTTGCTTATATGGCTAAGGGGAATGGCCAGCATGCATTTTCCTAAGTACTTACTCATACCAATTGAAGTTATCTATTCAATCTCAGATGCTTACAGTACAGGATAGTTAGATAAATGTGAAATATCCATTCCTGTAAGATTTTTTCTGATTGCAATTAACATATTACCTCAAAAGAATCAAGCAAACATAGGATTTAGCAACTTAGAATAACAAAGGGACAACTTATCTTACCATCTCTGTCCTCCAAACTATCATATGTTTCTGAAAGGAGAGTAAGATGGCGAAAAAATTCGTCTGTGAAATCCTTTCTCCTTTTAGCAACAATGGCATTTAATTCAGTTGGGCTATCTTGTATATCTTTGAGAAGTTCAGTGTGTCTTTCCATCTCCTCATCAATCTGTAATGCTCATTTCTAATCAATTCTAATCCAAGACATAATTCAAAATCGCAATGTAATAACTAAACATCAGCTACCTTCTTTACTTTTCTTGATAAAGTACTCAACTTTCGCTTCATTGAAGCATCATTTTCGGCATCAGCTCGAGTAGAACACCGGTTATAGAACCTATCCCTGTATTTCTTCCACTCATCCCTAAAAACCAAATACTTCCTCCAATCCTTTGATTTAGGTTTCTCATTCAAGAAAACTTCAATCATCTTGTCACAGAATTGGGTAATTGTAAACCCTTCTGCAACTTCAACTTCAACTTGGTCCTCTACAGATGCAGCAGACACAGTACTCAAGCAAAACCCTGAAAAAATAAATTCAAGAAAACCCATAAAAACCACAGATTTAAACAAAAAGAAGAGATTTGAAAGTGAATACTTACTGTTTCTTGAAACAGAAATATTGAAATTCTTGAAGGATGGAAAGGATAAAGTGGGAATTTTTGATGGGGTTAAATACAACTCTGCTTTGAAAGAGAAGAAGTTTGTAGTAGAGAAAGAAGGTCGTAGATTGGCCATGCTTTGCTTTGGCCACCAACAGTAATGAAACTGAAAGAATGGTTACCAAATTTACAAGAACGAACGAGAAGCAAGAAGAGACTGTAGAATTCGTTGAGGATTAGGCCTTCAAACGACATCGTATTCGCGATGTTCGTAAAACCCATCTTAAACCCCCTAAATTCCCCGGGACCTCAAGGGGTATTAACCCGCGGGAAACGATACGTCGTCGTTTAACTTTCATTAGGTCGTTCTAATAGCTTATGAATTTAGTGTGAAATCCCAATGGCAGGATACGTTTAAAAAGTGTGTTATAAAGTATGGATCTAAGTATTCATGATTGTTTTGAAATATTTATTTTGATGTAGTTAAAACGGTTATATAATACAGATTTTGATTACTGTCAAATTTATGAGTCGCGCTCTCGAACTTATATTTCAGAAATATAACGTTACGATACAGCCGGATCCATTTTGACATAACAAATGGCCTTGGATGCTGCTAACATCTTTGAGTCGCGCTCTCGAATCCATGCATCTGGACGTGACATGCAGAGTTGTTCATTATTATGAAAATGGCTTAGATTCGGAAATTGAAAAAATGATGCATTTTGCTGTATGTTTTTTATGGCTGTGATAATTTTATTTGAGCTTTTTGATGGAGGGACTAAAAGAATCATCAGCCCAGATGAGAAAGTGTTCTTGGCTTCTTGCAGATTCACCCAAATTTTATACTTGTATACAAATGGACAAAAATGGGTACATTTTTTGTAAACTTTATGTATGAAATCTGCACATAGGCACAAAAAAAACCAAGAATGTTTTGAGGGAAAAGAAAATAGATTGATGAAAGGTTTATTGGGTAGGCCAAAGAGATGAAGCCAATGGATGAAGGAAACAAAGATGGCATTTTTCTCTTTTTTCGACAGAAACAAACCATACGGATTACTCAATGCTAAATAAACCATAAGAAAGCTTTGGAAGTACCTCCTTTGAGTAGACTCCCCAGCTGTAGAAGTCCCTTTTTCTTCGAATTTCGCCTTTTAATTCCCCAGAAAACTTGGAAGAACACCAATAGGCATTGCAAATTGAGAGCCCTTCAGAAATTTATCACCAAGAATTCTGAAATGGGACATGTTGCTGCCGGTCATCGTTTGGATTCTGTGATTGACATTGGAAAACCTACCAATTTCAGTGGTGGGATTGAGTTTTCAAACCTTACTTACACTGTAATAAAGCAAATGAAAAATGATAATGGAAAATGGGTTCAGAAAGAGGCCGATTTATTGCATAGTATCACTGGCTATGCACCAAAAGGATCCATCACTGCTGTTATGGGTCCTAGTGGTGCTGGAAAATCTACATTTTTGGATGGTTTGGCTGGAAGAATCGCGAGTGGAAGTCTTAGGGGTAGAGTTTCCCTTGATGGAGTGGATGTTAGTCCAAGCTTGATTAAAAGGACTTCGGCTTATATAATGCAGGATGATAGGCTCTTTCCGATGCTTACTGTTTATGAAACATTGATGTTTGCTGCTGATTTCAGATTAGGCTCAATCTCAAGAACAGAGAAAAGGGAACGAGTTGAAAGGCTGATTGATCAACTTGGTTTGTCTGTAAGTATTTGATCCATCTCCATTCCTGCAAATCATTTCTTCCATCATCGGTTAAAACTGCTTCATCGTTCATTTAATTAGTTTTTACTAATTTTGACATTTTGATGATCATTTCTTGGCTGCAGACATCGAGGAATACTTACATAGGTGATGAAGGGACTCGAGGAGTATCTGGAGGAGAGCGTAGAAGGGTCTCAATTGGCGTTGATATTATCCACGGACCAAAGTTGCTCTTCTTGGATGAGCCAACTTCAGGTCTTGATTCCACCAGTGCACACAGTGTGATTGAGAAAGTACATGATATTGCGCGGTCTGGGAGTACTGTAATTCTTACAATTCATCAGCCTTCATCCCGTATCCAGTTGCTTCTTGATCATCTCATAATCTTAGCCCGAGGACAGTTGATGTACCAAGGATCCCCTGCAGATGTAGGCCTCCATCTTGGCAGAATGGGGCGCAAGATTCCTAAAGGCGAAAACTCTATAGAATACCTTATAGATGTCATCCAAGAGTATGATCAGTCGGATGTTGGAGTTGAGGCTCTTGCTCAGTTCGCCCTTACTGGCATGAAGCCTCCACCATTGGATGAAGGCGATGAAATGTCAGCTTCTGGTATCTTTCAATCACCAGCGCAGACTCAGCAGCATTCACGTCATCATCAGGTAGCCGGAGCTGCTGGTGACAAATCAAGCAAAAGGGTAACAGATGAAAATTTTGATAGCAGTTTGAGGAGTCAATGGAACACATCAAGATCTTGGACACATAGTGCAGTTATGCAAGCTCTAAAATTCACACCAACTAGGCCAAAAACAGAACAAAGAAATCAGAATATGATGAGGTAATAATAATAATATCAATTCCACAATCCGAATTTAGGCTGTAAAAACATTATAAAATGAACATTCTTGAAGTTGATTTTCTGATATTCATGCTGCTGTTTTGCAGTCCATTACCAGGCTACTACACCTCCTCAATCGAAATGTTCCAAGAAACTCCAACGCCACATAGCAGCGATTATACTGTCAATGAGAACGACTATCTGACCCCAAATGATGACCAAAACAACGCGGCTCATAAGTATAAACATCTTGGCCCAAAATTCGTGAACAACTTCTTGATCGAGACATGGATACTAATGCGTAGAAACTTCATAAACATAAGGCGTACGCCTGAACTTTTCCTCTCTAGACTAATGGTACTCACTGTAATGGGCATCATGATGGCTACAATGTTTTGGCATCCACCACAGACTATGCAAGGAATTACAGATCTCCTAAGTTTCTTCATTTTCACAGTTTGTCTATTTTTCTTCTCTTCTAACGATGCTGTTCCTGCTTTCATTCAAGAACGCTTCATCTTTGTCCGCGAAACCTCTCACAATACCTATAGAGCCTCTTCCTACACAATAGCCGGTGTCATCACATACTTACCTTTCCTCGCTATTCAAGCTACAGTCTACGGTCTTATTGTCTGGTTCGCCTTAAAACTCAAAGGCAAATTCGCCTATTTCTTGCTAGTTCTCTACTTGTCCTTAGTTTCTACAAACTCATTTGTGGTATTCATCAGCTCAGTTGTCCCAAACTACATATTAGGCTATGCAGCAGTTATAGCTTTCACAGCATTATTTTTCTTGTTTTGTGGCTATTTCTTGAACAGCCATGATATTCCTGCCTATTGGAAATGGATGAACTACATTTCAACAATGACGTATCCATACGAAGGCCTTCTTATGAATGAATTCCAGAGAAGAGATAGTTTTGGAAAAAACCCAGATAATGAAGATGTTACAGGATTAAGAATCTTGAAATCACTAAATATTTCAATTGAAGGATCAAAAAAATGGGAAAGAGTTTACATAATGTTGGGATGGGCAGTTCTTTATAGAGTTTTGTTTTATATTGTTCTTCGTTTCTTCTCAAAGAATCAAAGAACTTAGAAGAGATTAAAATCATAATTATGATGATGTTCTTTCTTAGTTTCTTCATGTACTACTTTTTTACATGCCTGAATTTCTCAGTGGAAAATGGACAAGAACAACATTTTAATGGTTATGTTGAAGTAATATTAGTCTTTGATGTAAAATTAGTTTATTTTTTGTAAAGGAAAATTGTGTAATAAAATGAACCTTAATATATATATATATATATATATATTTGTAATATGATAAAATAGATTTTTTAACTTCGTTTATGTCATAATCCATCCGTTTTGGGAGGGGCTAATTTGCTAACGTAGAGGAAGAGAGCTTCCCCTTCCTTTTCACGTTGCAGCTAAAGAATGTAAATATGATATTTACGTCTGATTTACATGCCTCCTAAGGATGGCAATCGGGATGGATATCAAGAATCCCATCTCCGTCCCTCTACTTTATATTATATCCTATTTCCATTCCGTCCGGTTTAAAATAATGTCGGGGATTCCCATCCTCGTCCTAGTAGGGATAAAATTAATCTCATCCCCGTCCCATCCCCAACTGGGGAAATGGGACGAAAAATTTCTGTTTAGCCTCACAAGAAAACAAGACTAAAAATCACATTTAACCCCACCAGAACATATGAAATTTTGATATCATTTAAGCCCCTATAATGAACCAAAATAACGGTAAAGTATTAAACCAAAATGTCTTAACACACAAGCAGTAAGCATGATCGTATAAAATATCAACCACTATAATTACTCTTACTACTATTACACACAAAACCCTAAGTGTGTGTGTGAGAGAGAGAGAGAGAGAGAGCTCTTGAGAAAAAATTTAAAATTGATTTATCTTTTATATATGTAAAATTAAGTTTTTAAAAGAGAGAGAGAGAGAGAGAGAGAATTTTGTAATTAATACTTATATATGAAAACACTTATATTGTTAATTAAAAAATTGTTAATTAATTTTGAAAAAATATTTATATCACGAAATAGGTAAAGTAATTAATATTAATAAAGGAATTAAATATTTATAGTGACGGGATTAAGACGAAACCAGCACAAAGATAGGACGGGACAAAATGAGTTCTCATTCCCGTTTCATCTTGACTTTTTCTGTACCATCCTCGTTCCACTTCCAATTAAAATCGAAACTCATTAAGAATGAAACAGAACGAATCCCCACTTTTATCAGAAATTTCCCTCCTACTCCCCTGCCTAATAATTAGAGTATATTGTTTTAGCTTAGATAGATATAGGTGTATAAAAACTAGAGCAAGAAAATTTAAACCAATCAATGACTTAAGTTGTGAAGAGCAAGAAGACGGTTCTTAACACCCCCCCCCCCCCCCCCCCCTACCCCCCAACCACCAAAAAGAGGGAGTATGATGAACAAGGTTTTTAATTGGATAATAAACAAGAATAAAATAAGAGAGAGTAGTAACGTAAAATGCTGAGAATATGCCAAACATACGTTGAAAACAATGAATGATGTTCACACTCACACACTATTATTATTAGGCGTGAAACCCATAAATAAATAAAAACTTCTTGTTTTAGTTGTTTATACTAAACCTATACTAAAAAATACTTTAATTTAAAAAAAAAAAGATAATTTCAAATTTGAATTCTAAAAAATATTAATTATATCGTGTAGTAAAATTTTATTGTCTGAATAGAAATGAAATTAAGTGTAATACAATTTAAAGATGCATCTAGTCCATATGTATACGAACTTATTCATATACTTCATGATTAGAAAAAGAAATCTTTTCATTACACTTTCTTTTCCTTTTTTTTTTTTTTAATGATAAGATATGTGCGAGAATATAAAAGATATGTACGACTAACTCTTTCTTTCTTTTCTCTACAAGATTTAAGAACCTTAAATTCAAATCTGCTCAAAATCCAACCGTTGAAACTTGAAAAAAAAAGTTAGTATATAATATATTCGGTTATTTACAAATCACTAGGTTAATTAAAAAAAACTATAAAGACTTAAACTTAGGAGAGGCTGCAAAATTTTTGAAGAATTTAAAAATCCCAAAAAAAAAAAAATTTCAGAGTAATTTCGGCCAGTTGGGTCAAAATTATCCAAGAATTTTGGCTGGATAATTTTATCTGAGTTGGCTGAAATCAGGGACGGACCTACACCCAGGCAGCCCACCCAGGATTTTTTTTTTTAAAAAATTTTATATTTTTTACATTTAAACCCCCTCAAATTTTTTTTTTCAGTTTAGCCCCCTCAAAAATTTTTTTTCATTTTATAGACGAAATTCTGGCAAAATTGTTTTTCCTCCAACCCCCCAATCATATTGTTCTGATTCCGTCCCTGGCATGAAATTACTCTAATTTTTTTAAAATTTATCTCAAAATTAATGTTTTCTTAACAAAATCTTCAAAATCATTCATATTTTACTTAAATTCTTTAAAAACTTGAAGAAAACTTTAAATTTCTCCAATAAAATTGTACAGAGAGTTAGTTAGAGAGAGAAAGTGAAAGAAGAAATTTTTTTCTTGACTAAATTTTTTACGCAATCTCTTTCTTTTAATCAACATTATGACTTATGTGATGACGTTCAAATGACAATCATCAGACAAAGATGAACTTTTTGAGATAGTGACTAATAGTAGTATAATATTTTTTAATAATAATAAATGTTTATTTAATTTCTTTATGGGATAATGTTTATTTAAATTATATCAACTTCACTAACTGTATATAACTCATCATCTTATAATAATGAACTATTCATTTCCCAAAAAAATTAACTATTAAAACATTCAAATTTTAAATTATCAACCTCGTGATCACCATTCAAACAGAAACTGACTCGAAACTTCTGTAACACTTTATATATCACTTTCTAATTTAATATATTTTATTAATAAAATTTAATAAATAAAAGATAAATTTAAAAATAAATAATAAATTTTAAAAATATATATATTATAACAAAAAAGTGATGGGTACACGAATCTCCTAAGCCCGTTCAAACATATCACAGGAATCTTTGTGCCCTTAAAAAGATAATCATTGTGGGGTCACCAGTAAAATTTAAAGCATAAAATAAAGGCCAATTGATTTGCCCGGTTGGAATTTTATGCCTCTTTCGGCCATCTGGAGAAAAAATAGCTGTGCATGAAAAAAAATGCAGATGCATCAATCTGTTTTTACATGTAAGCAATATGCATATTTATTTAGATTCATCATATCCAGTAAGGTAAGGTAACTCTAGTTATAAAAGTTGTCTTAACGTATTATACTTAAACTGATCACCAAGTGAATCGAATTAGAAGTTACGTACCTACATGAAATGAACTTTTAAAGTCTATCATATTCAAACTAATTCACGTTTAAATTGAATAGAACTACAAGACAGTAAAACTCGTACAAAATATAATTACATCATCAGGAATGTCAGAGAGAGAGAGGACAAATCATTATATTTACCATGTATGCAAGAATGAAAAAAGGTTTACAATGGAACCTAACTTTGAATTTGCAGAATTAAACAAAGTTTCCAACAATGATGAGATGAGAAAGCATGATTGATTAGTCTAAACAGAAACTCTGAGGAAATAATAAGGAATTAATTATTGATGCCTTTGAAGTACAATCAAAAGGATAGTACATAAACCCTAATTCATTAAATTATTATTATTCATATGTTAAAGAAAGTCATTTGATTTGACAATTTGACGTGGGAGAGATTGTTTTATTTGGGTCCAATTGGCATATGCTGACTGGAACTAAACCATAATTAACTAAATTAATTATAATCAGAGTTACCTAAGCCCATTTCCATGAGACTACACTCCAAGTAACAGACAATAGCAGAGACAAGTTCTCTATGGCCATTGATGGTGATGTTTGATGATCTAAGGTTCCCCACCCCACCCCACCCCAAGAAAAGAAAGAAAAAAAAAAACCCTATAAAGAAAAATTAATTAAGAATTTTCTATTGCAAAAACCAATCAAATTAATTAAAATTTATAAACCAATCATCGGATAAAGAAGTTAACTCTTACCTCTTCAATGCCTCATGAAGTCAAACCAGAAATTTTCAGAGAATTTTCTGTCAGAGCTTTCTCTGATTCTGAAATTCTTTTTGTCTCCAGTCACACAACTGTATCATGAGATGAAACTCAAGTTCTAATGTCCTTTACCTGGAAAAAAAATCAAGAATTCAAGAAAATTAGAATGTTTCAAGCAAGAAAATTTGATCAAGTTTGAGAAGATTGTGATTATGAAGTTTGTGACGCCATGGGTCAATTTTGCTTCATGAGAAGAGGATGATGGGAGAGTTAGGAGATTGGAAATCAAAGCTGGTGATCTCCTTTATAATTTGCTTCTTCATATGTATTCAATCTTCTAATGCCCAAAAAGGTATGCACGTTCATGATTTTACGTCATTTTTTGCTCTTCAAAGTTCATAATCCTCTGTTTGTTTCTTCAACCTCTTGTCCACTTTTGCCTGATGAAACCTGCAAAATGAAAATTATCAAAAGAGGAACATTATGCTAGAATAAACAGGGTATAAGGTACTTGTTTATGTAAAAATTAATAATAATAAGGGAAGAAATGAAAGATTTGGGCAAATGTTCTGTTGCATACTTGAAGATTTATCAAACAAAAAAATGATCTTGATCCGTGAAAGATCAGCAGAGGCTATGTAAAATGATTATGCAAGAGGTCCCTTCATCATGAAAAACAAAGATCAAGCAGAATTTGGAAATCTATTGCTATTTTGGTGAACTATATCTACTTCAAAAAGAACTATATTAGTGCCAAAAGGTTGTTTCTGATGATTATAGTATAACATATGGATGCATTTGCTACAGAATTTGTGAGCATAAAGTGCTGTGCTGATGATAGTGTAACTCGACCTACTAGCAGTATACTTTGCACAAACAATCCTGACAATCGGACTTGTAAAGACATAATTCAGAATGACAAAGACTACAATATAACTCGTGTTTTCACCCCTGATATTGGCCGCAAGTGGTGTTATAACTTGACCACAGCAAAGGATCAGCACTACTTAGTAAGAGGAACATTTCTTCCGGGGGACCTGCAGATCGTACCTAGCCCAGGCTCTTTCTTCAGGGTTTCCATCGATCCGACCACAGTAAGCCTGGTGAACTCTTCAGATGATTCAAAGGTGGAAGCAATTTTTAGAGCAAGCAAAGACTATGCTAATTTCTGCTTACTGAAGGACAGGGGAGAACCCTATATTTCAGATCTTGAACTAAGACCTATCTCCTCAACTTACCTGAGCTTGGAGCCTTCTAGTGTGCTCAAGCTTGTCGACAGAGTAGATGCAGGGAATCAAGGAACGGAAATCAGGTATGTTTTTTCTTGGGCTCTGAAATACTCAAGAAAGAAAACCTAAAAGCAACGAATTATATGTTGCATCCACCGTGCATTCATGTTTTGCTATACAACTCCTTGATACTCATGTTTAACTGTTTTCTTTTTTGGGAACACTCAACCAATTTCAGGTATCCTCTTGACCATTACGATCGAATCTGGAAACCGGACTCCTATACTGATGCAGTGGCTAGCCGCACATCTTCATTTACTGCCAACTTTTCTGGAAGTGAAACAAATCTGACATTTCCTCCCATGCAAGTTTTACAAACATCCCTGAGCCATCCAGAGAGGTTGGAATTCACATACAGGAACCTGGACCATGGTTACTATAGTTATGATCTGTTCCTCTATTTTCTTGAACTCAACGATTCTGTTCAAGCTGGCCAAAGGGTGTTTGATGTATTTGTCAATGATGAAAAGAGGCTAGAGGTAGATATAGTGCTCAGTGGTTCCCGTAGCTACGCAACTGTTTTAAATATTACAGCAAATGGGTATCTAAATCTGACCATGGTAAAGGCCTCAAACAGATCCCTATTCGGCCCCATGATCAATGCTTATGAGATTTTGCAGGTTCATCCAATACTCCTTCAAGAGACATCCCAAGAAGAAGGTAAAGAATTCAAAGTTCATCATTTTGGAGACTAAACATAAAACAGAACATAATACTAATAAATGCCAAAGTTTTGGAAAAGAACCTGAATTTTGACTCCTGTGTCTTTCAGTGAATACCATTATGGATGTGAAGAATGAATTACTGCAAAGAAATCCAGACAATGAAGTGCTGAGGAGCTGGTCAGGGGACCCTTGTCTTCCAGTTTCCTGGCCAGGAGTTTTTTGCCAACCTGATGATCGTTCCACAGTCATCAATAAGATGTAACAGTTTAATCTTCCATCTGCAACAGAGTCAACTTTTTTTATTTGAACTTCCCCGATTATTTATTTTAAAGCTAATAATTTTGGTCTTCAATTTCTGCTCAGAGACCTTTCCTTCTCTCTGCTTGCTGGACAATTTCCCTCCAGCATAACTAAGCTTACCCATCTCAAAGAATTGTAAGATTCAAATCCCACTTGAGCCCACTGATTATGTTTATTTAATTGGTGAATACAAGGTTCTTAAGTCAAGATTCTACTTATGATCCAATATATTTGGTTTTTAGGAACATGAGCAACAACTACTTCACAGGCGCTATCCCGGAATTCTCAAGATCCTTCTCCTTGACTTCCATGTAATTTATCTCAATATTAAGAACGCATTTAAATTCATTTCATTTTCAAATTCCACCAATCACTGCACATTTCACATTTTCAGATTGGATCAGCTTTTCACATAAAATCCTGACAAAATTGTTCATCTATTATTCGTTTCAAGATCATCTGCCACACTTTTCCAAGTTCCGGTTAACTTCTAAAACATATACAATTGTTGTATAACCAGTCTGTTTATGAAGATCTGACAAACTAGCTATTGATTTTTAAGGGATATAAGCCACAACAATCTCACAGGAGACATTACTGAGTTGCTAACTTCACTACCAAATTTGACTACATTGTAAGTGCTCAAGAAGATATTGTTTCATATAATCTGTCCACGTATTTTAGATTAGCTTATAAACAATTATGCCTAATTTAGAATTTTCTTCTCCCTCCTTTCTTCAGATATTTTGGATGCAATCCTGGACTGAGCAGGGGACTTCCAAGCAATCTCAACAGATCAAAACTTGACACAGAGTATGAATATTCAATTATCCAAAAGAAAATATAATATAATGTCTAAAAATATTTCACAGATATGCATGTACAGGTGGTCTTTCATGTGTGTGCTTGAAAAACATGGAGAGAATCTAATTCATCTTTTGTGTCCTATATTTCAGCAAAGATATGTGTGCCAGACAAACTGCACACATAAAGCATGGAATTATCGTCGCAGCCATTGCAGGAGGTTGTCTCTTGGTAGCCCTAGCAGTTGGAATATCCATTATTTGCATTTACAAAAGAAAGCTGCTATCTGGGAGAAAGTTTGACACAGAAGGTTATCCAATGACAAAGAGTAAGCAACTTGGCTCTAGAGTTCATCACCCGCAACCTATCAACAAACCACATGCTACCTCTACAAGTCTAATTAAGCTTTGAAATTGCAGATGCAGTCTATTCAATACCCAGTTCAGATATTATGTTAAAGTCAATATCCATCCAGAGTTTTACCCTGCAGTACATAGAAGCAGCTACACAGAAGTACAAAACACAAATAGGTGAAGGTGGGTTTGGTTCTGTTTACAGAGGCACTCTTCCTGATGGACAAGAAGTGGCAGTGAAGGTCCGATCAGCCACATCGACGCAAGGAACACGTGAATTTGACAATGAGGTGATAATCTATATCAAAAAGTGGCCCGTTCAAACAATGTTAATGAATCTAGTTCGCAAATACCAAGAATCAGTTGCATATAAGAAAAGAATTAATAGTGAAATCATTTCATATGCTATTGTGTAATGCTTTAAAATTTCAATATGACCTAAGTGGTATGACAACACAGTAGTATAGAACTCTTGCCCTACTCTTCAATACTGTGCAAATGTTTTAGATGCCATCTCAGTTTCTAATGATAAATTCTACAGCTGAACCTTCTCTCAGCCATCCATCACGAGAACCTGGTTCCCCTTCTTGGCTATTGCTGCGAAAATGACCAACAAATTCTTGTTTATCCCTTTATGTCGAATGGTTCCCTGCAAGATCGTTTATATGGTACTATCTAAACTCAGATCCCTCGAAGTGCATCTTTCTCATGAACAATAGTTTCTTCCTGACTTTTTTTTTTCTTAACATTAAACAGGAGAAGCAGCAAAGAGAAAGACTCTAGACTGGCCCACCAGACTATCCATTGCACTAGGAGCTGCACGAGGCAAGTATCATGGAGCTAGTATTCATGAGCTTTATCTAGTTACCTTCCATCACAAAAGAAATGAACATACAGAGGAAACCCATTTTTTCCCGTGCATTTAAGGGAGTAAGCCATGGAACTTAGATTAACCATAGTCCATATATTCATGTACCCACATTGAACGGTGTCTCAAAAGATTCAACATTAGTAGTTAATACCATTATTTATTTACAATCCAGTTCAGAGTATCTAATATCACATTCTAACAGGCTTAAGGAATTAAAGATTATAAGAAAAAATATCACCTAAAAGAACCATTGGCTGTTCCACAATTTGTTTATGTGCCAGCTATTATGGTCAGGGATACTGCACCCGGTTGTGGAGATCTAAATTAGAATTAGAACGATGCAGATTAGTCACAGACACACATACAACATATACATTAGACACAGACACATTAAACAGAAATGATAGGCAACATTCTTAATTGCACAACCTTTTCAATCTGGTCTTTTCTTGTATTTTCACCTGTCAGTCAGGGGTAGAGTAAGAATCAGTTTTCTATTCTTTAAATGTATCCGTGAAAATATTACTCTATCCGACCAAATAATTTTACTCAATGGAAAATCAAGCTACAATGAGAATATTTATTGCTTTCCATACCTGATTCTTATAGAGACCAGAGTGCCTGAGAAGATTCTCTGTTTTCAGGTTTGACTTATCTCCACACATTCTCAGAACGTTGTGTAATACATAGAGATGTGAAATCAAGTAACATACTCCTGGATCACAGCATGACTGCCAAGGTTGCAGATTTTGGTTTTTCAAAATATGCACCTCAAGAAGGCGACAGCGGTACCTCTTTAGAAGTGAGGGGTACAGCTGGGTATTTGGACCCAGAGTAAGTAAATATGTAGGATGATTCTTATCTTTCTGGAACTTTCTCAAATATGTAGCTTAGGTAAATAATAGAAGGATGTACTATTTAACTGCAATATTCCAAAATATGTTTCTGAAAGGGTAGAATGATACATCAGTTAATATGTATCCATACTAGTTGGCTCTGCCTTAGTGCACCTGATCATCAATTAATGACTTTCAACAATATTTTCAGGTATTACTCAACCCAGCATCTGTCTGCAAAGAGTGACGTATTCAGTTTTGGGGTTGTACTATTGGAAATCGTAAGCGGCCGCGAACCCCTCAACATAAATAGGCCACGAAATGAGTGGAGCCTGGTTGAATGGGTACAGTTCAAGTTCCAGCTTTCAATTTTCATTACAAAACGTTGGCATATTCTCTCTTGGCATCACATATCACAGTTACTTATCTTACAAGTAGCAGAATACAAAAGATCAAGATAGAATACATACTATAGAAAAATTTAAGATTGATTAAACTATTAAACCATAATGATTCTATATTAGATTGCAAAATATGCCAAGAAGTTTCATTGTACAACAGGAGATAAACCAATCTATTGGAAGAAAATGAGTTTCGCAATGAGCTCCACCAGCAGACTACACTAAAATAGATCCTTACCTTAATTGTATTCACTGACCTAGGAGCAGATTCTCATGACATCTCAAGCTGATTGAAGATCAAAGTAGTAATGCAAAGTTTAGCATCTGTGTTTTCGATCTATATTTTTCTTATTACATAGGGAATTTTACTGACTACAGGCCAAACCCCTAATAAGGAACTCAAGAATTGAAGAAATTGCAGATCCCAGCATAAAGGGAGGTTACCATGCGGAAGCTATGTGGAGAGTAGTGGAGGTGGCTTTGGCATGTATAGAGCCCTACTCCGCCTATCGACCCTGCATGGTTGACATTGTCCGGGAGCTTGAGGATGCTTTGATTATAGAAAACAATGCATCTGAATACATGAAGTCCATTGACAGCTTTGGAGGTTCTAACCGCTATTCCATAGAGAGGCCAATCATTATTCTACCCACTCCAGTTATATCAGAACCATCTCCTGTTCCATCACAACCAACTCCACAACCAAGATGATCTTTTGGGTAACCAGGAAAGTTCAACAGGAGTGGCGATCACTGCAGTCATTCCCAAGATAGAGAGAAGAAAGTGGAGGTTGAGTCCAGAAATCTCTTTCAGAAGGATGTGCAACTCAGTCTTCATAACATTTTTCCAAAAGCGACATAAGGCATCTAAACTTCGCTAACACTTCCTACAGAATGTATCCTAAGCACAGAACTGCGGAATGTAACTGTTATGGGTATGAAATAGAGACTAGGTCAGTTGGCCAAGATTTAGTGCAGTTACTATTCTTTGTCAATATCAACCACCAGTCTTTTAGGTGCTAGATGAAACAAAAAGTATCCATGTCAACAGCCCAAAGAAGCCATCCCAAAACTATGTGAAAACCCACCCTCGGAACATATATATTTTGCCTTTTACTTGCCTGTTAACTGTTTACGCAATCAATTCCAGAATAATTGCAAGTCATGCAATCATTTGGTGTAACAAGCATTACAATCACAAAAAAACTTAATACTGTCAGATAAGAGTTTCACCATATTGATGCCACCTATTTTTTATTGCACTCTCAGATGCCATAGAATCATATGGCAGAAACTAACTTTACACATATCCAGTTCTCTGTTCATTTATATTAACAAGCACCATTCAGAACACATAGAATGTATTCTGCTCCCACTCATTTTTTATTGCACTCTCAGATGCCATAGAATCATATGGCAGAAACTAACTTTACACATCCAGTTCTTTGTTCATCTATATTAACAAGCACCATTCAGAACACATAGAATGTATTCTGCTCCCACTCATTTAGAGGAAATTCTACCATGGCATTTAGAAGTTATGGGTGGTTGAGGAATAATTTTAACAAACAGAACTCGCCCCACCTCTAGTATCAGATGAGACATGTAGGTATACATCTTCCAAATGGAGAGTAAATTTCACCAATATCAAGCTGCCTCACCAATCAATTAATATCATATCATTATTCATCATTATACCTACTGATTAAACAAAAAACCATAGTATGTGACCACTGCTCAGCGTACTTTAACCTGCACTAACTTGATAATAAAATAGATAACAAAGAGAATCAAAACTCGAAGGCTGTAACAAATAACAATGCCATCCATATATTATCCATTAAATCAGCGTTTCCATCAAACTCTTTCTGAATTGAGCTGGAAATTAAGAAAACAAAATTGAAAGACAGAAGAAATTGAACCATATATGCAACATAGGTATATATTACAAGAATCTGAAGAGTGAACTATTAAGAGCATTCATTCTATAGTCTGCATCGCATAAGAGTATCTTACATACGCACAAGTGTAGAAGAGATCAGGTGGCTTTAAATAGAGCAGGATTGGCAGTGGCGCTACCAACTTGTACTTCCAGCAACTCTAGACGACGCTCCAGCGTATCGAGCTTTTCATTTAGTTTAGCTAATTTGCTTTTAGTTGTAGCCTCTGCACAATTAAAATGTTAAAATTCTCAGCAATAAATTAGAGGAAATCGGTAACAATATGAAGGTAGGATTAGGAATTTCTGAGTACCGAATTGAACAAGGAAGTCGAAGAGGCGACGGACATTGAGAGAGATGTGAGAAATGAATTCTCGATTCTCCCAATCGGCTTGCACTGCTATTCCTACGTTCACAGCATTCGTTATTCCTCCAGCTCTCGCCATCTACAACCAACACAAGCTGCTGGCTATGGAGTTCGTAGCTCTTTTCTTTTTCAGCTGAAAAGTTGAGCTTCTTGATTGGGAAGATCGGCAATGGAAGGGGTTTTTGACTTGTTTGGCATTTTTACAATGTTTCGTACAAATGTTCACCTTAAGAACGCATTCAGTATCAGAAAAACCGCGACGTGACTCATCCTATTAACCGTACTAGGTAGTTGGAAATGGTTGCTTTTTCTTTTCTTTTTTTTTTTTTACTCATTATTATAGAATTAATTAATTCTTTTTCTTTTTTTGAGATAAAATGAGAAAAAAAATATAGTTGGATCAAATAGATGCAATTAATATATGAATAGTAATAAAACATATCAATATTTAATCAATTTTCGTGACGCAATAAAGATGAAATAATCATTTTTTTGCAAAAAATCTACTAATTATACTTCTTTTCTTGTTTTTTTCAATTTTATCCCTTATTGAGCTATTATACTTCATTCAATGTGAATCCCCTAAACATTTCGCTTAATATATTAGTTTCTTTATTACCAATAAAAAATAGATACAATTAATTAATTATTTCTTTTAAATAATATCCAAAATTTCTTGACTTGATACCAAAAAGAAACTTACATAACACAAGACTCAAGTCAAGTGAATGTGTCACACAGCCCCTCGTCCCAATTAATTAAATTAGAAGACAATAAAATTATTTATACCTTTTGCCGACCAATTAAAATACACCTAAATTTATATAAATATTTTTTCACAATAAATAATATTTTTATCCCTATTTGATCCAACTAATTTAATCAACACTAATCCTAATAACATTTATAAATTATTCCATTTTACCAAAAAAAAAAAAAAAAATCACTCCATGAGAAAATAGATTGAATACATACTCAAAAGATCTTACCTTATCTTTGAAGGCAAGGATTTGGTAGTGCAAGTATTCATAGCATAGCAAAATGAAATCTTTTTCATTCTTTACTTTTTTATATTTATTCTTTTATGATAACAAAGGATTTTGTTTTTTTAGTGAGCCTCAAAGTCTTCCTTTTCATTGTAAGGTGATGGATGATAAATAGAGAAAATTCAGTCCCAAGTAATATCTTCCCACAAGAGAAAATTGATTTCCTAATAATGTAGAAGCCTAAAGGTGGAATTGCTAAGTAGGATGAAGCCCAGGCTGGTAGTTTCTGTTCTCTCCCTCAAAAGCCCCTACCACTTTCAATCCCTCTGTATGTTATGTGTTTGATGATGAGTTTGAAACAGACTCATGCAGAGGCAGCAGCAGATAATAGGCCGTTGTGCCTGAGCAGCGCCTCAGGAGAAGGTTCCCGGCCTCTGAATGCTACAAATACCTGAGTAGACATCCAACAACACAATGAGCAAAAACTATCACATAAATATGTTCATCAAGCTAATTGATTGAAAACGTTGCAAGGTGGCATGCATACAAGACACCCCTAAAGCTCGTTTGTAACATTCTCTATAGCATTTCTTACGGAGAATGTTAGGATCTGAATTGTACTAGACGGCTAAAGTTGAAGAGGCGAAGAAAAAGCATTAAATTAAGATAGGTTCAGTGTGTTCTTAATAGCCTAACCTCCAATGGAGCTTTTCCACCTCCAAGAGCTAGAATGGTTTCTCGGAACTTGTTACCAGTTTCTCTTACAGCCTGGAAAAACAGATCATACCATTAATGAACACTCAATTTAATCTGTAGTATTCATGACACAAGATGCAATTACAAAGAAAGTCTTGATCATTTAGGGAACATAGGAATCTCTTTCAAAAAGGCCCAAGTTTCTGTAAAGTTCAGCTTAATCAGCAACCATAGAAGGGGTTTACCTTTTCATCCTCTAGGCCAGCATCTTCGAATGCTGAGAAAGCATCTGCAGACAAAACCTCGGCCCACTGCAACAGTTTAAACATCAAACCTTGTCAAATAATGAAATAGGCATCTTGCCAAAATCCTCCTTACAATTTAAAAGAAATTATAAGGTTTAACTTTCTAACACAGCAAGCTCATTGTTAAACATTTCAGGAGCTACTAGACAGAGGAATTATGCATAAAATAACTTACCTTATAACTGTAATATCCTGCTGCATATCCACCGGCAAATATATGACTGAAACCACATAGAAATCTATCATCTGGAAGTGGAGGAAGAACTTGAGTTTTTCCTGAGACTCTCCGGTCGACATCGTAGATTGATTCTGAACCACCAGGTACATACTTGGTATGCAACTCAAGATCAACGGTAGCAAATCTTAACTGCAATTTTAAAACCATATTGAAACTAGTAAGATCTTTCCATGCATTATCAGAGCGACTGGGCTGAAAAAGACGCATACACTAACCTGACGAAGGCTCAAAGAACCAGCTCGGAAAGTCCTAGCAGCAAGAAGTTTCTTATATATGTCTTCAGGGAGACTCTCTCCTGTTTCGTAGTGCTTGGCAATGCTCATTAAAGTATCCCTGCCATAATCATGATCAAACTTCAAGTAAGCAATGAAAACAAGAGACAAATATGCAGACTACACAATACACAAATAGCCAGCAGGCTTCAAGCATACATATGGGAATAAAAGAGTAAGATTGCATGAAAAATTGAGTTAAACCATACATGCCTAACTCTTACACAAACTATCATTGAACAACACCTAATTCACAGAGAAACTTATTGATGTGTGCTATATTGTCTACATGTCTATATGTTATTTTCAACGTTTTACGATGTTTTTAACATATAAAATTGCATATTTTAGACTAATACCCTTTATTCTTGACTTAGGTGCTTCCCAGAAAATGGTTGAAAACGGAGTGAAAACGATGAAACCAAAGCCGACGGCATAAATGAAAAAGATTTACTGCCTGAGGTAGGCCAACCTACCGTCAGCGGTAGGTCCTGAAGCCAAAAATTGAACTAGTAACAAGGATAGGGGATTGTAATCAGTATTTGTACTAGTTTAGTTTATTTTTCTTCAAAACGAACCATTTTAGGCTAAACATTAGAAGAAATGATTAGTACTTGAGCTTTTACCCTTCCTTGAGATTCGACAACTCGGATGTAGCTCGATTACTATAGTGAGAGCTCCACTTGCCTATTACTCTAGTTCTTAGGTGTAAATCCCTAGTTATAAAGACGGTCACATCACTTATCAAAGTGAAGAGGTAGTATGGTTTCTTCTAGTTTCATGCATCACAGACATACCTTTTCTGCCTTTTAGGATCACAAAATGAATTTTATCATAAGTAAAAGTGGACTTTAATATTACTTTACCTGTGATAGCACCAATTTTCCATAAACTGAGAGGGTAATTCCACAGCATCCCACTCAATGCCCCGAATACCAGCAACCAAGCCCTCATCTTGTTTAGTAAGCATATGCTGAAGGGCATGACCAAATTCATGGAAGACAGTCTCAACCTAAAATAGAATCAAAAGAAACAGTAGTAGCGTTAGAACCTAATAGTATTAGATCATCGAAGACTAATGCTTCCTTTTCTAAGACACAGAGAGAAAAGCTTCCTGAATTATAGAAATGCTCACCTCACGAAAGGTCATGAGGCTTGGCTTGTCTCCGACCGGAGGCATTTGATTGCAGACCATGTGAGCAACAGGCAACCTAACAGAGGTGCCATCTCGTGATAATACACGACTCCGACCAACAACTTCATCCATCCAAGCACCTCCTCGCTTTTCAGATGGACGAGAATATGGATCAAAGTAGAAGTATGCTATGGGACTGCCCATGGAGTCATTGACTCGGTAAAACCTAACATCATTGTTCCAGACCTGCATGTGACAGTATATTAGAAAACATAATCATCTCCACACTGATAATTTATGAACAAAGGGAGGGACAAAAAAATTAGGACACAAGAACATCACCGGAGCTACACCATCAGCTGGCTCAACATTGATTCCAAAAAGCATCTTAGCAAGGTCAAAAAGGCCATCCATAACTTTAGGCAACGAGAAGTAAGGGCGCAGTTCTTCCTATTAAATATTAAAGAGAACAACTGAGAACTTGTCAAAGAAATTGAAAGAGCAGGAAATCACTTTTACTGCAGTCTTACCAACACAATGCATAAATCATTTACAATTGTCCAAAATAAACTAAGACCACATTTGACTTTTGCATGCAGGTATGCGTTTTTGTGCGTATATTTTTAGCAAGACAGAAACAACAGAAAGAACATTCGAAAGAACCTCATTTATTTCATATTTTGATTCACGAAGCCTCTCACTCCAAAAGCTGATATCCCAGTGGTTCAAATTATCAGCTTCCGGAGCATTTTGATCTTGAGCGAACTTTACAAGATCAGCCATGTCTAGAAAAACAAAAGAAAGATATGATCAGCGGGCATCATCGGGATTAATAGGTGTTTGGTTAATCAGAAATAAGAAAAGAACAATGAAGAAAAGAAGAGATGAAAAAATGAGAAAATTGGCACTTAAAGTGTGATAAGATCAATTAAAATTGTGAGAAAGAAGATACTATGTGATACATCACAATGTTTTAGATAGAGTTATTCTTAAGTTTCTATTACTAATTGAGGATATCGCAATTATTCTGAGAAGCATTCAAGAAACCACCTTGAACTGCAGCATTCCAGGATGAAGAGCGGAGTTTTTCAAGGAGCTCTTGTGCTTTATCAACAGTAGCCATCTTGGTTGCCATGCTTACCTAGTAAAATTCATAAAGACCACTTGAGAAGCCTGCATAAAGCGGAGGCAAAGTTAACAAGTACACAAGTCATACCTCTGCATAGTTATTGTACCCAAGAAGCTTGGCCTTCTCTAACCTAAGCCTCAGAATTTGATCAACTATTGGAGTGTTATCCAGATCTCCACTTGAAGCACGTGTTACATAAGCACGATAGACTTCCTCCCTCAAGGTTCGATTTTTAGCATGTTGCATGACAGCCATGAAACTTGGAGCATCCAATGTAATGATCCATGGCCCATTTTCAGCCGTCGCATTTTCGTGTCCCTATAACATTGACAAAGCAAAGATGTATATCACACACAATCAGAAAAGCCAACCTGAACAATATCAGAAAGAGGTAAACCACTGACCTTGGACACAGCGGTTTGGGCAGCCAATCCGAGAGCCGTATTTGGCAACCCTTCAATGTCTTTCTTGTCTGTAATTAACTTTTCAAACTTTTTTGTGGCATCCAGGACATTGTCCTCAAATTTGCGAGATAGTTTTGCCAACTCCTGCAAACAAATTATTAAAGGTTAAAGGAATATGGTATGGTATGTATATAAACAGAGACAGCCGAGGTTGAACACCACCAACCAAACTAAGATTGTATTGAAATTTGGGAAGAAATACATGCTGTTTGCATTGCTCCAACGACTTCACAAAATAAACCTCATGCCCATGGGGGGCAAACTGAAAAAAAAAGAGAAGATCATACCTGTTCAATTTCATTGAATTTTTCTCTTTTACCATCTTCAAGAGTAATGCCGCTAAGAACAGCCTCCTTTATTTGAGCTGAAAAATAGAAAAGCTCTTAGATATGTCAAGCCAAAGTGGCTTCAAAAGTCCCAAGCAATCCAACAATGAAGCAAAAATAACTTAAGATGAACAGTGCTAGATATGACAAGACCAGGAATATGGCAAAGACAAGTTGAAGTGCCTCTATTTTGGCTTGGGCTAAAGCCCGAAACTAATAAGAGCCAAATAACTAGTGTTTGCTAAAATGGATCAAAGAAGGATTGCAAAAGAAAAGATCTTAAGAACTCCAATATGCTAATTTACAGAAAAAGAAATTAAAACATAACTAATACAAGCTATCAAGTAAATCTAGACTAAGATTGCCGAAAAATTGTCTGTTATAACAAGTATGCCCAAAAAAATAGAAGAAACCATTTGTAAAATTGGAATCTTTACAACAAAAAAAGAAGTTTAAAAAAAATGTACCTTCAACAATCCTTTTGCGAGCATCACTTAATGAATTCCATTCTGGGGACTCTTTAATCGCCTTAAATGCATTATAAATTGGCTTACTCTGCCCAGCTTTGAGTTCAAATGCAACTTTTTCAGGCTGCACGTGAAAATGTAAATCAAATGAGCAAGAAAACATGAAATGCGAAAAAGAAAATAGTTCCAAAATAAATAACATCTTTTGAAACAAAAAGTCTCTCAATATAACAAATGAAACTGAGCCTAGAGCGAGCAAAAGATGTTGAATAAAATATCACAAAGCAAAAAGATGTTGAATAAAATATCACAAAGCAAAAAGATGTTGACTAAAATACCACAAAGCAAAAAGATTAGTTTGAAATAGTACAATACATTAAATTAGCTAAACAAGATTTAGCAAAAAATTCAACTTTCCACCCCTTCTAAATGAAAACACAGAAACCAAAGAAAAGCTGGATATGCACCTGCACTTCTTCAATAGCAGAGCGAAGTTCAGGATTATCCTTGACTGACTTGAGATGATTCACAGCTCCCCAAACAACAGCCAATCGATCATTAATCTTCTCCATCGGCTCCACCAGCTTCGGCCACGATGGTTCCACCGTCTTCTCCAATTCCTCCAATTCTCCCTCCTACACATATGAACCAATACCAAATTCATTCATTTCCAATCAAAACACACAGCATCCATCCACATATATAACAACACTTCAAAAAGAAAAAAGAAAATGAAGAAATCACATACCAGCCGCTTCAATAAAGCACGAACACCAGGGCGAACATGTTTAGCCTCGATACGATCGAAAGGAGGGAAATCAAAATCCTCCAGAAGTGGATTACTGTTACTCTCTTCGGTGGCTGACATTTTCGAAGAAGACGGTCCAGAAACAGTTGACGAAGCGGAAAATGATCGAACAGTAGCAGAAATTGGCCGTCTAGGGTTTACAGTAGTTGACTTGCTGCGGAGAGTATGAAGGCAGAGTGAGAAAGAAGACGACCAGAGAGGACAAGATTGGGATTTCAGAAGATGTTTGGGGTAAGAACGGTAAGCAATAGAAGAAGTTCTAAGGCAAATGGGTAAGGAAAGAGAGAAGGTAACTGAAAATCTGGTAGCCATTAAAATGGTTATAAAGAAAATAGAGCCGTAAAGGGCTCGGTTTAATGGCTTTGTTGCCCGAAAATACCCATAATGCCTCATGGCTTTCTTCTGTTTCCTTGCAGACCACTGCTGCTAGATATTTGTCCTCTATGGTGCCGTATACACGTTGTCACTTTGAGATATTTATTTTGACAAGATAAATAATATTTGTCGGATAAAATTTTTGAATATCGTCAAACTTATAAGTCGCGCTCAATAATAGTAAAACTAGTAGAACACTAATAATGATCTTATTTGATGCTTGAGTCGCGATTTTGAGTTTACGTGTTCGGAATATGACATTATTATCTAAATACTTAACAATAATCTTATTTGATGCATGAGTCACATTCTCGAGTCGTAGGCTCAAAGCATGACATTTGATGAGAAGGGTTCATTTTTTATTCATTTTTACTCTCTCTCTCTCTCTTCCCCGTTAAACATTGGAATCGAGCTAGTTGTAGCGCAATGTACTAGTGAATAGGTTTCCTCCCAACTATTCACACATGAAGATCGTCCTATGTATGCTCGACGATCTTGCTCGCTTGCTTCTTTTCAATACACGAGTTGCACTTTTTACTTGCAGAATCAGTACATGACATTATTTGATGCATGAGTCGCGTTCTCATGTCTATGGATTCAAAGCATGATATTATTTTCCAATCTGTTATTTGATGCATAAATCGCGTTCTCGATTCGCAAGATCATAGACATTATTATTCAAATTTTCAATAATGATCTTATTTGATGCACGAGTCGCAGGAACAGAACAAGTACTAGGAATAGAAAAACTTTATTTCTGTAATGGGATTGAGCTGATTGATGGATTAATGTACATATACAGAGAGAATAGTCTCCAAGAGTGATTTGGATGATTTCATATAAATGACAGCTTCAAAATCACATCACTGTGTAAACCCATAGACATTCTCCAGTTCACAGAGTTTTGAAGTAAAAAGAAGATCTTCAATCTTCAGCCATGGATGGCCCCCTGCCTGGTGCCTGTTGGCAAGTACTGATCAAGTAAGAAACAGAAGAAATTTCTTGCATATTTCCATTGAAAGAGATGATGCTGAATAACTAGTTTCTGACTCAAGAATCCTTGCCTGTAATGCAGATTCATCAGTTTTTGTACTTCATGGTTTCTTTCTCGAATCCAACGGTTGGGAATTGTTTCGCGTAGTCCTCCACTTCTTGACGGAGTTTTGCCACTTCGCTTTGGATAGCAGGACTAGACAGCGTTGCCACGAAGTCCTTTAACTTAGTCCCTAAAGACCGAAAGGAAAACAAGAAAATACAAAAGGCGTGTTAGAGGAAGACAAAGACTACTACCAGAAAGCAGCATCCAAGAGAGTAAAGTGAAATGAAAAACTCAACAGCATACCGGAATTTAATGGTCATACGAAAATATGCAATTGTTTTACATACCTGTAGACTGTCCTTTTGTTTTTACAGCCAATTTTACGGCAGCATCAAAGAATTCAGCAACTTTGGCGAAGTCTTCTTCAACGAATCCCCTGGAAGTAAGAGCAGGAGTCCCTACGACAAAGTTTCATCAATTTTGTTAGTATATGCCAGCGATTATATGTAAAGTAGTACTTCATCGAAGGTTACTTCATTGCGGGAAGAAATAATGAAAAGAACTACCCATCCTAATGCCACCAGGAACCATGGCAGATACATCTCCAGGAACAGTGTTTTTGTTAGCTGCAATGTGGACAGCTTCTAATACCTTTTCAACCCTGGAACCATCAATACCCTGAACAAATTCCAACAGCAAAAGACTCAGACATTTTTGTCCAGGGTAACGAACATGGATGCAAGCTTTCAGGAAAGAGCAAATAGTCGAGAACGAAGTTTTCTATAGTACCTTGTTTTTAAGATTCACCAAAACTAAGTGGTTGTCAGTTCCACCGGAGACAAGATCATAGCCCAGTGCAGCCAAAGTCTACAGAACCAGACAATGTTTAGCAGGTGACGGATAAAATCATAACAAAAATATACTGACTCCAGGATTCTGCGTTGAGTTGATCTGAGGTTCTAGAGAAAGGTAACATATTCCTGAAAAGTTTACAAGTTCCTAGTTCGGGGAAGTCATACCTGTGCAAACTTTGAGCAGTTACTGAGTACTTGCTCTTGGTACGCCTTGTATTCTGGAGTCAGTGCCTGCAATCATATAGGATGAAGGTGGGTAAATTGGTATTCTTTAAGAAATTTTAGAGTAATCACTAGAAAAATGACAAAGACATAAAAGTAAAGGTAAGTATTGCCGAGAAACATTGCAAAGACCGACAAGGTGCTTGTTTGGAAAGCGGTTGAAAAATGTACCATATTCTAACGAATAACCAAGAAATTTGTCTTATAACTTCACTTACCAAGCTGAAAAGTTATTTTTGTCATTACAATTCTGGCATTACCAAGAACTCCCAGCCACCATTTTGGAATACTCATTAAGATTTCACAATGGGCAAATTTTAAGTTCAGAATTCCTTGAGTTCATATTGAAGCCCATTTGACATGTATGATTTTTTAAGTTCAAGAGCTTCATGCTTGCTTCTATGGGAATGCTTGGTTAATGCATTTGAAGCTCATATATATTAGCAGGTCATCAAACCTGTTTCAGTGCAACAGCTAAGCCTGTAATTGTGTGGTTGTGCGGACCACCTTGTAGTCCCGGAAAGACGGCCTGATTGATTTTGTCTTCATAGTCATAGAGCACCTTCAAAAAGATACGAGGACATCAGTTAGTTTACTTTTCTATGTTAATCTTGAAAATTAATCCCAAGTTCAACTCAAAAGAAGCATAGAGGACTGGAGAATGATAAAACGATAATGCAGAGAGGCAGAGGGTGTGGTAGTGTAGATTTTGTGGCGGTCTTTTCTGTAATAGCTGACCTCTTGGCCTTGTTTGTTGACCCCTTTGACGCCCTTCCTGAAGAAAATCATGGCACCACGAGGGCCACGAAGTGACTTGTGGGTTGTGGTGGTCACAACATCAGCATAGTCAAATGGGGATGGAATAACTCCAGCTGCTACTAATCCACTAATATGGGCCATATCTGCCAACATTATAGCTTTCTGTTTGTCGCAGACCTGCCATAAAGTATGATTGCCAAGTTTAAAGCATCTGAATGTCCAGTTATAAGATACAATTAAATGAATCAAACTAAAAGTTATGATATTTGAACAGAAATGATAGATATCAGTCTTGCAAATTTACCTTGCGAATCCGTGCATAATCATAGAGACGGGCATAAGCACTAGCACCGGCAACTATTAGTTTGGGCCTGAAAAGTGTGGCACTTTTCTCAAGCTGCATTTGGAAGATTATAACATCATGAGACAGAAAGCCTTAACTACACCATGAGCAAACATAGAGAGCTTTGGAAACAAAAGGAGAAGAGATCCACCTGGTCATAATCAATGTAGCCGGTACTCTCATTCAATCTATATGGCATAGTCTCAAAAAATATAGAGACTGCAGAAATCTTCTTTGTGTCAGTCTGTCATAACAATGGAAAGTACAATGTCAATCACAACATCAAATGATTTATCCGTTCAGATAAATGTGCATACAAAAGATTGGTGAGGTAAGGCATAAACTTCCTTCGTTCACTACATGCCCAAGACAAGGAAGACACAAACTATACAGCCCTGGCGACATGAGGCTCAATTGTTTAGCTGTCAATGCTATTTTAAGCTACAGGGAGTTTATCGGACACCCGAGATGCTATATGCAACCATGCCTTTTTGTGCATGTGAGCATAGTAAGACAGGATTACCTGATATCCATGTGAAAGATGTCCACCATGAGGAAGATCGAGAGCCATGATTCTTTCATGAGGCTTCAACAGTGCAGTGTAAACATGGAAATTGGCTGGAGATCCTGATAGTGGCTGCACATTCACTGCACCACAAAAAGTGAAATGATGTTTGATTCAGCATTTCATATCATGACCTCCATCGTCAGCTATTTTATCATGTGCATATTTATTTATAAAATAAAGGATTTTCTATTAGACAGTTTAAATGAGCTAACCTCCCCATTTTGCAGGATCCAAACGAAAAACTTCCAATGCACGCTTCTGGCATAAGGTTTCTGCCATGTCAATGTACCTGAAGGTAAAAGCAGCCATTACTTTTGAATTAGGAAAATCTAGGAAGCCCAAGTTTCCAGCAGAAGAATCACAGTAACAGAAACTAGAAAGAAAGCATTCTACATACTCATTTCCTCCGTAATATCTAGCGCCAGGATAGCCTTCACTGTATTTATTAGTCATAACAGACCCAACAGCTTGCATCACAGAAACAGAAGTGAAATTCTCAGAAGGGATGAGTTCGAGTCCCTGTAAATTGTATATAAACATCAATAAGCCATTTAAATTCCTACAAATTTGTGATTTTCGAGATGGGAAAACTATTTACATCAACTTTTTTAGTCTGAAACTGCTTCAAAACTTATTCCAAAGCGGTTACCATTAAAGATGAAAGCATAAGAAACAACACAATGAAACTCACAAACTACCTATTGCTTAGAGAGTGTAAGACATAAACCATATACATATGTTACCATAAAGCTTATTTACTCTTCATGGTTCCATTTCACATCATTCTAAAGTCTAATGAGCCGTCCACTCGAGCATACATTTCTCTCTTAACTTAGCAATCTTATGTTTGAAAATTGTGTTACAGAATGGAATGCCTAAATTTATCTTGTTTCATCACATCTTCTAGCAGGCCCTTTATTATGAGTAAACTTGTGTAAAAGAAAGTAGTACAAGATAATCTTTCCAAAGAGAGAAACATATAGACATTAGGAGAATAAGGAAGAAACAGAACACTACCTTCCATTGCCTAGCTTTTTCATGCTCAATTATATCAGAAATTTCTGGGTCAACCACTTCTAATGGAGCATTCAGCTGCTTTGGCCACTGAAACATTTCACAATTCCGCATCAAGAAGTGAAATACAATCAAACAATACAATAGAAAAAAAACCCTCCAATTCTGGACTTACAGTAACCCCATTTTTTTCCTTCTCGTAAACAGCTTCATTTGGTAAAGAAGACTACAAACATGAATTCAAGCAACAACAACAACAAAAATATTAAATATCAAACAGAGGGAAAAAAAATAGGAAATAAAAAAAACCCATAAGCAGAAACAGAAACAAAATCGGAAAAACCGACCATATAATAGAGAGAGCCGCCATTATTGTAAATACGCTTAATGGGTTTGTCGACTACAGAAGAAAGCCTTCGGAGAGCCATCGCCATTGCCATTTCTTGGGGTTTCTTGTTCTGTTTTCAAAATCCCTATCTACAACATCAGAGGCAGAGCCACTCGGGCCACTCTTTGGTGAGTGAGTGAGTGAGTGAGGGAGTAAAATTGAGGTATGATTTTGGGTGGTTGGAGATAATTTTAGATAATATTTCTGGTGGCTGTGGCTGTGGGCGTCATTTTGCTGCCTGCCACAACCAGATTTTTCATATTTCTGTTACTTTCTGTTCAGGGCTCAAAGCGCCAAATCCAAATTTATCCTGACGTGGCGCCAAATCCAACTATCAAAAGCAACCTTTTGAAGTTGAAATTTTCTATGAATTAAAAAAGAAAAAAAATCAATGGATTACTATCCAAACTTGGCATTTCTCGACCACAAAATGACCTTTTCAACTATATATATATTCTTTTCGGCCATATTTTGAAATTATTTTCGATTCGATGATATTTACTTTTCATTTTAAGAAAATAAAAATAATTATTTTTAAAAGATTATTATATAGATACTTTTTACAACTATTTTTACTATATTAATTTATTTAAAAGAAAATTTTTATAAATATTTATTTTAATTGATATTGACTGTTGGGCTAAGATCTTGGGCCTTTAATTGTGTAGAAATAAAGCCCATGAAAGAACTCATGTAGATAAAGGCTTGGGCTTTAGGCTCGACTTCTCCGCTGGCTGGGCCTGAGTACTTCCGGCCAATTAGGCCCATTTCATTGGGCTTTAAAAAGCTTAATTTTTTTATTTTCTTACTTTAAATTTGATTCAATCTCTTCCCTCACAAATAATTCGCTTCTTATATATCCCGAATAAAAAAGATTATACATTTTTTATTTTTAAATCCAATACAAGGTTATAATTTTCTTTTTTTTCCTTTTTATAAATAGTAGTAATGAATACCATTTATATTTAAATTCAAAATATTTACTTTTTATGTAAAATAACATTAAATTCTAAATTAAAAGAATAATAGTAAGTGTAAATGGGGTATTTGACATAATATTTAGGGGAAAAAACTACATCAAATTTATAAAAATAAACATTTTCTATGAGGCTAAAAGTTTAGAGTTCAAATAATGTTCCCCTCCTCCAATATATCAAAGAAGTTTAGGTGAAAAAAAGTGAATAAATTAAAATTAGAATGCAAATAAATATCATGATATTCTTTCTTTTTTATATCTTTAGGTCCTGTTCAGTATTTAAAAATATACTAGTTCTGAATAATTTGAACTTTGCTTTATAAAAGTTCAACCGAATTTGACTCTTTAATTCGAACTCGACTTACATAAATTCAGCAAAATCTGACTATAACAATGTAATATTAACATTTCACGGTATTATAAGAAAGATTCAAACATTTAACTAATGTTATATGTATGTCCAATGAACCAAACCACTCAATTTTCATATAGTATTACTTATGCTTATAGAATGGAGAAGCCAAATTATAAGGGATATTGTTAGAATTTGGGCTTGGAACGTGACATATTGCTCTGATACTATGTTAGAATTTGAACTTGTATCTAACTCACTTTAAAAGTTACTTTAAGAGGAGGTGGATTGTTCAAATTTATTAAATATTTATTAATTATTTAATTAGTCGGTGTGAAATTCTCAATCGAATATGAATGTGATGATGTAAAGGGGAGAAATTGAAATTGAAGCCAAAGACAAAAACCAAAGTCCCCACATTAGTGGTGGTATTGGTTGGCAAAGAGTTCTTGAGTACCAAAATCACATGGTGTCCATGGCCATTGTTCCTATCCTCCTTCCTTAATCATAATATTATTCATACTTTTAATTAGTCTTCTTTTTGTTCATTAAGGCCCTTTTCTTTTCCCGTATCCATACTATACTTTTTACAACACATGCATGTTTGCTATGGTTCACAATGGAGTAGAATATGGGCATACTAGGCACAGACTGCTCTCGGTATAAACAGAATCAGATTTTTAACTTGATAAAATTAAAAATTTATATAAATTTTTTAAAAATATTGGAGACGAACTTTTAAATATCTAATTTTTTTTAAAAAAACATAAAACCTTTAAAAAAAAGTTGTCTCTTAGTTTCCAAAATTACTTTAAACTATTACCTCCGTTTTATATTATATGTTATCTTAGAATAGGACATAAGAATTAAAAAAAAAAATTGATGGATTTTGTAGATTATAAAGAAAATGGACTAAATTATCGTTTGACTGTCATTAATAATTGTAATGAAAGTTTCATGATAATTGTTTATTAATTCTTGTAAGATAGGGATACGAAAAAATATAATTTAATGCTCTATTGATTTATTAGAGTGACAGATATTTTAAAACAGTACGTAAATGACAAATAATATGAAATAAAGATAATTGATATAACTAGAATATATAAATGAGATTTTATCAATTTCTTCTAAAAATGCTCAATATTTTGTTTTAAGATTATGATTAATTCAAACTCAACCCACAAATTTGATTCTCACTCACATGTTCTTCCGGTACTAATCAAGGACTTTTTTATTCAATATTAAAAATAATATGATTCAAATTCAAAATATAACTTAAAAATTAAAAATATAAATATTTTTACCACTAAATTAATATCCCGTCTTAAGAGTTGTTTTATAGCTATTGGCATACAGAATCTTCATCTTGTTTGGGACTTCATAAAATGTCATGCCTTATCATCAACTCATTGGCTTTATTTTGGTCCCATTCTCTCTTTCAATTTTCTTCCACTCAATGATAAAAAAACAAAGGTCTGTGAGGTCTTCATCAAATTAATTATAATGGGACACTCCATAGAGGTCCCATGGCTTTTTCTCACCACCTATGCCTTTATATAAATATATATATATATATATATTCTTGTGCACTTTTAGTTAGAATCTTTTTAACTACCGAATTTAAACATGAGTCAATAAATATAATTTGAAAATTTATATGTATGCGTTAGGTTGGGAGAAAATTTTTAAGGAATTTTATGTATACGGGAGAAACTCAGCACAGTTGAAAAAAATGTAATTTTGAGAGTTTTTTACTTCAAAATTAATATTTTCTTAAAAAAATATATTCAAAATTATCCATATCTATCTTGTGTTGGATATGAAAGATTTGAGTTTTGAGTTAGAGAGAATTGGATTAGAGCGAGAAATTTGATGGGAAAAATGATTTTTTTCGCGCTATACTTGTAAATTTTCGAGTTATGTTTATTAACCCCCTCAAACATTTACATCACTCATATAAGCACGTACATATATGAAAGTACTTTTAAATCGTTTCACATTTAGATCAATGTTTTGAAAAAATTAAATTAGAGATCGAATAGGTTAAATTACTCGTTCACTTTCAACAGATGGAACCGGATAACATCATAGATGTATAAAAATTTATAAATATATAGTAATAATTTATCTACATACACATTATACATCAATTAGCACTAAATATAATTTAAAAATATATTTAAAGAACATTATACACTTATTAACTCAAATAATACATACAAAACATATAAGTTTTAGTAAAAAAATTGAATCGATCTATGATATAGTCCTAGTTCAACCAATCGGACTAACTGGTCTGATCCGATTTTCTCAATACTGATTCATATTAATTCTCATTCATGTTGAGTACGTAAGATCATAAGGGTACGCGATGAAACTTTCCCATAAGATAAGTTATATTTCTATAAAATTCAAATTCGAGACATATAATTAAGTTAAGAAATATGTGCCGAATACTTTTGGAACTATTAACTAATTTTTGTATGATTCAATGTACATTAACAAAAAAAAAAATAAAGCATAGTAGATTTGGTATACCAGAAAATTGTATGGGCATAATTTTTATAAGAGAAAAGAGAAAAAAAAAACAAAAGGAAAAAAATTATGAGAATTGTTGGTAATCAACAGATACATCTGTTTACTCAACAAACCAAGATTCTTTAGACATAATTTAATTGTTTCTTTTTTTTTTTGGAAAATAAAATAATTTAATTGCTTCATGAACAAAAATCCAATTAATAAAAAATTTATCATATGATTGGATTCATTTATATATTAAATCCCATTATCATAAAGTTTTTTTTTATCATTGATGCAGCTCAAAAGTAAAATTAAATAAGTCTTAATTAATTAATTAATTGCTACAAATATCCTTAAATAAAAAATTAATACACTTTAAAAAATAAATTATATTTAGCCCTCTCTTCTTTTTACCTACCTTTACCTGCCAAAAAAATTGTGGAAGTTAGATATGTGTCAAAAAGCATTTCGAATCATCTTTAATATATCTTAAATATTGTAATATTCCTTTTAATTTAGATTAATTTAGGACTGTTTTTTTAAGATTTATTAATAAAAATATTATAACAGACTGGAGTTTGAAGGAGCTGCAGCCTAGTACTTATAAGCCCCCATCGTTTGAACTGTTTTAGATTAAGGTTGTTTAATTTTATTATTTGGTAAGTTTTATTAATAAAAATACTATAACGGTTAGTTTAGTTTAACGGTAGATAAAAAGTTTCTTATTAGATAAAGGTTATAAGTTTAAACTACATTTTCCTTCTCTAATATATAAAAAAATATATTGTTACAGAAAAATATCCAGCAGTTAAGCTATTGACTGAATTAAGACTTTTGCTTAGTACCGTTTAGTAAAGAAAAGTCATTTCTACTCACTTGAAGTGTGTATGCTGATAGTGAAATCATTTCTTATTGTGAGCTTTTTGTTTGAGATTCTTTACCGATTGGTTTTTATTTTAAATATTTAAATCTTAGTTTCATTGAACAGAAAATGTTGGAAAGAATCTAAATTCTGTGGCTACAGAATTAGTACTATAGACCAAAGTTTAAATTCTGACAGTGGCAGCATGAGAATTTCAATATGGGGTGGTTCCTAAAACGCACTAATTGGCGTCGAACAGTCTGGTAGAAATCTTGTGAATGAGGATTTCGCCTTTTAGTTAAAATTAGGTGAAATAATTTAAAATGCGAAATGAACACGGAGACAAAAACAAAAAGACGAAAAATGTTAGGCCCACAAAATTGGATAACACATTCCTTCCTATACACCCAAAATTTAAACATTTTATAGTTTCACTACCCTACACACACACACTTCACTACACACACACATATATATATATATATATATAATTGGGGGAAACGGAAAATCCAATTCGAGAGTTTCAGCAGCTCGATCGATCGGAATGGGTGGTGATATGAACGTCCGGCGGTCATCATCATACTTCTCCGGCTGTATGTCGCCGTCGTGCGTTCCTGTACACGAAGAATACTCTCGCATCGGTAGTAGCGGCGCCCATGGCGGCGGCGACAGCAAGACGATCAGAAGCCGGCGGAGATTGAAGAAGATAATCAAAAAATTGATGAACGAAAGTAAGAGTATATACGGCGGATCTAGACCATTAACGTTTCAGTACGACGCCGTTAGCTACTCTCAGAATTTCGATGAAGGCTGCCATAAATCAGATGAACAATATCCAAGGGTCATTTTTCCAGATTTCAGATGGCATTTACAGAAGTAATAATTATGTATATATATATATTCTTTTTGGTTTTAATTTTTGGTTTTTTTTTTATGAAGGGGAGATGAGATTATGAATATTATTAATTAAGTTGCTCTTTGGAATCCCGTAAAGCTATTTTAACTTATTTTAAATTATTGTGAAACCATTCTTAACTATCTATCGTATCTGTTTAAAAGTTATTGTAGGGTAATTTTTCATCCAAATCATGCGTAATATATTTTAACATTTTTTGTAATATTTTATTTTATCATTTTTCTTACGATTTGTCTTTAATAAAATTTATCAAATTAAGAATATTATAAAGAGTGCTACAGATAATTCGAACCGATTATAGAAGGCAAACTTCATCTTAGAAATTGGTAAAATGTAAATGTAAAAAGAAAAAAAATTCATGGTTGCAATTATATTGGCCATGAATTGGTGATATTCCTTTTTAATTAATGAACTATATTATTTTAACTTTTTTTTGGGTAGATTATTTTCACTAAAGACTTGAAATGTTATAAATTTATGGAGGACAAATTGCATTATTTTTGTTTTAATAAATTAAGTTATCAATTGCTTTTATATATATATATATATATATTAGAATCTTGAGAAGATTTTGTTTCATTCTTTTAATTAGCACAAAAGAACTTATGTATTATTAATATCAAATAAGATAGCGTAATTATATTTTAAAGAATATTCCTGATCCATTCTTATAATTTCTTTTTTGAAATAAAGACACAAAAAACATAAATATAAAGACACTATATCGCAATTTATGTAATTCTGAGACAAATAATATGATAATTAACATAGAAAAAAAAAGAATTATCAGTAGCGGAGCTTAAAACTTAATTTTGGAGGGCCAAAATCTTTTTTCTCCCTCATGTGACAATAGGGGCCAAAACTTCATAATTTTTTTTATGATCAACACAATATACATAAGAAATTCCTGCATGCATGAGCGTATTTCAGTTGTTTTTTAAGTTACAGAGCAAGTTCAAATTCTAGCAGCAATATTGTGGATTTTCAACCTCTCCAATATGGTGAGTAGTTTCTTGTACGCACCAGTGTTTGACCTCCCGTCTGTAAGGCCGCTGAGTCATCATGATTTACATTCTTTATTTAGACATCGGATAGTCTGAGTGTCATGTAGCAAGAAATTTTAGTTTTTCGTACCAAGAAATTGTCAAATGAACCCATACTTTTGAAAATGATGCACTTTTCGGTGCTTGGGCTTTTCTGAAGGTGACCCATCATTAAGTGGGCCTACTAAAATATTCAGTAAAAGATGAGCCCACACCTTGCCTTGTTGATTCATTGACCGGTCATGTGGAGGAGAAACGTTACGTGTACATGCTGTGTTTTCAGCGAGTTTTCCAACCGTTCTTTTGGTCGGCAAAGCGAAGGCGCCTCTGTCCCGTAACGTTTTTACCTTAAAGGCTCGTTGCATTGCATTCTTTATTTGTCTTTGTTTTACAAATTACCTTTACTTTTTCTTAAAATATCCCCCAATATTTACGATTTTTTTTTGTTATTATGGGAGAAAATGTGTGGTTCGAAATATAAAATTTATGGTTGCTAATAAATAATTTTATTATTGAATTAATATCTTATCAAGGAAAAGAAGGAAAGGATGTAGAATCTATTACTCTTTCGGTCCAAATCTGTCGTCCTATTTTAGTTTTTAAATGGATTAAGAAACTTAATTAGATTAATAAATTTTATTTTGATTTCCCTTTTATACCTCTTTTCGTTATTAAATGAATATGTAGTTATTGGAGTGGTGGATGTTTTATTAATATTTCTCGAAAAATAAAGAATTTTAGTAGTTAAGATGTATAATGATGAAGAACATAATATGAAATTAAAAATTTAATCACCATTCGTAAAAAGAAATGAAACTATACTTTGGAATAGAAGAAAAATGAAAGTGAGACCAAAGATTTAGGACTGAGGGAGTACTTGATAATAATAACGACTGACCTACTATCATACTATGACACAAACAACATTAGACAAAATAGAACCGAAGTGATTTTATTACTGAATTAAAATCTTATCGAGCAAAGAAAGGGATATCTGGTTTGAACATAATATCCCTTGCTTGATAGCAAGTGATTCTACATCGAGAAACCTAAAACATCTATAGAGTGATTCTATTATTCAACCACTATCTTACCATGACATAGATAAAACTAGTCCATTCAATTTTTGGAGAAACGAGAATTTATATAAAGAATATTTTCACCAATACTTGAAAGAAAAGATTAAAATTGTTAAATAAAAGAATTTATAAAAATATTCATAAAGTAACATTTTGTCCCTTTGATTCCGTCCTTGTTTCAAGAAGGATCCAACAAATGAGCCAAGATCATATTTTTGGAAGTAGAAATATACCAAGAAACAACAAATTTCTTTGAGATTTTGCTCTATATTAATTATGCACTTTGATCTTTGGCTAGGATTTGAGCATCCATCCATAGTTTTTTTTTTTTAATGAGAATTAAAACAACAATCAGTACCCCTTTATGAACTTGGGCACTTGGTGGGGGGGTGGGGGGGGAGGGGGGTTTATACAATACATTACACTTGCAAAATAAAAACAAAAAGCCAGTAAATTATTTGTTAGAAATTTTCTTTTGATATAATAGTGGAAAATTAATTATCATGCTTCTTAATGCTCACAATTTAGCTGTCACCTGCAACAAAAAAAAAGAACAATTTTTAATAACTTCTTGTCACAATAATAATAATAATAATACAAATTAGGGTTCAAGAAGTTATTTTAATAATGGGGGAATTTTAATAATACTAATAGAAAAGGTTTTTATGTTTCTTCTATAACCAAACTAATTGCTTATCTAGTCTTCATTTTGATTATGTGCCTGTTTAAAAGGTAAAACAGTTATTATAAGCTATTCCTTTTTAAATAAAATAAAGTTGAAAAATTCGTTTGGAAAAATAAAGCTGTTTTCCCTTCATATTGCGGATTATATTTGTTTTTGTTTTAACAGAATAACTTATAATACCTATTATACCCTTCAAATCACTACACCTGATTAGTTCGTTGTTGACAACAAAAGTTTCTTAATGAATTGTTGTAAACTGTATTTAGGAATCATAATGACAAAAAATAAAATCTAAAAATTATAACACATCAAACTTTAAACTTTAGAAACTAAATAGACAATTTTTTAAAATATTGATCAATTTCATATAATTAAATTATATATACCTTGATTCTGTGGCTCCATCTGGTGTATCAAGATTTTGTGGATCAGGCTGGCACAATTGGAGATGGATTGGAGGACCTATTTCCCCAGTAATGGTGAAGCTATAAGGAGTAGTACTATTTGCATCGCCATTTGTACCATTTGTGTTCCTTGTACTACTGTTATAAGCCTGAAAAATAAAAGACTTCCTCAAACAGTAAGTTTTTTCTGGATTTATACAACCAAATATAATAATAATAATAAAATCAATAATAATTTTGTATTATTTTTCTATTAATTATAATAATTAATACCTTCTTATATAATGCCATATTTTCTTGTTGAATATGATTTACCTTCTTATATAGCTCAATATTCTCTTGATGAATGAGGGTTCCCTGTGGAAATTCAATAGCATATATATCAATTTCTTGACTCTTAATTATATAGAAAAGGGAAATAATTAAAAAAAAATACTTTCTAACTATTTACGTTTGACCAGTAATATTCTAAATTATTTTTAAGATACAATTTCTGTACTATTTATGAATTGTGATTTATGCTCTTAGCTACAAAAAACGGATCATTTTGTCTAGCACATCAACAATGCAGCTAGCAGGCAAGCCCGTGATCTGAAGATTTATGACTTAATTAACTAAACGTAAATAGTTTGAGGGTATCTTTTAACCGTATTCTCTATAGAATTACTCATAATAAATGGAAAAGAATTTGCTAATGGACATTTACCTTTCGATTCAATTCTCGAATCTCATCTGTTAATATTTGTTCCTGCAATAATAAATCAATGAAATGATCAAAATTAGCAGAAGTTTAGGTTAATTAATTAAGGTTTTGAATCTGGTTTTATAACTTAGGATCAATATTATATATATATATATATATCTCTAACCTTTTTCATGCGGATTCCACGTAAACTCATTTCAAGTTGGCTTTCAAGATTTTGTAAGTCTCTAACACTCAATCCATAGAGTTCTTCTCCCATCAATTGCCTGTTCTTGTTTAAGGAGAGAGTAACAATATTTATGAATATGTAATAAAAGCCACTTAGATATATTCTAGAAAAATTGGCTATCAATATATATATATATATATATAAACCATACTACAAATATTCCGTTACCATATTTTATGGTAGAATCAGACATATTTATGCACGTATAATACACGTGATTTGATTGTAAAGAGCTTTTCTTTGGTTTGATACGTGCACCACACATGCATAGATACGTTTGATTCTGCCATAAGATGTAATAATAGGAGACTTTTTTTTTTATACATTGGGTGATAATAGGTGACTTTCATATATATAATTAATTAGAAAAAACAATATATATTAATTATGCACTGTGAGTATATATATATATATATAACCTTTGTTTCTTTTCTGAAATAATATGAACATATATATATATATATGTCTGAATTAAGGATTTACCGATGATTTTCCTGCAAGTTCTGTAACTGTTGCCTTAGGATTGCTGCTTCCCTTTGCCAAAACTATCAAATTATAAATATGCAATGTAAAAAGCTAGATAATTATATACCCACCGAAAATAAATATGAAATTGCTACACAAATCCATCCTATATTATCTGAAACTTGACAGAAATTTCATGTAATAAGAATATCTGTCTTAATTTCTTAATTATTAGGGCATCTAAAAAACTAATTCATGTCTGTCATATATAGCTAGAAAGGGAAAGATCATATCAGCAGGAGTTTTCTATTTATGTATCGAGATCTTCTGTAACATTCTGCATAACACTATTTTTTTAGCATTTTTAATATAATATTTTATCAACAAAACTAACTAAATAAAATGTTACCGAAAATGGTACATTTACAGAAGATTCTAACTGAGTATCGGACAAGATGACCAATTGAAATATACGATATATATATATATATTCAATTTTCAGAAGCTACCATGCCCAATTCACAATAGACTTAGAAGTATATAGATTATATATTCCAGGTGTGTTGTAAGATCAAGACAAACGAACTATCTTTTAATGGAATTATACAAATAAGTTATCCAATATTTTGAAATAACTTATGGAAATATAAATAGATTATCAGTATATATATCCTCAATATTCAAGTGCCAATAATGCCAATATTTGGGCAGAAATTTTAGATTATCCTTATAATTAGGGTAAGATACTTATATTCACTTAGATTTCTAAGGTGTCCTAGTTATTAATTATGGCAATAATTGGCACTTGAAAATGGGACAATATGATAAATCTATATATTGCAGGAGACAAAAGAGGTATTGTTCATGCCTCTTGCATATATTTTCCAACATAATTCCATTAAAAAATAGTTCGTTCCTCTTGGATTTATCAGTACACCTGGAAAATATCCCCTTGATTTTTTTAATTTTTTTTTTATAGAAACAAGGATTCATATTGTATTAGTTACATAAATGAGGTACCTGGGGTATTATGTTCTTACTCATGGATCAAATTCATAATAAAATTTTCTGTTTTGATAATCAATTGATCAATATCCCATTATATATCCGACCATAGATATATAGAATTAATGTAGTAATGATAAGAATTATGTCTCGTTTAATAAAATTAAAAACTAAAGTATGAAGTTTGAATTATCTTCTAAATCTTAAGTCTGAACACTGAATTTAAATGTTGGATTAATTAATGAGTAATAATTATATATAAAAAAGTATTGTAATTTTACAAACAATATATATTTTCACTTAAAATTTATAATTACAGTTGAACACATATTAAACGCGCTTAAAAGTTATATATTATCAAACATACACTTAATTGAATAAGTTCTTAACTAATTCATTTTAAGACATAAATTAATTTATCAAACAAGATTTATATATCGCACCTTAACTTCTGAAAGTGGATTAACAAGTTGATGCTTTTCCTCTTTGGTTTTGTTGTACCTTTCCATGACTGATTTCATGCTGCTCATTGCCAAAAGGAAACTGGTTTTTTTCAGAATAATAAGATTGTACCACCATTGTTTATATTTATCTAAAATATTCATGAATAAAAACTCTTGAGGTTGGTTTTAAAATGTTAATTAATTAAGGATGTCCAAATCTTAAACCTTTCCAAGCTTCAAATTATATATAATGAACACTCTATAAATGTATCAAACAAAGTATATATTATCTCAAAAGAAATTAGTTATTAATTATATGTATATTTACTAAAATGGTGCACACATTTTGATATATTGCTTTGAAAATGAGTACTCACTCATATATATATATATATATATATATACTATAGTGTTGTAATCTTTATCTTCTTTTAGTTAGTAAAAATCTCTAGATATGCAACTTCCAGCTACAATCTCCATGTAAAGGATAACATTTCTTTTTCCTCTAAAGACCAACTCAATCTTTATAATAGTATTAATGTTTCTGAGGAAAAAAAATTTATATATATATTTAAAAAAAAAAAGACTTTCTATACCTATTGTTGATGATCATGAAGTATAAAAACATATTCAATCACATGTACCATGTGGGGATATACTCTGATACTCTGTAATAAATTTCTTGTAATATTTCTAAGTATTTTGTTTGTTAATAAAACTTGATAAATACGAGATAAATCTTAAATTTTAGAAGGTAAATTGTTTATATCTATAATAATCTATAAAAGAGAGAATAAAATTGAATTAAAATAAATTACCTAGAACTTGAATATTCATATAATTTTCCAGTGCTGGAGAAGATGACAACTCCAACTTCAGCATCACAGAGAATAGCAAGCTCCTTTGCTTTCTTCAATAATCCATTTCTTCTCTTAGAAAAAGTCACTTGCCTACTCGTGGAGTTATCGATCCTTCGAATCACAATCTTTCCTCTTCCCATTTCTTCCTTCCCTCAAATCTAGGGTTCTTAAAAAAAACGCGAGAAAAAATAAGTAAATTATATTTATAGAAACTGAGTACAATAATCGTTTACAACACTATCCAACTATAATATCTAAAAGCAATTTATCAAAATCAGTATGATTCTAATTTGATTCGAGATTATCATCGTCGTCTTCTAATTCCATATTTAGATCTAAAAACAAAAAAATAAAACAAAAAAAATATATAAATTTAGGAAGCCGGAGAAAACTTACCGATGATTAGGACTGAAATCAAAGTCAAGAGGGTTTCTATAAAAAGGAAGGATGGAAATGGAGAAAAGAAAACCACTGATAGGAGGAAACTAAACTGGTAATGAATTGAAAACCAGCTGTGGGGAGAGGGGTGAAGTGGTTTTTAAGCTGGGATGGATGGATGGAGGGGTGAATCGGTCATTTTACGTAGGGTAGAAGGGTACTATTTTTAGGTGCCGCCGTCGCCGTATTAGTCACTGACACGTGTGGGAATCCAAAACTTTCCTTAATATTTCTAAAACAGGAAAAGAAGATGACTAGTTTAAGTAACTGTAAACCTTAAAAACCCATCTTAACTTTTGGACAATGGATCAGGTGTTTTTGGATGACACCTCATTTTAGGGTTTTCACGTGATTGGTCATCAAATGACTTGTAACACCCTTCCATTTCAATTTTCTTTTTGCCCTTTTCTTGCCTACTTAATTAGCACTGAAAATTTCATGTGCTTGAGTAAATATATACTTATTATGCATTTGCATGATTATTTTCTTGTTTTTATACGGCTAAGTGATTATAAGAACTTCCTTTATATATATATATATATATATATAAGTCGGTGGTGTAACCGACTTAGACAGGACAATACCTTCAGATATAAATTTCGACATCGTAGCATTATAGTTGTAAATAAGGACTGTTTGTTGTGGGGCGCCTTAAGTAGCCTAAATCCACTACTTTACTTCTTTATATAAGAAGGTGAGCTTTTCATTGTTCCTAACACATGAGTCGACGGGGGCTGCAGTACACTCTTTCAGATGGATACGCCCTTACAGGCGGGTACGATCCTCTCTTTTTGAACTGGAATGGAAGAAGGATATATTTTTAAATATTTATCCCAAATATACGTGAAATGTGATATGGATTAGTTTTTCGATTTAAGATTTTAGTTCCTTTACAATATGTTTGGTACTCTGAAATGTTATCACTCGTAATCTTTTCTCATTCGAAATGGAATGAAATCCTCTTTTCATTCCAATGTCCGGAAGGAAAAGGTAGAATAAAATGATGATTCATTTTATTTGTTTAAAAAAATTATTATTTTATGTCAAACTAGAATAAAATTATATATAATAAAATTATATATAATATAACCTAAATGTCCTTAGTATAAAATGTATTTTCATACCCTAACACATATTAAAACTAAAAAAAAATCAAATATTTTATTGAAAAGTAAATATATTCATACATAGGATTAAAAATAATCATAAAATAACTCCTTTTAAAGATCAAAATAAAAGAAAATATGATATATAAAAATTAATTGAACGTTATATCAATAATATATTGAGGGTATAATAGTCCAATATCTTTTAAAATAATTCCACTTCTCCTGGAAGAAAGGCATTTCCATAGATTTTAGTGTAAAAAGATCTTTCCGATTTCTTCCTGAAATGAGCTTTCCTCTGGACTGACTATTTCTACTTTTAGTTTGAATATCAAACACTAGAACGAAAAAAGAAGTTGAAAAAACCATTTCATACTAGTCTATTCTCGCGTAGCAAATACAGCATGATAGTATAATGTTTATTAATAACTCTAACAAATAAAAATAACTCCTTGAAGAAAAAATTGTTACAAGAGAAAATAGTTTTTTGAAGTTAAGAGTATGGTTGGCAACGTGCAAATACAAGGCCATATTTGGGATATCAAAAAGTAGTTAACTTTAATACTGTCAAAGGTTTCTTTTACTAGTAACTTTTTACAAAGTACTAGTTAGCAGTCTTTAATTAATTGATTAAGGTTGTTTGATAGTGCAAAGTCTCCTACATTATATGCTTTTACCCATTCCCTATAGTCCCTAGTCTAATCTCTCTCTCTCTCTCTCTCTCTCTCTCTCTCTCTCTCTCTCTCTCTCTCTCTCTCTCTCTCTCTCTCTCTATATATATATATATATTAATATAGGAAAAGGTGGGGGTTGCAGACTTGCAGTGCCAGCCAGGTAGTATATCAAGTAAAAATGGCTTTAATTTTCTGCTAATATTAAATTATAGTCGAATATTTGATTAAAAATATTAATCAGCATTAGATATATATATATATATGGTCATTTTGTAGTATTAAAGATTAGGTAACACTGTTTTTTAACTTCAAAAACCCTACTTGAATGTTCTTCAATAAAACACAGTTATTGTTCGAAGTTTATATTTATTTACAAAGTTTTCATGATCAAATTAAAATGCAACCAAGATTCTATATCCATGTTTAGATAGTTTTCTTACTTTAATATTTAATCAGTTTCAATTTCTCTATTATTTGAACATGACAAAATTAATAAGAAAATGATCTTTTTTTTTTATTAAAATGTTGTATATGAGTTTATTTAAATTATATTTAAACATATTACTAATAAATATGATATATGTAAAAATTTTCACTTGATATTACCTTGAAATGGTAAAGTATACTGAAACGACAAATGAATTTGAAGGGAGGGAAGTATAGCTATATATGAAAGGTGGGATTAATTTAGAATTCGATACTTGAAAGATTATTCAAATCTTATAAAAGCGTGTCATGAAATTTGTAATTAATTCGCATTCCTACATGACCAACAATTTGAACAGCACACTAAAAGTCCTTTCTCTCTCTCTCTCAAAAACTTCGTCCCCCACACTAAAGCCCTCCTCCTTCGTTCCTCACCCTTGCTAACTGGCTAAGGGAGCCTTCCGGGGGCTCTTTTTTGCTGGTTGAGTAGGGATAGACTACAACCATATTTTCTTGTTTTAGTTGTGTTTTTTAGATCTAGGATTTCCTTTATGTTTTTTAGTTTTTTTTTCTTACTTTGTGGTTTCTCTACCGGTTAGACATTCAGTAATTCATGTTTTTTTTACCTTTTTCTGTCTAAGTTTGAGTTGGTGTGGTGATTAGAAGCTTCTTTTTTTTTACACCCACTAATCAAGTTGGGCAGAAATTTGAGTAAAAAGGTGGCTTGGATCTCTGTTGCATGTCTACCGATGTGTATAGTCTATAACCTTTGCTGTTGGCACTCTCCGGCTGCTCTTCCTCCTGAGATAGAACAGTGGTGGATGGACTTTGAATTCTTTGATTACCGTTGTTATCGCTCATTACTCGTTTCCGGAGCAAAATTTCTACCGGTGTTTGCATTTGGTGAATTAGTCATTGCAATAGTTATAATCGTAAGTCTTTTCCAATCCAGTCATAACCATTAAACTAATTAGATGTCAGTTTGGCTAAAACTTGATTCGACTATATCGAACTTTCTAGCTGAAATTATATACTCCATCATTTGTAACTACAATTATACCATAAAACTTTATGTCTTATTTAATGAAATGATAAAAAATTAAAAAAAAAACAATTTGATATTTACTTTTTTTTTGTACATTAGATATGGGAATATATTCAAACTTAGAACCTTCTTTTGATAAATAGTACCGTTTATCACTCAACTAACTAGTGTACTACACACAACTAACTACTGTACTACACACAACTATTTGATTTTTAGTAAATTTAAGAAATTGTAAATTTCAAAATCAAAACCTAGCAAGTAACAACATTTATATATATATATATATATATATGGATTCTTTTCACTCCCGATTTATTCTAACAGTCGATTGATCAATTGGGGTAGACATGTCAGGAGCCCAACTTCCGACAGACACGTGAAATAATTCCAGCTGCCATTTCACCAATCGACAAACTCTCTCTCTCTCTCTCTCTCTCCCCCATAGCAGCACGCCTCAATGTATATCATCGATCCCCAATGGTGGCAAGAAAACAGTATTCCGTACTCCCACGCCCCTTTCATGTGAATTCCATGGCCAAGAAGATCAGACCATTTCTTGATTTTCCGGCTAGCTGTAATTAATTAAGGTTTCCCGGACATTGGAATTCGGTAATAACGCAGACAATCATACTAAAAGTTCCGCAGGTGATGAGTTTCTATTGGCTAAGTCCACGTGAACATATATTTTGTTAACCAATGAGAGATTCGATCCATAACTTTGGAGGAAATTCATAATGATCAGTTCCTCGGATTAATTACTCCCTCTCTGTCTTTTCTTCTTACCATAATTCTTGTGTTTTCTTTACTCATCGTGAAAACTCTTGTCCTGTCATTTAAATTAATCTGTGGGTTAGGAATCGCTTTCATAAGAAGTAATGCAATATTTAATACGTAAATTTTTTTATTATAAAAAGTAAATTTTAATCTCTTTAACTCTTTTATTATTAGAACTTATATAAATAATAATATTTCCGATCATAAATATATAAGGAGTTTTAAGCTTATACACAAGAATTAAATGCATTAAAAATAAGATAATTATTGAGTCAAAATACCTGTATACTCTCACTAAATAAGGAGAGAAATAAATAATAAAAGTGTAATAAATAAAGAAACAGATATAGATGGAAAAATATAATAAATGCCTATTAAAAAGTACAAAACTATTTATAGTTTTTACCATTCTAAACTCCTCTAAAACTCAGTATATTTTTTACGGAGGTAGTAATGAGAAGAGAAGTTATAATTTGAAGGGTATTTTAATTCATACACAAAAAAATATTTAAAGTTTTTGCATTTTCTTAAATTGTATGATGTCCAAGACGTAATGACTAATAAAAAGGGAAATAATTAGAATTTTTAAAATGGGATTAGACCAAAATAGTGGAAAGGGTTATAAGTAGGCACGGGTACGATACTCCTTATACCAGTCTAGACCCTTACAGTAAAACATAGACCTAGATCCAAATCCAAATCTACCGGGTATAAAATTTACGGACCCAGATCCAACCTCTAGGGTCTCTCGAATAGGATTTAGTTATACTTGTACCCGTCTGTTATTTTTCTACTTTTTTCCTATTAAATAAAATATATATAAACGCAAAGGGATTATCATACCCTATCTAGACTCGTTAATAGAAGTTATACGGACACAAGTACGGGTTTGAAGCTGTGGATATAAATTTTGAACTTTATCTGCTATAAACGAGTATAGATCCGATCGGATACACGTAAAATCCGCCAAATTTACGTTCTTAGTTATAAACATGGTTCTGTATTTAATCAGTGTGATGTTTAAAATATAATTACTAATAATATAAAATAAGGGATAATTAAGAATCTTGAAAGTGGAATTAGACCAAAATGGTGGGTGAGGGGTTATAAGGACAGGTGTCAATCATCAGCAAATGATATGGTGTTCCAAAGACCAAGAAAGTAGTAATTAAGGAAGATCAAATTTCGAGGTCTTCTTTGTTTACGTTAATGGAAATTTACAACCTTGACTACATTACATTAATAATTAATTAATTCACTATTTTAAGCTAAAGCACATGATTACCAGATTTTGTGATCTTCCTTTTCATGATCCTTCTCACATGCTTCCCTACCAATTTTGCCCTCCTTGACTTACCATCCCATGTCATCTTTCATTATCTTACCTTTTTTAATACGCGATTCAAAAATTACTGATTAATCTTAAAAAAATTGGAAAGAACATGGTTTTTGAATAGCAATATAAAACTGTTATGTAATATGAAATTGCTTTTTGAGTTACTCGAATTCAAAACCTCTCACTCACTCTTCTCTAATATTGACTCATCTTTCATGTTAGTATATTCTCTTCGTTCTTTTTACTTGTCATATCTTAGATAGTACATAGTTTACAAAAATATATGAAATTTTAGATTTTTTTTGGTATAAATTAAAATACCCTTGAAGATCTTCTCTTTTCTCATATTATTTCTATAAGTTTTTATGTTAAAAGAATTAAGCGAGATTGGAATTTATTTTTAGTAGAAGGGTATAATAAGAAAAATTTCATTAAATGTTACATTATTTTCACAATGTGACAAATAAAAAAAAAACAATAAAATGTGACAAGTAAAAAAATCAAAATATACATTCATATACATATACATATACACACATACATACTTGGTATCAAAAAGGCGAAATCCCTCGTCCACAGAGCTACTAACAGACTGCCCGACGCCCAGGTGAAGGATGTAAATCATGGTAACTTAGTGCTCTGCAGACTGGAGGCTAGGTACTGGTGCGAACAAGGAACCACCCCCACATTGGAGAGAGGTTGAAATTCTCATACTGCCGCTACCAGGATTTGAACCTTGGTCCTTTACCAACTCTATAATTCCAGAAACAACTGAGTTACGCGCATACGGGACTACATACATACTTATATATATACATGTTTGTATGTGTATATATATATATATATGTATAAATAACTTCTTGTCACAATAATAATAATAATAATATGTGTGTGAGAATATATATGTATATATATATGTGAGAATAAATATATATAAGTGTATATATATAAATATGTATATATATACATATCTATCTATGTATATCGATCTATATAGATATATATAATATATCTATGCACAAGGGCGGAACTACGGGAAAAATTTGTTTTAGGAATTTTGATGTTTTTACAGTTAAGCCCCCAATTTTGAATGTTTTTGTACTTAAAATACATCTATTTTATAGACGAAATTCTGGCAAAAAATTTTTAATGTTAATCAGCCTCTCCAAATTTTCCGTCCTAGCCCCTCCAAGTTTTCTGTCCTGATTCCACCACTATCTATGCATATATATGTATATAGATATGTATATATATAAATGTATATATATTATTTATATAAATATAGTTGGGCTCCAACAATAGGTATAAGTCTTTAAGATGGGCTCTCCACTTTCAATAGTCAAAGCCCATTATCCATCGGCCATCCCTCTCAGTTAATTAGGCCCACTAAAGACCTCCTTTGTCTTGCTACATGAACCCACGTACGAGGTTTTTTCATTTTTTTAAATTTATTTTTTTTTAAATATAAAAGGGTGGTCTATTTTTTTTAAAGGCCTATTTATTAGGGACCAAGATGGTTTGCTACCCCTCATAGTACATTTCTTCTATGTAATATGTACGGCAGGTATATTATAAGATATAATAGACAATTCTGAGTAATTTAATAGGGATTATATCATAAGTTTTACGAGAAATAATAAAATTTTATTTTAAAAAAAATAAATTTCGCATTGAAAATGAATTAAATACTATACATGTTTCGAGTCTTTTTCTAAAAAACTAATTTTGAAGACCTCTGACATGTGTTATGTGTGAAGAATACACCATTCTTATTCATTCGAACTCGATTTATAGAATATTTCGCAACTTTTACTCTTATTCAAATTTAAGATCCGATCCTAATATTTTACGTCATCATAAAAATATTTAAATATTCCCAATATATTTATCCACGCAACCAAATATATTTATGATTTGTTGATTCATCTTTTACACTAAAAATTTTGACCTATAAAGAAGACATAAATAATATATTATAATGACAGATCATCAAGAGTTGACTTTATTAGAATGAGTCCAGATAATGCAACGTAATCAACGGAAAAAACAATTACCAATTTACCAACTCAGATTAACGTTGTTTATATTTTAAAATTTTCTTCTCTTTCATACAATAATATGGTAGTTGACCTTTTTTAAACATTATTTAATCTCCAAGATTATTACAAGAAAACATCATCAAATATAAATATATCGACTCTGTTTATGTTCCTGTTATTAACCGTTCTAATGAAAGTTTTTATTTTTATTTATTACTAATGAGATAAGAGTATATATATATATATATATATATGAAAAAGTATCTTTTAATAATTTCTTACTTTAATAAAGTGGCAGATATTTTAAAATAAAAAAATATATATTTACCAACTAATAATATGAAACGTAATATAGTTCATCGTTTGGGCATACTTTTTCTGTTTCAAAATATTTATCGTTTCAGTAAATCAAAACGTATTAAATGATATTTTTCTCTTTATATACCCCTATCCAGGAACTGAACTACCCGAGCTGCCCTAGAAAATTTTGAAAACCTTAGAATTTTTAGGTATTTTACCTTCAAGTCCCTCAGTTTTTTTTTCAATACAACTCAAAAACTTGCTATTTTATTTATAAATTTCAAATTGTTTGAATAGTTTTGTACTTTGAATGCATCTATAAAATAGACGAAATTCTAGGAAAATTTGTAATGTTGAAGCCTCCAACATTTTTGTCTTCGTTCCGTCGCTGCTCCTATCTCATTAGAATTAAATAATTGTTTAGAAACTTTTATTTGAACTATTAATGTTGAGAAGCATTATAGCTTTCTATTACACCATAGTCTTTCTTTGACAATTAACGATAATTAAAGGGTAATTTAAAATGGAAAATATATAGATAGTATATGCTATCTCTGGTTCATATTATCTGTAGTTTCAGTAAATAAAAAAGTATTAACTAACATTTTTTCTTTATATAACCCTATCTTATTAAAATTAAATAATTATTTAAAAATTTTCATAAGAACTATTAATAAGAGTAAAAAATCTCAATTATTTTTTAGTTATTGTATCATGTCTTATCGTGACAGTGACGGTGAATAGAAAGGGAGTTAGTATTTAGGTAACATGTTTTCTTGTAGTATATATTTAGGTACTATGTTTTGATTTTCCACCATTGTCTGATTTCCTTTGCTTTCATTTCATAGTCCTTATGGCCAATGCCATCATCTTATCTTCCTCTGTTTTTCTTGCCATTTTCTTCCTTATCCCCTTAGCTAATTCAGTCTATTTTCAAATATCCCGTTTCAGCCCAGATGATCCCAGAATTATTTTCCAAGGAGATGCAGTAATTTCATCAGAAGAAATTGAATTTAACAAAGTTGATTATATAAATCGAGTTGGTCAAGCCATATATGCAGAAAAAATCCCAATTTGGGATTCAAATTCAAGAAAACTCTCAGATTTCACTTCTCATTTCACTTTTTTCATTGATACAGAAAATTACACAACTTATGGTCATGGGCTAACTTTTTTCCTAGCTCCACCTGGTTTTCAAATCCCACCAAATTCAGGTGGGGGTTTTTTGGGTTTATTCAATACTAGTACTAGTGGTTCTTCACAAAACCATATTGTTCTTGTTGAATTTGATTCTTTTTCGAATCCCGAATGGGATCCTCCATTTCAACATGTGGGCATCAATTATAATTCAATTTCTTCATCTGTATTCACTCCTTGGAATGTTAGTTTACATAGTGGAGAAATTGCTGATTCTTGGATTGTTTACAATGGAACTACAAAGAATTTAACTGTTTTTTGGAGGTATGGAAGAACAGGGCCTAATTCTAGTCTTTCTTATGGTATTGATTTGATGGAAGTTTTACCTGAATGGGTCATAATTGGTTTTTCAGCTGCCACAGGGCAATATGTGGAAAGACATGTTCTTCTTTCATGGGAATTTAGTTCTAGTTTGGATATAAAACAAGGAAATGGTAATAACAACAACAAAAGAAAGATTGCATTAATCGCGGGGATTAGTGTATCTGGATTCGTTCTGCTGGCTTCTGGAATTATACTAGTTATGTTTGTAATTTTCAAGAAACGGAAAGCCCTGATGGGAAAAGGGTCAGAATCAAATGAAACAGGAGTTAACTTGACATCAATGAATTATGATCTTGAAAGAAGAGCTGGGCCAAGAAGGTTTGATTATAAAGATCTTGTCTTGGCTACTAATAACTTTTCAAAGGAAAAAAAGTTAGGAGAAGGAGGATTTGGGGAAGTCTATAAAGGATACCTAGTAGATTTAGACATGGCAGTTGCTGTTAAGAAGATTTCTAGAGGTTCAAGACAAGGGAAGAAAGAATATATAACTGAGGTAAAGATTATTAGTAGTTTAAGACATAGAAATTTGGTACAATTAATAGGTTGGTGTCATGATCAAGGTGAATTCCTTCTTGTTTATGAGTTTATGCCTAATGGTAGCCTTGATTTTCACTTGTTTGGCAAAAAGAATCCTCTCAATTGGGGATTTAAGATACAAAATAACACTTGGTTTGGCATCAGCTTTGCTTTATCTTCATGAAGAATGGGAACAATGTGTAATTCATAGAGACATAAAATCAAGTAACATAATGTTGGATTCAAATTTCAATGTAAAACTTGGTGATTTTGGTCTTGCTAGACTTATGGATCATGAATTAGGTCCACAAACAACTGGTTTAGCAGGCACTTTGGGTTATATGGCACCTGAATATGTTACAACAGGACGAGCAAGTAAAGAATCTGATGTTTATAGCTTTGGAGTTGTCGCGTTAGAAATCGCCTGCGGAAGAAAATCATCGGATGTAATGTTGATTGATGGTGAATATGGAAAAGGGCTTGTGGAATGGATTTGGAATTGTTATGGAAATGGAGAAATTCTTAAAGTTCTTGATCAAAGATTGAAAAATGGTGAATTTGATCCAAAACAAGCAGAATGTTTGGTGTTAGTAGGGCTTTGGTGTGCTCATCCTAATAGAAATTTAAGACCTTCTATAAGGCAAGCAATTCAAGTTCTTAACTTTGAGGCTGATTTCCCTAACCTTCCAAGAGAATTCCCTGTTCCTATTTATCATCATCATGGAAATGCTTTGTCATCATCTGTTAGTTCTAGTAATGATGATCAAATTACTTGTACAAGCATGAATATCGGTCGTTGAATGTATAAATAGGTTCTTATAGTTTAAGTCTTTCGTGTCGGTTCCAGTATTTACATGACTTTTATATCGGCTATAAATGTTTTGCTCATACGATGATAGATTGCATATGTAAAGATTTGTTTGCCGGTCAAAGAATTACACTGTGTGAGTGTTTGTATATTATTACGGTGTTCTATTAAGAAATCTCTTGTAATTGTGCCGTTTTTTTAGAGCATTAAGATTCTGCTTAGATTGCATCTACGTCGGTAGAATTTAACTCTTGATCCGGAAGAAATTATCAAAACTCTTTCAATGTGGTGTTAACATTAAAGCTTGTGTAGAAAGGGAGTCAATAAACCTAATTCGGGAATTTAAATGTATAGCGCGAAATTTTCATTTTTTCCCGCCAAAATCTTTCTCTCTAACCCAATTTTTTCCCGCCAAAGATAATTTTGAATGTTTTTTCATGAAAATATCTATTTTAAGGTATAAAAACTCCAAAAATTAATTTTTTTTCAACTTTACTTAGTTTCTTTCAGATGGGCGAAATTCCTAGAAGTATTCAAAATTTTCCATATCTGTCTTGAATTTGTATTGACTGTGAAAGATTTGAATTTTGAGTTAGAAAAAATTAAGTTAGAGAGAGATTTTGCCCAAAAAAATAAATTTTTTCGCGTTATACATATAGATTCCCGAATTAGGTTTATTAACCCCTAAAAATATGTCAATGGACTTGGATAATAAAAAGAAAGTCAAGATTTTATTTAATTAGAACCATTTAATTCCCTTTGAACACAAACCTTTCTTTTAACAAAGTATTTATTCTTCAAGCTAATAATAGCACTATTTTCCTTGGTTTCTCATTTGTTTCCCTAAATGACACCTTCCCTTGGAGCTGATGCTTTGACTACTTAAATATAACATATATATTCTTTTTAATACATCTAAGAGGTGTCCGGTATTCAGGAGTACACAGTCCTGACTAATCCGAACTTGGCCCACGAAGTCTTATTCGGGAATAAGATCTGACCCTAGGCGTTTCACATTCTTCTGACTTTTCCATCAGATAGTATCTTGAAGTTGAAGGACTTGTTGATCCATGACTTCCACTTCCAGCTGCTGCTGCCACTCTTCTTCCCATAAACTATCTCTGCTCTTGCTTCTGTCATATGTGGTACTCTTTGCTTCTTGCAAAGCACAAAGTTCCTCAAACCCTGCAATCCTACTGCTTCAAATGGACTAAGAGCTGCAAGAATAACATATATATATCGGAACCTGTTTCGAAATGACAAAGATTGAAAAGGGTTTTTAGAGATCTTTACCATCCAATCCAGCATTGGCAGGATAGAGAAGGAAGCTATGAACATCAGAACCAAGAGCCGGGAGGCGTTTCTCCCTTGCATAGAACTTTAGAGTTGCATCGATCACCCCTGAAACACTATCATTCTCATTCACAACAAATCTTAAGGGTCCTGAGCTGCCAAGAACATTAACAGTAATCAAGAATCGAGCATTCTTGTTCTTGGCCATCTTCTGGTCTGAAACACCAATCTTCTTCAGTTTTACATGATCACCTGCAGGCAACATCTTAAACAGGGGAATTCTGCTCTTCAAGGATCAAGGCCTATACAGCAATAATACCAGACAGAGCGAAAGAATAAAGAAAAGATTGGAAATGAAGAAGAAAGGTGTGTTTTTTGTGTGAGCACTGAAGTGGGAGAAAGAGAGAGAGAGAGAGAGAGAGAGACAGAGAGAGAGAGAGAGAGAGAGAGAGCCATTCAAGATGTGTTTTTAAGAGGAGACAGTTTAACTAGGAAAAGATGGGGAAAAAAGGGAAGGCCTAAAAGTGACTTTAGGAGTGGAGGATATTGAGGGGAGTCTTCATGCAATTTATAAAGCCGTAGGGAGAAAAACTTACTATTCAGGTCAGATCAGGTCTTATATGTTGCCTCAACTAGATGATACCTAGTGAACTAAACCAAATAACATTTAACCATCCATCTGCTATGACCAGGTTTGCTAAGACAGATGACATGACTTAATATAGTACCAGGATCATAACAGATTTTTTCTTAACTAAAAGAAGCATCAGGCATGCGAGTTGACAAAAACCCGAAATTGAACCTTCCAGGATCAGTTGTATGCACTCCTAAAATGACCTCTGGAACTACTTGAGAGTCGAATCTGAGTCATAAGAGAAGACAGAGATTACATTTTTATGGTCTTTACTGCGGAAGTTTTGGAGGAATAAGCATAGAAATATGGGTATTGATTACTTCACTGGAGGAATAAATATAGAAACCTGATGAATAAAGAATGAATTACTGATGAGTTTTCTATAATAATAGTTCATACAAGCAGCATTTTTTTAACAAATGCTGCAATCAAATCAAGATGAGTCTTCTGCCCCTAGTGTATACTGGACCCAAGGTAAGAGTTCAAATGAGTAATCCTCAAACCTAAGCTGACAACGAAAATTTCATAACTTGAAGAAAGAAAAAGTATAGAAGGGATAAATATAATCTAGAACTAAACCAGAGTTTACATCTTTCAGGTGGGAGGAGAAGATTCTACCGAGATGGAACTATTTGACATTCACCCATAAAAGATCAACTATGCAGGAAAATGGAACAATCCTCCAAGTGAAAGAGTCTATTCATAATCAGCTTATATAGTATGACCTCCATGATTAACCAGAGCCATTCCATGACATTCCGAGATATTCATCCGGATTGAACTATTCAACGATCAACAAGTTATTTTCTGTCAACCCCTCGCCAATAGTAGGGAATTCTGGTGATAACTTCCATTCTCCGTCTACCAAGAACTTGATTTCGTACCTGCATTTTATAGATGAGTAAGATGAGGAAAACAAAACAAGTACATAACTTACAACTTCAGCAGCTGAAGTTAATGCAACCTTCCAGGCCTGAGCATTAATGTAGTGGAGAACTTTGTGTAGGAACCAGTATACTCTGGTGATAAGTGTTCTCCTTCAATCCAGCCATCAAATGAGCCCATTACTTGTACACTCTAAACCAACCAATATTTGATATTTTAAATAGATTATAATGCATACTCACATGATCAAAGAAGAATATACTTTCCTTGTTACTCACCTCAGCCACTCCACTCCAGAATAACTCAATCGCTTTTGATTGTGCGACATCAACACCTTTTATCTGTTCCTTCATTTTTTCTTGAACAGCTTTTGAAAAGGTGAAACGTTTATCAGAATGTGCAAGAAATGGTTAGTAGAACATTCAGAGAAATCCAATATGTTCAGGACATGACAAGGGTTGCATCAATCTTTAAACATGCTAGATAGATGCAACTGTTTCCTTTCTGTTTTAGTTCGGTACGCTACGAAAATGATATCTTTACCGGAAGTGTGCAACCAGATCAATTGCATACAAAATATATTTATGGGATTACTAAGTTTTCAAGTCTGAAAATCCTGTGTTTTGCCTATCTATTACTTCTAAGCATAAGCAGAAAAATTTACTAATATCTTGTCTACATAAGTTCGAGATGAACGTGACGAGCTAGTTTTAAGAAGATTGATATATTACTCACACCTTCTAGCCTTTGGAGGAGGTGAGACTGAATATATTTCCCATTTATCTTTCTTGAACCTTCAGGCATTCTAGATTTAGCAACCTCTTTGGCTAAAGTGACCAAAGCCTGCAAATAAGTAGAAAGTTTGATTAAAGAAAGTAAATAAAAAATTTGAAACAGAGCCTATAATCAGTCAGCTAATGTGAACCTAATCAACATTTACATAGAATACTCCATTCTGGAGATAAAACCAGCCAAATTCATTGCAGAGGATGGCAAGTAAGCTTTTGAAGATGAATGCAATTAGAACAATAACAAGATAGAAAGTTGTTAGGCAAAAAATATACCTCAATCTCTAGTTCTATTATAGAGAGTTCACTTTTGAAGTTGATCAATGCATCTTCCTTTACTTGCAACTGCAGTTCATATGCAATATTAGTGTTCGATGATCAAACAATGACATACTTATTCCTTCTCTGGAATTCTTAAAAGAAATATTTCATCAATTATATTTTTATAACGTCTTTTGACTATCTTTTAACAAGATAGAAAACATGCTCGTGTGGATAAATTTCCAGGTTTGGCAATTAAGAAATACAGAAAACATAACTGATACAGGCTCCTATTAAGCCTATAATTTCCTCTAATGATTACAGCATTACTCATCTATGTAAATGTCACAATTACTCATCTGTGTATATGTCACATTGTACTAATACAAAAAACTAGGCTTCAAGTTGGAGAGTCATGCTTTTGGGCATGTTGGGAAATAACTGTCTTAGTAAAAAGCACAATCCCAATAAACTCAAGGGAAAAAATAAAGTGACATGAGAAAGAATAAAAAACCTCTCGCTTGAGAAACCGATTATGTTGATTAGCTTCACTAAGTTTCTTGACGAGTTTTGATCTTTCAGAATCAGCAAGCAGCGACTTCAACTGTTAAGTGAGATACAAGATCATTAAACTCAACTACAGAATGCATAACCAACAGGCTCAGCGAGCATTATGTTTTATGAAACATCATGAATTCTATTGATCTTCTAAAGGAATTACTTTGTTTAGGCTATGCTATTCTGGAAACAACAGTAGCACAATCTGACAGGAACCCATTGAAATCAGTTAGAGAAACAAAATACTGCATTAAGTAGTGGACTTCACTAGGAACTCTATCTAATTCTGTTCAATTTATCCATTCAAATCATTTGAAACGAATAAACCAGAGAGTATGGGCACATGAAAGGGCATCCCTGGTAATTTTACAAATTTTGTTTTCTGTAAATTGGAAGTTACAAAAATATCTCCTAAAAGAATGAGGGACATTAGCTCTGCATGAGAAACTACAAAGATTTTACCCATCAATCCTATTAAATTATGACACTCAAACAAGTGCAAGGATTCTCCCTGATGCCTTTTTTGCGTGCATAATAAGGTTGTACAGTCATACATGACATCCTAAGCATGAGAGATTACACAGTATTGACGATAGTCAACATAATATTTACCTCCTTGCTGCTCGGAGATTTCTGGAGAGTGTCATCTTCCTGGTCAGACAAATCATGGTCTGAAAATTCCTGTGACCGTAGTGCTGAAAATTCTTCTTCCAGACTAGCAGAAGTGCAACAAGTTCTCCAGCATATTTGTTTCATAGGATTTTTCACCATAGAAAGTTGATTCATTTTCATCAGCTTCTGGAAACGGCTAGCCGAATTCCAGCCAAGGCTGTTGCCGCAGTCTCTATCAATATTTTGTGTCTTAAATCTTCCCCATATCAAGAGATCATTTTCAGTAGTTTGTATGACAATAAGAAATCAAGATTGTTACCCTAAAATAAAAAGTAAACTAAACCACATCTCTATCATGGTATGCATCCATAAAGTCGTGTAGACAGTATATAAATTATAATTCAAAGAAACTGCAATCGCAATTACAGGCATCTAAGAGTTTTGAACAGTGAATTCATTCTGCATTACAAAAATAACAGAATCAAACAGAGAAATGCTTCAGTTATAATGAAAACTCACCTGACCAAGAATGATTGTCCTGCAGTACTAACCATGTGACACTCCATAGCTGAAACACTCAAACTGCCAAAGAGGAAAGAAGTATCAGAATTCTACGCTAACAAAAGTGCCCAAATAGAAAAAGAATACAACTTTGCCAAATCCCACATGCAACCATCCCAATTCTCGACCAGAGTTAGCCCATATAGTTAGCTTCCGAGTCAGTGAATTAACTGAGGAAGATTTTTCAAACAACTCAAATTCAAGAATCAGCAAGAGAAAAGAAAAGGGTCGGATTTAAAACAATAAATAACATAACACAAATCAACTCAAACACCGTCAGTGAAGCATTTTATCGAACAGATAGAAGAATTGAAGCTTTAAACTACTTTTAACATCTTAAATGAACAATTCAAAGTAAATTAAAGATCCAAAACTTGCATAAACGTCACGCCACTTGATTTCTTCAAAGCTTTAACAGTACTCACAGATTATAAAACAGTGAAAAATTTTCAGGTAAATATTTCCAGAAAATCTGCTTGTCTTAAGGTGTAAACCTCCGCCTGGCTCTGAAGTATGAAGGGCTGTGTTACCCTGTGCCCTGTGGCAGAGAGTACAGGTTGACACGTGGTTGGGTAGATGTTTGCCAGGTGGAAAGCATATGGCCCCCCTTGTTCCCTTGGCGCCAGATTACGTGGAAAATTACACGTGATTAATCGGGCTTTTGGGCTTTTTAGTTTGAGGAATGGGCCGGCTTGTTTGTATTGTATAATACGATCGTAGAGGCCCATCCTTTTCCTTAAAAGGAATAAGAACGCATTAAGAAATACGTTCTTCTTCTTTTTCCCCAAAGGAGGAGTTATTTTTCAGCTAAAAAAAGTGTTCTTTTCCGTTATAAAGAATAATAAAAAAATAGATAGTAAAATACATATGTTTTTCCTCTTTTCTCAAAACCAAATAGTCTTCTTTTTTTTTTCTTTTTGGTAATAATAAAGATATATTCTATAAAGTTTCAAAAAAGTAAAAATTAAAAAATAATAATTTTTTCCAGAAGACTAATCACAGAAAGAAAAATAATGAAGTCAGTTGGAACTTTTTCCCACGCTTTATGTTGGAAAACAACCAACAAAAGTGTTCTTATCTTTAGTTCTCGAAAAGTCTTTCCTTTAGAGGGAGCAAATAAAGAAAATGAACCAATGCCGCAAACTACTGACCAAGTTGAATATGAATTAGATCTTAAAAAACTGCAAAATTATACAAAATGAATCATTTAGAGCTCGGATTTCCAACTTAGGAGGATCATAACTACCTGTATAATAAGCAATAAGTGTCAGAGATTAGTGAGTGAAATGAAACCAGACGGCCACTTAAAGTCCGATCCTTGAGAAACTGCAGGAAGACGATTCGCGACTTTCGAATCACATTTTAAATCAACATCAGATACATGTTCTCACCTAAAAACTACATTAAATCAAATTGCATATATGAACCTGATTAAATCTTTTCATATTATATAAAGACTTGTTCCCCCTTAGGAGCTTTGACCCCTAACAAGTTTGCAGAGTCGGATGTGTATGGCAATTTATTATTATTATTTTGTTTTTCAAATAATTAATCCAAGAACTCTAAAGTCTTGGAAAACAAACAAGAATTTGTTGACAAAGGCTTTTCAAAAAAATTAAGAATTTAAAAAATATATATTTGACTGAATGATCGAATCAAAAGATTTGAAGAGTTCTTAAGTGCATAATTTAGAAGAGGGCAGTTCTACTTTACCTTTCACACCTTCCATTTATTATTATAAATATTATTTTATTCTTCTATTTTGTATATGGTAAAAATATATCTTTATCGTCTATATATTCATAATTAATTAGTCCATATTACTAATTTTAATAAAAAAAATTATCAAAAAATAACGATTTCACAATAAAAAATTTAAAATTTGCGCAAAATATCATTTCACATACTTAATTCTTATTTACTACCTATATATCAAGATTATATTACCCTTGCTAAAAAATTTTTTATCAGTCTAATTTTTGTTCTCTTAATATATAATAATAAAAAAATAAACTCATAAAATGATACTTTAGAAAGATTTTAAATATTTTTATTGTGGAATCATTATTTTCTTATAAATATTTTTATTGAAAATAGTAATAAAAGTTAATTAATTTGTGAAGATATAAACGATAAGGAATTATTTCCAATTTATAAAAAATAGAAAAATGAAATTAATCTTATTGTAAATTAAAGGTGACATCATTATCTTTCTTCTTTCCCATAATTCCTCATTCTTTTATGCTTAATTACACCAATAATGCACATTAGGACAAAAATAATTTATTAAACAAATGTGTTCTTTAAGTTTAACATAATCTTTTACAACTAAAAGTTCTAGGAAAAAACAAACAAAATATTGTTCTTTAACATAATTGAGAAAATGTTTAATTTAAAAAAAAAGGAATATATATATCTAATATATATTTTGGTATGATAAAAGACAGACGATAAATAATTAATTGGCCACGAGAATTTTCTTGTTTCGTATTTTAATGTTTTTTCTTTGTTGTATTGTGAGTCCTTTCTTAATTACTTTTGAGATGCAATTGGCAGGAATATTTTATAACATATTATATTACTAATAAAAAGAAATAATACTGGAGATAGAAAATGTGAAATTCCTATCCTATAGAGTCTTATTAAATTACCGGATGCTTAAATGGAAATGTTGAAATTCTTATAAAGTCGTTATCAGAATTTATATATTAACTTTTAATACTAATTCTTCAATTTTTCGAACCAATTGATATTTTCATAGCATCTTCGTACTTCTTGGGATCAAAAGGCGAAATCCCTCGCCCTCAGGGCCCCCACCAGACTGCCCGACGCCCAGATGGAGGATGTAAATCATGGTGACTCAGCGGTCCTGCAGACTGGAGGCCAGGACCTGGTGCGCACAAGGAACCACCTCCCACATTAGAGAGATTGAAATTCCCACACTGCCGCTGCCAGGATTCGAACCATGGCTCTTAAGACCAACTCTGCAGCCCCAGAACCAACTGAGCTACGCCCATGCGGGCGTATCCTCGTACTTCTAGTAGGTGGGGAGTGTGTGTATGGGGTGAAGCTAATTCCTCCATACATATGAAATGAAATTTTTTTCTAAGACATTTTTTCAATTATTTGGTGGCTGCCAAACAATTATTTGGTGGAAAAAAGTTAGTTACTAATAATAATTTTGTTGATTTTTCACACCATTTTTTAATCCAAAAAATATCGAAGATTAATACAAAATAATTCGAATTTATTTGACACTTTCCAAGTCAAACAACATATAAATTGTTTTTAAATTGTAAAGTCAAGCAACAACCCTTAATTATTATTATTTTTTCTCTCTACTATAATTTTTTTTATAGAAAAAAAGGCAAAAGAAATTGCTTTTTCATCACCTACTATTTCTACTTGATGATCTGCTCAAGAAACAGAGACAAGATATTTTTTTTTTTTTTAACTTAAAAGCAAAGAATTATTTGATCTTAATAATAAAGCATTTTCAATATTTTGCATGGGAAGGTTTATTTACGAAATCACATTCACCCACTCTTAAAGACTTTAATCGAAAATTAAATCGTGATTTTTTAAAAAATTTGTTCAAATTATAATTTTATCTCTTTATTTTGTATAAATTATAAATACATTCTTATCGTTTATATTTTCATAAGCTATTAGTCCCTGCTAATAATTTTAATAATTATGAGGTAAAAAATTTAAAATTTTCCTATAATATCATTTTGCAAGTTTCTTGTTGTTTATTATCATATATAAAGATAATAATACATTTGCTAATTTTTTTAACTAGTCTTAATATATGATAATAAATAAAAAATAAGCTTACAAATTAATATATTAAGAAGATTTTAAAATTTTTTTACCATATAATCATTGTTTTCCGTTAAAATTCTTTCATTGAAATTAGTAATAGGGATTAATAAGTTATAAAAACATAAACGATAAAAATATATTTATAATTTATACAAAATAGAAAGATGAAATTATAATTTAAACAAATTTTAAGGAAGAAAATATAATTAACCTTTTATATTATATATTAATGAAACTTATTTCACTACAAAAATTTTCAGAAAGAATTACTATATATATATATATTAGTCAAGTCAATTAAAGAATCTTGCCTCCACTGCTAAATACATGAGAGGGATTTGATATAATAGTAAGTTGTACTAGTTTAACTTTAAACTCAAGTTGTAAAATAATGTAGACCAAACGCAATGTAGGACGAGGAAAAATTTTATTACACATTAATTAATAATATGATATGGAGAAAAATGAGTATAATTTAAAACATAATTAGCGATTTATTTTATTTATATATATATATATATTAATATTATTGGTTCACGTGTAACTTATGTGATGAATATAACGTAAAGGTTTTAGCGAAAAAATTCCTATTGAATAGCATTAGAAAGGAGGAAGTTTTTTAAGTCGGACCGGTTCAACATTCTGAGCCGGCCCTTTAATTCTCACTTCGCTCCACTTCTAGCCTCGAAACAGCTGCAAAAGCAACACCGGCGAGAAGGCGAACTCGCAAACTTGTTTTTTAATTATTAAGTGGTTGTAATAAAAAATTTTTATTACTGTTAAAAATTGAACTTGGACCTAACTCACTTCAAAAGGTACCTCTAGAAGGGAGGACTGCTCAAGTCTTTATATGACTCGATTGGTTTTGATGGGAATAAAGGGCTCAAAACAAGGGGGGAGAAAAAGTCATTCAATTTAAATGCACCACCGTATTAGTTATGAAGCTTGGCAGTTGGCACCAGCCAGAAGTGCTAATGTTAAATGCATGGCCAAGTGGATGAATAAATGAATCATGTCTGGACTCTATTTTCCTTGTATCAAAGAAAGGTTAAATTTCTTGCCAGACTAAGGTTCAAAATTTTGGTAACGATAGTGTGTAAATTCTAACCTCTCTAATGATGGAGTGATTCCTTGTACGCGCATCAAAGCCTGACCTCCAACCTGCAGGATCGCTGAGTCACCATGATTTACATCCTCCAACTAGACGTTGAACAGTCTGATGGGGACCATGTAAACGAGGGATTTCACTTTTTAATAATAAAAAATGTGAAATTATTTGTCCAGGGCTTTATTAGATTGTCCGACGTTCAAATTTTAATCATGGTAATTCAGTGAACTCAAGATTTGGTGCGTATAAAGAATCAACTTCACATTAGAATGGTCGAAATATTTACGTTGTCACTGTTAGAATTCAAAACTTTACTGATTCTGTAATCCCAAAACCAATTAATCTACATTCACGTAGAAAAGTGTATATAGATTTGGTACTACTTTTGAATTTAATTTTAATTGTTTAAATTTTTTTAAAAAAATAAGTATGAAAATAAAATTTGTATTAAAATTCAGAATAAAACTTTTTAAAATTATACTAATTCATACTTACAAACAAAAAACACATTTGGTTTCTTTTTTCCTTTTATTTATGTTGTGACAAATTTGGATTTTGGATGGATAGAGTAGGTTATTAGTTAAGTAGGAAACAACACATGGCCTGCTAAGTAACAGTTCATGTTTCAAATCACTTATTGAGCCGTTTAATATTATATACTGACCTAATATTGTTGTTTAGAGGTCTTGTACCTTTTGATTATTTTGAATTAATTAATAACTCTCGTATGTAAAATTCTTTTTTATAAAAAAAAAAAAAAAAAAGGGAAACGACAGCCAAAATTGGATGCCATTTTGGACCGAATCCACCATCCAAAAGCCGAGTCAATGTTAAACTCATTTCTCTCTGGGCCCGAACTTGGAACACTTGCAAGTAAAGTGCCTTACCTAGGATGCACGTCGTATTCTGTTTCAAATCTTTTAATGCATTATCTAATATATTTTTTAATATGATTTACGTTATAATTTGTTCAGGTAGAGTATAAATATATATATATAAAACGATTCTGCCTATGTTAAACTATTTTATCGAATTAAAATTACCAAATTTACTATTTTAGATTTCCTAAATGATTTTGGTGTTGTAACTTGTAACTCAAAAAAACTTCTTAAATTGAGAAAGTTTATTGATTTGAGGATTTAATTTACTTATAAAATTATTTTACGTGCAATTTATGTTGCAAATAAAAATAGATATTTCTTTGATAATGAAAAAATATTGAAGATATAAAATACGTAGAAAAATTATCATTATAAAATTGAAATAAAATAATGGAGAAAATCGAAAAGAAATATGAAAAATAAAGAAGAAGTGGAATGAACTCATGAATTTATATTTTCCTTAATTTTATTAATATTATCTTTTCAATAGGAAAAGATCATATACGTGCTCTTCTGTTAAGTTTTATTTTAATTTTAGATTATTTTTAAGAAAACATATTCATCCAAGGTTTTATAGATGGTTACTGAAAGTTTTCAATGGAGAAAAACAATTTACGTTTTCTGTTTTATTATGTTAAAATAATTACGTTATATAGTTGTCTTACAAATCCTCTAGTATTTCTATTATAGAAATATATTACCAGTAAGAAAGTATACAATACTTAGGATTTTTAAGTTATAAAAATGTCTATATAAATATATAGAAATATTTAAATATGAATCATTAATAGTTACTTACGAATTTAAGAAAAGCTGCAATGACAAAGATGGAAGGGTTATTATTAGTCTGTTTTATTTTTTATTTTATGTACTAAACTCAATTAATATGTCTAAGTGTGATTTATTTTTTATTACCATAGATAGTATGACCTTATACTATTATTCTTATGTGTAGTCTTTTCCTACTTTTTAATAAAATTTTACTTACTCAACGGAAAAAATAAAATTTATTTATTCAAAAAAATTTACATTAAAGTTTATTAAATTTTTAATGCATTAGAAAAAAACACATCTTTTTTAAATAAAAAAGTATTTTTCATGTCGAGAGAATTATCTCTTCGACAAGTATAAAGTTATCAGTATTTATCAAATCTGTTTATATTTAACGGATATTATTATTTTAACCAAAAAAATGACTTTTTTCAAAAATGAAATAAAAATTAAATTAAGAAGTTCAACTCTTGCCATTAAAATAAGACCTGGCAAACTAAAAAAATACACGATTTTGTAATTTTTGTAAGATCCAAGACGTCCATTCTTTTCCAAGTCAAAGGGAGTTCTAAGAGATGGCTCCATAGTAGCGCGTGACAAATGCTTTGATTATTCAATTGATGGACGTTACCTTAGATAAAACCCGTTTTACTCTCCAGTAGTATAAAGCCAAAGGCAACCCACCAGTAGATGTTACCCTGAGGAATCGATAATAGTCAGCTAACTAACCCCCATTGTCTCTCTTCTTCTCTTCCTCTTTCAGTCTTTTTCTCACTACATTTTGTGGGACAGAATCATCAAAGCCTTTTAAGGCGGCTGGCATCTTTTGTTGTTCTGGAAAATAAAAACCCTTTTGGAGTCTAGTTCTTCTGTTTAATCCGTTAAGAAAGATTGAGAAAAGTAAAGAAACAAACTTTTTTCTTCTTTGATTCAATGGAAAATTTGTTGGGCCTTCTCAGAATTCGTGTCATCAGAGGCATTAATCTTGCTGTCAGAGATGTTATTAGCAGCGATCCTTATGTTATTGTCAGGATGGGGAAGCAGGTAACTTCTTCTCTTTCAGCTATTTTAATTCTTACCTGTTTTTTTGCTTAATTTCTTAAGTCCTTTTGTGCTTTTTCTTGTATGAATCATAACTTCACTAGGGGTTTTGGAGTTGTGGTTTTGGGTAAAGAATGGAATTTCAATTGATCAGTCTTATTTCACCGATAAAGTTTAAATTTTTAAGGCATTTGAGTTGATCAGGCTAATGGGTTTTCAATTTCAACCTAAAAAATCTCTGCTTTTTTATTGTTAATTTTTTCTTTTTTTCCCTCTCTCTGGAAGTGTTTGATGGGAATCTTCTTTAATGTTTCTTTGGGCTCTGCCTTGCTGGAACAGGGTTTTGAAATTGTCCAAGTATTAGTTGATTTCCTCTATTCTATAGCAGAGGCTGAACCTCCATTTTTCTTTAGAAATTGTATATCTTAAAGGATGCACTCCATGTGTTTGATATAAAGCAAATTGACATAGAAAATTCTAGACTACAGCAAGACTCTCTTTATCTGTGCTTTGAGATTCTGGTTATCTGTGAATGATGTTTTTTGAAATCTGTCTGTGAAGCAGAAAGTGAAGACCCGTGTGATAAAGAAGAATATCAATCCTGAGTGGAATGAAGAATTGACTCTCTCTGTTGCAGACTCTAGTATCCCAATCAAGATTGTAAGTCTTTTTTTCCCCCTGGAAATCTCATGTGCTCCTAAATTAGTCCGTGATGGTTTAGAATTGAGAGAATAGTTTAATATAATTCAAGAACTGCTTATTGAAACTTTAGATATGCCGATGCTCACGCACACACATTTGTAGTCAATCACCTATTGCTGAATTACATAAGTTAGTACATTTCAGACCTCATTGATGGATTATGCATATAGGCTTCGGTCATCTTGCTATAATTCTGATTCTACAAGGAATGCGATTTCATGTATCATGATGATCACGACTAATATTTTTCTACCTACACTTGTTATGATAATTTCTTCTGATGGTTGTTGACTTAACACGAATCTAACAAAAAAATGCCTTTATGGTGAAGAAAGACACGCGTGTTTCTTTCTCCATAGAGATGCTTGTGAGCACGTTATATGGGGGGTTTTTGTCGTAAGGAATACAATGGTTTAGTCATATATGCAGGATGTGTTGTAGTTACTTGCACTACTTGTATGCAAAGAGCGAGGGAGTTAGAAAAAGTCGTTCTCATTTTGCTTTCGTTAATGAATGCAGCAAGTGTATGACAAGGACACTTTCAGTCTTGATGATAAAATGGGAGATGCTGAGTTTGACATTGGACCCTTCATTGAGGCTGTAAAGATGCGTATAAAGAACGTTCCCGGCAATACCATTATCACTAAGATAAATCCAAGCAGACAGAATTGCTTAGCTGAAGAAAGCAATATAGCCTGGGAAAATGGTAAAGTTATCCAACATATGATCCTTAGACTGCGTAATGTGGAGCGAGGAGAAGTAGAGATTCAATTGGAGTGGATTGACATCCCCGGCGCCAAAGGTCTGTAGCTTAAGCTGCTACTGCTGCTGCACTACCTGTTTAATGTTTTACCTCTCCCCATGTACAGTCCAGATTTCATAGTATCCCTTTCCATTTCTTGCTCGGCAGATCGAAATTCGAAGATTTTCTTGGTGTTTTTCTCTTATATACTTATATGAATCAAATATGCAGTATCTGAAAGTACCTGTCTCTGGTTTCTTGTTTTCTGTTCAGATGCATTTGATCTTATGATCTATATAATGTATATATGAGTTTTTGCTTTTCAGTAAAAGTGTTCTCCACAGCACATCTTTACAATCAATTTCTGAGAACTTGGTGCTCTGAAACACGGTTGTAAATGGTTATGTAATGCGTCTTTTACCAATTAAATTCATCTACTGTTAAAGTTTCTTGGGAAATCGACAAGAAATGTGTGTTCTGACGGTGCAATCCTTTTTACTTCGGTATTTTCACGTGGCATGTCGAGTGAAAGGTCCTGAGTTTAAGAGTTTAAGTCACTCAGGAAATGGAGGAAATGGGGTTAATGTTGCGTGTCAGTCTTGTGTTACTATTTGGGGTCTTGTGCCCTTCAATAAGAGTGACAGCAATGCGGTTACCGACCGATTAACCAATAGCGATACCGAATCGATTACCTATCAGTAACTTTTTTTATTATTAATAATGAAACTACTAAACCGATTACTGATTAAAAAATTAAATTTTTTATTTTTAGAATTTGGATTGGGCCTAATTTACCCCCAAAAGGTACTTTAAGAGGGAAGGACTACCAAGCCTTTATAAGGAGTAATTATTTCTTATACTAATCATGCGGGATTCTTAGCGTGAAGTTTTACATCTGCACAGGTAGCCCAACAATTGGCTCTGATACCATGTTAGAATTTGAGTTTGGGCTTAACTCATTCCAAAAGATATGTGTAGAGGAGGAGGGTTGGCCAATTTTAAATACCAACCATGTGAGATTCTTAATAAAAATAATATATATGTAATTGTTATCGGTTTTTTTTGTAGGTGAAACTCTTTTATCAAAATCTATCGGTTTCAGCATTGATCGACCTTATAAAATACTAAATCCATTCGAAATTACCGTCGGTTGAATAATTGGTCTGTTACCCATCGTAATTGGAAAAATCGGTTTTTTTCTTGTTTTATACCAATTTTAAAAAACAAATACTGAAATAGTCCACTTTTTTTTTCTCCAGACTCTGGTGCGTTATACAAGGGATAACGCACAATCATTATGCGTTATCTGTAATAACTCTATTAATCTGGCGCGTTAATCATGTTTAGTGACGTGGCAAGGACGTGGCGAGGATGTGGCGAAGAGGTGGTGGGGTTTGGTGTTGAGGTGGATGATAACGCACAATAGTTGTACGTTATTTTGTTTATGTTGATCAGGAAGAAATAATTTTTGTACGTATATGGAAAACTTGAAACATGAATAACTCTGCGATCGGAAGTCCGTTTCACGCGTATGACCACTCGTTTTGATGGTTCTCGTAAAGATAAACGCAACGACATCGTCGAAAAAGTGATCCGAACGCGTTTCGGGTAAAAAAAATTGTCTCGTATAGTCGAAAACTTTGACGGAGCATAACTTTGCGGTCGTACGTCCGATTGAGGCGATCCTTGTGGGCATTTTGTGTATTTTTTCAAAATCTACGCGATGAAAACCACGACCGTTCCCACAAAAACATCATATTTTCTTTTTAATTCACGTTTTTGTAATTTTATAATACTTTCTCTCTTATTAACTAAAAAATTACGGCACCAATTTGAAAGTTAAACAGAGGAACAGTCTTCTTTTTACTCAAATTAAAAATTCAAATGATTGAAGTTGGTAAATATTAGAATACGTAAATAATTTATTATTAAATAAAATCTCCGGCAGTAATTATAATAATATTTCATAATAGCTTGTTGATAAGTCTTCTAAAATCCGAATAAAACAAATAAGTGAACTATTTTAATATCAATTTTTTAAAACTATTCTAAAATATGGAAAAAACCAAAAAAATGGTACAATTACTATCCCTACCCCTACCGTTCGATCCCGACGTACCATTGGAAAAGTTTTGTGGGGAACTCTTTTTGTTTTTTACCAACATGTCGTCGATGGCCCCTTTCATACACGCCAATTTCTGCAATTATATATGTCCAAAAAGGGAAATTCTGAAGTATTCCAGAAAAAGAAAATCATAGATAATTACTGCCATTCTTGGAAACTATTGAAATGGTGAAAATTTTCATATAAAAATTCCAATAACTAACAAATATAAAAGGAAAATAATAATGTTCATATGTTCGGTTTTAAAATCATCCGCCCAGCACTTGCCCTCCAAATATATATTTCAATCGGAATTATAGACTTGAAATCTTTATTATAGCTCAAATATATGTTTTAATCGGAATCATAGATTAAAAACCTTTACTACCCGATGTTAGCAGCTTCTTTGATCATATCGAATGGAAAACATAACCCAATAATATGTTTCGATAAGAAACTTCTTTTTTCTTGCCGACATTTTCTCTCCATTTTCGAAAAAAATCTACATTTTTACTATCAATTTATTAGTTTTTTTTTTCTTTTTAAGTTTAGAAAAAATTCTGAAAACTGAAAAAAAAGACTTGGAAATGAAGTCTACTATCATCTACTCTCTTCTTGTTCTCATTTCTTCCTTCAAAATCAAAATCAACTTTGCATGTCTTTGACAAAATCTCTTCCACACTTTTTTGCTCCTTTTTCATCTCAAAGCAGCTTCATACTCCATTAGATAGCTGCTTCTCTATCTCTCTCTCTCTCTCTCTCTTTCTCTCTCTCTCTCTCTCTCTCTCTGAGAGAAGAGTTTTGTCTAGCAACTCAGCTTGGGGTGTTAGATGCATCCATGTTAATGCATGTGTTAGTGTGTCAAGAAAAAGAAGTATTGAAACAGCATAGCATGCATGAGGTAGTGTGTGCTCTTCACTTGCATGAGATCACTTTCATAATTAATGTATTTGGAGTCTTTGGATTTCTTGGTCCAGAGCTTGAGTGCTAGAATGTTCATCTCTCACGTATTTACGTGAACCAATTTGTCAAATTTCTCGGCTCAAAGCCTTTCACTCCGATTTAATCGATGATGATAGAAAATATAAATTATAGTGATTCAGATATTTATTATACTGGAAGTCTTTAACGGGTGCCATCAAAGAACTACTCTCAAAGGAAGTGAAACATTGATGTTGAAATTCCCACACTACCGCACAAGGAACCACCCCCATATTGTAAAAGTTGAAATTTTCTCACACTGTCGCTACCAACATTTGAACCTTCGACCTTGGTACCAACTCTACAACTCCAGAACTAACTGAGTTACGATCATGGGGGCAACACTGATGTGTTGCTTGATTTTGTATAAAATGGTCATATAATGGAGTCAACCGTTTTTTTATAAAGTGAAAACTGAAGTTTGAATTTGAATATTAAATTTAATATTTTTTCTGTTTTTTTAATATATTACATTTCGAAGAAAATACAAAATTTTAGATGTTCTTTTGTTTTATAGACTAAAATACCATTCAAACTCTTCTTTCACCTCGTTATTGTTTTTACAAGTTCTCATATCAGAAGATTTAATAAAGGTTGTAAATTTTTTTAAATATGAGGATATAATGGGGAAAATTTCATTAAATGTTGCATTATATCCACAATATGAAAAGTAACTATAATTTAGTAATATGAAAAAATTGTTATTAAATGTACTTAAACTATTAAATACTTAATAATATATATTACTCTCTCCATGTTTTTACTTGTCATACTGTATGAATTCCCGTGATCTTTTTACTACCTCCGTTTCATATTAACTGTCCCTTGGATATACTTTTTCCATTTCAAAATGTCAGTCACTTTCGTAAATTAATAGAATATTAAATGATACTTTTTTCTATATTATATAGCCCTATGTTATTAGAATTATACAATTGTCAAGAAACTTTCATTTGCAGTATTAATGACAATTAAAGAGTAATTTCTTTTTTTTTTTAATCTAGACAACTCAATCATTTTTTAAATTCTTGTGACATATTTTAAAGCGACACTTAATATGAAACGGAGGTAGTAGTCACATTGTGGTTCTAAAGCAATATTTAATGAACATTTTCGTATAATGCCCTCTCATTAATAACAAATTCCAACATCTTTTTATTCTTTTAAGATAGAAACTAGTAGAAATAATAATGAGAAGACAAAACTATAAAGAGCATTTTAGTCTATAAAAGAAAAAAACATCAAAATTTTCGTATTTTCTTAAACAGTATAATATTTGAAATGTAACAGGTAAAAAAAAAGTAACGAGAGTATCAAACATACCTAACATTACCAAAAAAAGTTAAATTCAAAAATTATTAACCGGAATAAAATGGGTTGGTAATGTTCAAAAGTTCTCAACTAATTAACCGTCCAATAGCCTTTAAAAATTACCGACGGAAGGCAATGGGTGGCTAATGTTTCTTCTTTTTTGGGGTAGTAAGCTCTTAATTTGATGAGAGTTTTTGGCAGGCAGGCGAGATATGGTATCTCCTTGCCTCACTGTTCCTCTTACAAGACTATTAAACAAATTAATGCCATGCTTTCTGGACAATGAATTAGGGACAAGTAGAGATCATCATTGGTGTAAATTGTCAATTCATGATCATCAAAATTGCACTGGAAAAAAAAAAACAGAATTGGGAAAGTTTTTTTGTGAATGAAATTAAAGATTGGTAAGTGAAAGGGAATTAGTCCACGTCTGAAATCACTGTTTTAAGTCTTGTTATACATAGTACTTTCAAAGGATCAAATCAGTAATTTTTTGTTTTCTCATGATTGATCAAAACTCTAACTTTTAGAGGTCTTTCAATTGCTTGGGAGGACCAGTAGTTGAGAAGAGGGTACTGTTAGCAGCATAGTTTGGCACCATAGCTAGAAATGTCAACTACTTTTTTGTTTTCTATATGCGGAGAGATGTTCGGTATTCATAATAAATTATGTTGATTAAGAGTCAAAGACTGAGTACTTCACGAATTCAACTTTTACTAAGTACTCAGTGATATTCGAGAGGTCTGTGATCCCAAGCATTTCACAAGTCTGATGTATTCATGGATGGCGCATCGTACTTATTAGGACATTTTACGAGTCTGGCTACTACTGAAAAGTGGAAGGTTTTGGTTGTTTCTAGCAATAACTTAGAGGATCCGAACATTTCAACCTCTCAAAGTATTCACAATGCACGTACTTACTATTATTACGCCCTACGTCTGCGGGTATAGTCATGCTCTATGTCCGCGAGTCTAGGAACGCGATTCATAGGGTTGATAGTATCCATAACTCTACTTGACGACTGTCCTCACTATATCAAAATCGATATTTCAAAGTGATTTTGAATAATTTAGCTAAGCCCGTGCTTGATTACATCCCATGTTGGACAAGGGTCCTCTTTAAGGCACTAACCGTTGTCATCAGTGTATCAGAATGGATATTCCAACATAATCATGATTAGTAATTAAGTTCATACTTATATATTATATATATCGTACAAACACACTACAGTTATTCCATATCAATACCCATATAATGATACCATAACATTACATCCCATGTTCGTAAGTCTAGCAGCGCCGACTATCATGAGTTTGACAACATCCACGAGCCCTATATAACAATCGTCCTTATTTTAATAAAATAGACATATTCCAAGTGACCATTTCTAACACAGCTCTATTTTTTGGTGAAATGGCAATTTAGTATTTTATAATATATTATAATTTAATTAAATTTATATTATTATTTTTTAGATATTAATAACATGTATTAAAAAATAAAGTATTTAAATTATGTATAAATAATATAATAATAAAAAATTGAAGAATAAATAATATCAAGTAGAATATTCTTTTTGGAAGTGAAAAATAGAATAAATAGATTACTATAAATATTATATTTTTATATGAATTATAATAAAATTTTAAACATATTATACTTATCACACCTCCGCGCCAAAGCCAGCAGCTAGCAACGTAAACCAGTTTGTGGACACCAAACTTGCACGTAAGATCCCATGTATTTAAAACACATGCAACTTTTGTCCATAGTTTCCAAGAACCAGAAAGGGAAAATTCTGAGTATATATATATATATATATATGTATGTAGAGGCCACTTCACCTTCTGGGGTGCCATTTATAAGCAGCTTAACATAAAGCTAGAAGAAGAATAATCAAGATGCGTACTGGTAGCAGTGGATCAGCAGCTGTAGTACTGAGGAAAGGGGCATGGACTGAAGAAGAAGATATTCTTTTAAGAAAATGCGTTGAAAAATATGGGGAAGGCAAATGGCATCAAGTTCCTTTTAAAGCAGGTGTTTAATAATTCTTGTTTTAGCTGAAATTAAATAATTATATTAATGACATTCGAATTTAAACAATTTAATCATTTCCTTAATTCTTGTATTTTGTAATGAGGTATGAGAGATGATATGAAACGAGAGATAGAGTAATTCGAAATAATTAAGTTTTATTAATTAAAGCGTGTTAATTAATTACTTCGTATAAATATAGTTCGTACATAATTCAATAGTAATTATTATATGTATATTAGTATGTTATTAATGAATATGTGTCTTGATTTTTTAAGTTTCTTAAGTAATATTTTTTCTTTCAATTCAACATTTTTAGAAGTTTAATTATATAAAAATTTGTATAAGAATATCGCTTCTTTAGAATTAGAGTTCTAGTTACGTCTATATTTAAATTTTAAAAAAAATAGTCTCTAACCGTGTATGGTTATATATATATATTGTGGGTGCAGGATTGAATAGATGTCGGAAAAGTTGCAGATTAAGATGGCTTAATTATTTGAGGCCAAATATAAATAGAGGAAAGTTTAATTCTGATGAAGATGACCTTATTTTGAGGCTTCATAAGCTGCTGGGCAACAGGCAAGTTTCCAATATATAAAAAGGAAAATGGTTTTAAATATATATATCAACAATTTTTTCTTTTTATGCATAAATTTTATTTTCATTTCTTTATATACTTTTTACGAGCAATTATTTCTATCTATTTCTTCATAATGATTTTTCGAGATATTTCATTGGTGATATTTGGTTATCAAAAAACACGGTGCAAAGTGATATCGAATTAAAGTAGTTACTTTGATAATAAAGATGATGTATATAAATACAAAAGTAAAATTTATGGGTAAAAATTATTATTTTTACTTCATATTATTAGAAATTATACGATATTAAACTTTTATTTTTTTAAATATTTTTTTCCAATACTATCCCTATTAACTTAACCTCCCAATACTTAGTTATCGTCACCTATCACCTTATATTCAAAATCTCTCTCAATTAACGTTTTAAACGTTTGACGCTGAATTTTATATCTTATGACTAATATAATCATTATTTTCTTTTTTTTTTCACAAACTTTTTCCTTCTCGACTTCATTTTTCAAGATAATTAAGGGAATTATAAGTATTTTATCCTAAATAACACATCGATTTTCGATTTTATTAATTTGTATAAAATAAAAAATTATAGTTATTTCCTCCATACAAGATATTAAAATGCATCACCTTTTTTAATATAAAGAAAATAGAAATTTATAGAATTATTTCATCCCTAAATTATCGCTATCACTACAACCCTTTATTTAGAGACGAATAAATCTATTTCTAACTTCCGTCTATCTTAAAGTGGTTTATCGTATTATAAAAAATGTATTGAAAGATGTATTATATGCAGATGGTCGCTAATAGCGGGTAGACTACCGGGAAGAACAGCAAATGATATTAAAAACTATTGGAACAGCCATCTCCAGAAGAAGCTTAACGGAAGCAGCAAAAATAAGAATAAGAAGAACAATAAATCACAAAAAATAAAAAAAGCTATGATCACCAATAATAATATCATTAAGCCTCAACCTCGGACCTTCTCCAAAAATGCACCTTGGTTGAGGGCAAAACAGGTAATTCACAATCCCAGTCCAGCAGCTGCACAAGATTCAGCAGCTCCAAAATCACAATCAATGGCAGCACAAGATTCAGCAGATATGATGACTTGGTTAGACAACTTATTAAATGATGAACAAATTATAAGTAATGATCAAGGGGCAATTTGGTCATTTAATGGGGGATCATCTTCAGAGATTAATCCTGGAAGAGATCAAAATGAAGATATATTAATTAACCAAGAAAATGATTTACTTGATTTTTGCATTGATGCAGATATTTGGGCCATTTCTTCATCTCCTGCCAATATATAATAGTTTTTAATATTTGGTTAAAAAAAAAAAAGTGAATCTTATTATGGATCCGATTCAGAAATAAATAGATTACGTTATTCATGTTGTTAATTTTATAATTTATAAAATAATCGATGTATTTTTTATATTATCTCAGTATTTATGAATCGGATCTATAATAAGACTTTTTTATTTATTAAAATGTTGTTTCATTTTATTTTTTCAAATTTACCTCTTTTTAATACAAAGGATGTCACACTTAGTGAAATACTACTCTTTTCGTTTCTTTTTACTTGTCATATTTTACTAATTTTCGTATTTTTTTACTTATCACATTCTGAAAACAATACAATGTTTAATTAACTTTTTCCCGTTATACCCTTATATTAAAAACAAGTTTCAACCTCTGTTATTCTTCTAATATGGAAACTTGTAAAAATAATAATAATAAGAGAAAAAAGAATTTCAAGGCATTTTAGTTTACACAAGAAAAAATATCTAAAGTTTCGTATTTTTAAAATTGTTATATCCAAAAGGTGACAATTAAAAAAATATAAAATTATTAATAAAGAAAACGACAACCCTATTAAAAAATTATCAAAATAAAGAATACATCTTACATTTTGAAAGAATCAAACTCCCAACCATTTAATTTTTTCAAATTCGTCCTCTAATATTTTAAAATTTTCTTCGTATAGATGCTCATCTCTTAAACTTAAGAGTTTTTTTGTGTGTGTGCTTGAAAATTTAAAAAGAAAATTTGTTTAATGATTTAAAAGTTATTTAATGTTGTTTAGTAGAAATTCAGAAGAAAAAAAATAATTAGTTTAGTGGAATACTAAATAAGATCATGGCCCTCAAAAAACAAAAAAATCATGGGTGTAAATAAAATATATAAGAAATGATTAATTAATATTCGAAAATATAAAAAAATAATAGTCCAAATATGCAAATTAAAAAATGGATATCACATTTCTCAAATATGAATCACATTGATCAATTAACCCGAAATTGTCTCATTTTAACGTTAATTAATTTCTTTAATATAATTTTTTGAAAAAAAAAAGATTCATTATATTCATTTTCCGGGTTTAATAGAGATTTTTAATTATGTTTTCTAAATTCATTTTAGAATTTTATAAAATTCTCCTTATTTAGATTGATACATCGTACCATAAAATTAAAGTTCTATTTCTCTCTTCGCAGTCATTTAAGGTATGCCTTGTTTGGATGCTTCAAATTGCACAAACATAATTCAATTATTGGATCATAAATCAATCTAAATTAATAAAAGGAACCAAACAAAATAATTGACACAAATTTCTTCTGTAATTAATATATCTGGTTTTCATGTTCTGTGAAGAAAATGACTAGTTAACTTCTTATAATTAAATTTCCAGGAAAGCCCCACATTTTTTTCTTTTTTTGGATGAATCCCACAGTTTGTTTGTGTATTAATTATCACTTATCCCCCTCGCATGGGCGTAGCTCAGTTGGTTTTGAGGCTACAGAGTTTGTATCAAGAATTAACGTTTAAATCCTGGCAGCGATAGTGTAGGAATTTTAACCTCTCCAATGTGGGATATAGTTCCTTGTGCACACCAATTATTGGCCTCCGATCTGTAAGACTGCTGAGTTTCGCCTTTTGATACCGATCATCACTTGTCCCCCACTCCATCTTCTATCTTTTTTAGATCAATTGCCATTTCTAGTAATATTGCCAAAGGTTTGGTTATAAAGAAGTAGATGTGATGAAAATTGGGCATTTTTTTTATCGGTCTATGAAGTCTTGTTCAACTACTAAGGGTTGAGAACTCTTACTTACAGATTGAGAATTTAACTCATACATGATACATAACGATAGTTTTATTTTATAAGATTTATTTCCGTCTTTTATAAGATTAATATTTTATTGATATTTATATAATATATCGCATTTGGTACTAAAAAAATTATTTTACAATTTTTAAAATTTCTTTTAAGCTGCAAAACAAATGCTTTTTATAACAAAAGGATTAATTTTTTTAAGTCTTTTGTTTAGATCATTTAATATATTTTTTCATTACACTTCCTATATATTAATTTTCTCTTAATTTCAAAGTTTAAATTTTCTTTTATTTTATATAATTTATTATTTTATGTTTATTTAGTATTATGAGGATGGTACAAATAATAAATACTACCTCCATTTCATATTAACTATCGTTCGAACATACTTTTTTCATTTTAAATTGTCACTTTCGTAAATCAAGAAAACTATAAATAATATTTCTCTTTATATACCCCTATTTTATTAGAATTATACAATTATCAACGAAATTTTTTTATTTGTAATATTAATAACAGTCAAAAAATAATTTAGTCTATCTCTTCTTTAATGTAGACAATTTAATCATTTTCTTAATTCTTATGACAATCTTAAAGCGATACTTAATATGAAACGGAGGTATAATATTTAGAAACAATTCAAATAAACTTATATTTTCACGAAAAGCAATATAGTCTATTTAACTTCAAATTAAAACAAGCTAATTATTTTCTTAATACTTGTATAATATCTTAACGTGACGGAACTAATTAATGCCATTCAAAACTAAGAAGTATATATTAATTAATCATTTATGATGAGCACATGTTAATAAAATCATTAAATATGTGGACTTTTCTTTTCATAAATGTGTAATTATTTTATTATCAATTGCTTGAGATTTTGTTTGTGGCTTATACATATTTTGACTGTGAGAATAGGATTGGAATGGTGGTTCTTGAAAATATTTGGGCCAATCAAATGAAAAGATCCTCCACCAATATTTCATGATCATCTTATCAATCATTTCATCATTTAATATAAAATTTTAATAAAAATATACAATAATTTTAAAATTTTTATTTTCTTGAATTTGAGTCTCTCAAAGAATAATTGAAAACGTTGTTATTTAAGAATCTTGTATCCGCCGATCCCTTTGGATTAGTCGATAACAACTCTCACATGTCAATTTTGTACTTTCCGATCACTTTCAGATACTGGATTATAAAAAGAAGAAGAAAAAAGTATAATTCAGCCCGGAAATCCTACAAGATCCGTTTGTTCTTTTTTCTCTGATAGATGGTCAGAACTTGTGCATAATCTTCTAAAGATCAAACGTGAGTCAAAGGATCGAGAAAAGTCCGATTTGCCTTAGTCTTTGACCTTAGAAGCAACAAGAAACGAATCATAAGTCACTGCATGAACCGATCCCAACCCATCATTACTGGTCAGAAATAGATTCACTTCAGTTGGTTCTGGAGCTGCAGAGTTGGTACTAAGGTCCAAGGTTCAAATGCTGGCAGCGGCAGTGTAAGAATTTCAACCTCTCTAATGTAGAGGGTGGTTCCTTGTGCGCACCAGTACCTGGCCTCCAGTCTGCAGAGCCGCTGAGTCACCATAATTTATATCTTCTACTTGGGCGTCGAGCAGTCTGGTGGAGGCCTTGTGAATTAGGAATTTCGTCTTTTTTATATCAAAATATAATTTATGAGCATGGTATTTATTAATTCCCATATTAAATTTGAGTAAACTATTTATGGTCCATAGCATTAATTTTGTCATAACTTACAAAAAAGAGAAAAAAAACAAAATTAATTTTGTCATGTGAATAATTTGATATTGGTACCAAGTGGAAGGGGGATCTTGAGTTTGAGTTGCCGTTATCACAGTAACGCTTTTCGGCTTTTCTCTACTCTCTGGCCCATGCACGCATGTATCTGAAACTACAGTATCCATGGGCCATATATGTTCAGGCAATTATTGGCCCACGGCCCATAACGTGTATTTAGATACTTACCCTTCTTCCCACTTTTATTTTCTTTCTTACTTTCTTCTTTCAAAATTATAGTCTCAATTTTTTAATGGATTAAGGGCCTCGTACACTAGCATAAAACTGATATGCGACATTAATTTAGATTGTTCCTTGGTTGATTCGAACTTCAGGATTTTCCACTTGCCATGTCAGGTGGAGAAACCTAAGTGAGGAAAATCGCGTCATTGAACCACACTTTAAGAATGATGATTAATTTCTTATTTTTCTCCCCTAGTACTGCATATTTGAGTTACTATCTTAATTTTTAACAAAATATTAATAAAATACACGCCATCTTAACAATTTTACGTCTATATTTATAAAGTTTCGATACAAAAAGAAAAGTTCAATTCATCTAGTATATTAATAAAAGGCATAACTCTTGTCAGCATTGAAAAATAGCAATGAGGCGGATCCAACTGGGTACCTATATGTCCCCAACCAATCTTTACCCGTTTGACTCTGGTTTGACTAAGGATGTGGGTGGAGATGGGGATGAATTTTGTATCCAAACTTGAGGATAGGTTGTGGTGGAGATTAGGTTTTTCCCGTCCCCACTCGCCCCATTCCCACCCATCTCCAACCACCCTTCCCAACCCATGCCAACATATATATATATATATATAGTAACATGTTAATTTAAATAGTAAAGAAATAGATGGAAAAAAAATACTAAACTAATTTTTTTTGCTAGACAAATATACTGAACGAGCTACTCATATGAAATTCAGTCAAACTCCCTCGACCACTCTAGTCTCAATCTCGACATTTCTCCTCCTTTTTAACTTTCAAGTCTATAGTCAGGTTGAAAATTGTTGAACTCGCCTATGAATTTTTTATAATTGCACATGGTTAGACTTTTTTTTAAAGGATTGTTGTATTATTTTTAAGTTTTAATTCATTTGATTTTGTGGCATGCATATTATTTTGTATTTAATGAGTAATTGAAAATAATACATATAATTCCCACTTGAGTCTCCAATTCTCTGGTGCTTTTGGCTGGGATGAGGCTAAATTTCATCCCCAAAAGTAAGGATAGATTGGGGATGGAGCTTAATTATGGAAGATTGAACTAGGGAGATGAATGAATTTCATACCCAAGAACGAGGATAGGAACAAAGTAGGAAAGTGAGATGGAGTTAGGGGTTGGTGCCCTGCCTCTATCTGCCTCTATTATCATCCCTATTGACAATGCCTTACCAATTTAAGAAATTTAATATAAAATTTTAAAAATCAAACTATTCAAGTATTATCTATGTTTTCATAGACAATCGTCTTTTAAAAGTGAATCGATTAATGATTTATTTTTCTTTTACCTAAATAAAAATTTTTTTTGAAGTAAATGTGACATTTTCTAAACCTTCCTTCCTATGAGAACGCTAAGATTATTTGATATCCTTTAATAAATCTTTTAATACATTCAATAATTCTTTTAGTAATTTTTTACTTATGATTTTTTTATATTTTATACTAATATTTATTAATAAATATATTATAAAAAATATTCTATAAGAACATATTAAAAGGTATACTATGACTGAGTGAATGAATTTTTGTTTGATCAATATTTTTTTCTTCTCCATCTATTAAAAGAAAAAGTAAAAAAAAAAAAAAAATGTTAATACATTCTCTCATCAAAAGAAAAAGGTTTCATGGTTGATGGGGCTATATTGTTATTGATACCATGGGCTTCATCCTATTGGGCTTTCTAATGGGCTGGGGTTTGTTTTTCTTTGAAGCCCGTATGGGCCGTTATTAGGTGGTGTTTCGAGCGATTACTTAAAAGTGTCTTTACTTATCGATGTTGTTATTAAAAATGTTAAAATAATATTTTTAAAATAATTTATTTAAAAGTACTTTTTCTTAATGACTTGAAAAGATAACAATAATAATAGAGAATAAGGTTATAACATCCGAACAAGAGCAAGGTATGCTAAATATCCAAATAAAATATTGCTCAGGTACGAAGCCATCTTCTTCAATTCACTATTTTCTTTTGTTGAAGGAAGTAAATTTCAAAAGTGAAGCAACTAGACATCGTTTTACATTTACCAATCTTTTTCTTTTTTTTTTGCTTTTTATGTTACTCAACTTTTTACAAGTGTACAGAAATTATTATGTAAATTATACATGATTTGTCCAGAATAGGATAAAATAAAAATAATATTATTCTTATGAAGTAATAAAAGAATGATATAAGCAAAATATAAGAAGAAATTATGTGGAGGGACGGCGTACTTACTAGACCACTTATTAATAAATAAAGGGGTTAATTACATTAAAGTATCTTTATGTTTCAGGTCATGTTCACTTTAGTACCCTAATTTTATGTTTGTAATACTTTAGTACCTTCTGTTAGATGACAGTTCAAAAAATTTCTTTTATAACGAAAGTACACTTTTTTTTTTTACATAAAGGCTAATTTTACAAAAAACAAAAAATGTTATTTTTTATAAATCTTTTTTTTTTTTTTAAAAGTTACTAACATTTATCATTCTCTTCCTCCGTTAGCTTTGCTTACAAATCTGCTAAAAAAGTGACTGATTTTGCTCGATGAGCATATTGAACTATCCATGTGGCTGAAAGCCCTCACAGCACAGACACAATGACGCAACTATCAAGGGTGTGCTCTACCACTAAGCTAACAGCCCGCCGTGCGAGCCTCCTACTGGGGCTTGCTATGCCAACCCTCTCGTTCTTATCGCGTCGAATTCCGATCTATATGACCTCCGGACTGTACAAAGTAAACCTCTTCCATAGAAGCAAGTAACCTAATCCTTAAGAATTTATTCAAGGGAGGCATCTATTAATGTAAAGATCTCCTTGTGTGGCGTGATAAGAAATCTTTATCTTTGATTCGCGAAGTATGGTATGCAAGCTATTATTAAACTTTTGTTCGTCCCTATTGATAGAGTTGATTTTTACTACAAATAAACACCTTAAGTTTTAATTATTCGCCTTTGAAAATATTTTATTTATTTATTAGTCATAATTATTATATTTAATTTATTTTATTTATCTTTGTGCAGATTTCTAAAAAAGGAATGGAAAATAAAGATTTCATATTAAATTTGGTAAAGGAAAGCTACCGTATTAAGGATTATGTCCATATATAGAAGAGCCACACATAAATAGTAAAAAAGTTAATCTCAATTTAATAAAGTTAAGGATATTTTTTAACTATATTCTCGTAATAATATGATTTATTCAACCCAAAAAAACAACGATATATATGTTTCTTTGTAATATAACTTTTTAATTTTCTTTTTCTAAAAGGAGATCTCCTTTAGAAAAAGAAAAAAGAAAAATAAAAGGGGATCAATATCGGTTGACCGTATGAATATATTATGGTTTTTTTATATTTCTTTGGTGAAGAAATACAGAGAACAGCCGCCAAATCGAAAAAAGAGACAACAAAATCGAGCTTCTTGTTCTTGCGGAGGAGAAAAATTAGAGAAATCATCGGAGGAGGAACACCAAACCCTTTTCATCAATCTCCTTTTCTCAATCCAATACCCGAAATATATATTCCTAATCCTAGACAATTGATTTTCTGGGAATAGTTCTTTTTTTCCCCATAAATTTTTATTTTCCCCAAATTTCAATCACGGCTTTTCCAATCCAAGAATTTCAGCTCCAAATCCCAGCTTCAATTCATTACCAGAAGATTATTATTCGTCAGGCAACGGTGGACGACGATAAGTACCGAACCCCATCCCCTCACGGTGGCAGGGGAGCCTTACCTTCTGAAGGCGGTTGCCCATCGGATCTTCTCTTCCTCGCTGGCGGTGGCTGCGGCTGCTTTATCTCCCTAATTAACTAACTTTTTTCTGTTTTTTCTTCTTTTCTGCTTCTGCTTCTGCTTCTGATTCTGATTCCTCTTGTGCAAATTATTATTTTTGTATAGCTCTACTAATTTACAAATACATTAGAATTCTGAGCTTGAAGGGTTGGAGAATATGTTGACTATAAAGAGGGTTCCGACGGTGCTTTCTAATTACCAAGACGATGCTAATACTTCTAGCAATTCTGATGGTAATACCCAAAACGGAGCCCAGGGCTGCGGTCGTAATTGCCTGGGAAAGTGTTGCTTGCCTGGTATGTTTTTGCTCTTTTTTCCTCCCCCTTTATGCATAGTTTAGAACAATGCAGGTTGCATGTTGACTATATATGTGTTTGTTGATTCGTATTTGATGTACTTTATATGGGTTTCCCGGGTCTGAAAAAGAAATGATTTAGCAGCTGAAAAAGATCAATTTTCTATTTCCTTTGTGAGATTTTATTATTAGCTCTTGTTATTTTTTTTCTTGATATGTATCTTGGTTTCTTAGCAAGAGGATTATGGGCTTTGCTCTGCATTTCATAAAAGCTATCTTCTTTAAATAGTTTGTGTGATACTCAAATGTTCAATACAGTTTTCAATGCTGTGTTTCTTGGGAAATAATTTAGCAATTATCTACCTTTCCTTAGCTATTAAAAAGAATGATGGTGGAAAGAGCAGATTTTTCGTTTAAAAGGGAAATAAGATGGAAAAATCAATGGAGATATTGCAATGTTTCTCGTCATGCTGATTCCAATAATTTACTGCTTCTTTGCAGTTTCCAACTTACCTTTATACGCATTCAAGAAATCACTTGATCATGATGCTGCTATTTCTTCTGGTTTTGGTTTGGGGTCTCCAATATCCTTATTGACCAATGCATTATTGGGGCAATGGGAGGATCGGATGCACAGAGGGTTATTCCGGTATGACGTGACCACTTGTGAAACAAAAGTTATTCCAGGTAGATATGGCTTTGTTGCCCAGCTGAATGAGGGACGACACCTGAAGAAGCGTCCTACAGAATTCCGCATTGATCAGGTTCTTCAGCCTTTTGATGACAACAAATTCAACTTCACAAAGGTGGGCCAGGAAGAAGTGCTCTTCAGGTTTGAACCAAGTGGTGACAATGAGTCTCACTTCTTTTCAAGCTTTTCAGCTGATGCTAATTCAGCTTCTCCAAGTGTAGTTGCTATCAATGTAAGAAATTTATGCTTTTAACTTATTTGAATACAAAATCTATTAAGATGTAAGTTTGCTTAAAAAGTTATTTTCTTCAGGTGAGTCCAATTGAGTATGGGCATGTGCTTCTGTTACCCCGAGTCCTTGATTGTATGCCTCAGAGAATTGACCATGAGAGTCTTTTACTGGCTCTTCATTTTGCTAAAGAAGCTGCTGATCCCTTTGTTAGAGTTGGCTACAACAGTTTGGGTGCCTTTGCCACCATCAATCACCTTCACTTCCAGGTGAGCTCCTGGATTCGTATAACTGTAATTATGTTTTTGGATACTTCTGCAGAGAATTTTTAGCTAATTGGTTATTCTAACATTAACAGGCATATTACTTATCAGTGAGATTTCCAGTTGAGAAAGCACCAACTCGTAAAATACTGACAGGGAAGGGGCTGCATGGTAGTAGTCTGACCGTTTCTGAGCTTTTGGATTATCCTGTACGAGGTCTCGTGTTTGAAGGTGGAAGCACAATATATGATCTATCTCAAGCTGTTGCAAGATCATGCATTTGCCTCCAAAACAATAACATTCCCTTTAATTTACTCATTGCTGATCGTGGAAGGAAAATATTTTTGCTGCCACAGGTAGTTCTTCTGCCTAAATCCTTCTGCTACTTATGAAATTCTTTCTGTTGGTTGTGTCACATTTGTTATGCATAATAGACATTTCATGTGGGTCAACTAATTACCGGACATCTTGGCATGAAAAACAATCATATATTGCCTTCCATATACGTAGTTCAAACGTAAAATATGATAACTATCTTCTGCTGTCAATCATTAGAGTTCATTAATATTGTTTGTGAATCATGTAATATCTTAAACACGTGATCTTAAACGCGTGGAATACTGATTCTGAAGCATCCTATCAATGTTTGAATGGAGAGAGATACAGTTGTTATCTAAAGTCTTTGTCTATGTTATGTCTATTATTCTACCGGTAAAGACACTAAAGGGTATCATTTCTATTTGGGGATTTTTAGTGTTATGCAGAGAAACAAGCTCTTGGAGAAGTCAGTCAGGAAATCTTGGACACTCAAGTGAATCCTGCTGTTTGGGAGATTAGCGGACATATAGTACTTAAGAGGAGGAAGGATTATGATGATGCCTCGGAGGAATCTGCCTGGAGACTCCTTTCTGAGGTGTCCCTGTCCAAGGAGAGGTTCCGAGAGGTGAAGGCCTATACTTGTGAAGCAGCTGAGCTTCAGGTAGTAGCAGATGACGGAAACATAAACCAAGAGGATGAAGGTTTCTGTGAATTACATCCACCTCAGGTTGCCTCTCATGTGAATCAAGATTGCCTGGTCCTCCACTGAGGAAAACAGCCAATATTACTAGATTTTTACTTTGCTTTTCTGGCCGGTTTCATGTTCTTCAAAGGCTCTGTTTGTTGGAAATTGCTTGTTTGCTGTGTGTGCATACTCTTTTTACTAAAAACCTTTTGAGTTTGATGGATTTGATATTAAATTCTAGGGTTGCCCTTTTGTTTTCTTAGTTTTACCTTGTCTAATCTAGACTTCACTTACAGAGTTCCCGTAAAGTGACTCTTACTCAGAAGTTAGAATTTTTTTGCTAGAGAAGTTGAATAATACGACCAAAACTTTGTAGGAAGAACATATACAAGAAATTTGTAGGTTTTTTGATACGGGAAAGAGCATATGCAAGTCATGATTGGTATTGCTCAGTTGGTTTTGGAGTTGTATATTTGGTTCCCAAGTCATGATCAGAATCAGAACAAATTCTGCTTCAAGATAAAGGACCAGTGGCTTGACTTTAAGCTATAGCCAAGCAACTTTTGAAGGGCAAGAGTAGAGTTTCTTCAATCTTCACTTGAAGCAAAGGTTTGCTTCAAAAGGCAAAATGTTCCTTCTGATCCCACACCAATTAGCTAGGAGGAATGTGCTAGTAGCCTACTTCTATCAAGTTATGTACAGACTTTTATTTGTGATAGGCTTGTTTTGTACACTTTTTTTCTTTTTTTAAATCTTACTAATGAAATTTGATCCCCTTGATTTTTCAAAAGTTCTTTTACCCTTTTTCTTTTGACAGGATCATATAATACATCTTTTGATACTCTTTGCTTCATCATTACTGGGAAACCTTGGCAAATAAAAAATAGTCCTTTGCAATTATTGTTTTGGTATCAATAGAAAATTCTGTTATGAACTCGATATATGTTTTTACTGTTGTTGATTACTAAAAAATAGAATGGTAAGTCTAAAACTGGGACTAGAATATTGCGCTATTTGCAAATCAAAATGAATTTTAACCTCTTTCATATGTGGATGGTTCCTGATGAGTACGATGTTCTGAACTTTTAGTCTTAGACGTCAAAACACTCTGGTAAGAGTGAGGATTTTCGCCTTGGTACCATAAAATCAAATTTATGGGTTGTTTGCCTCTATTGACGTATCTCAATTAGTTCTAATCTAATATGAGGAGTGGGCGAAAATTTTCGCCTTTTAGATACAAAGTTGTATGGGTTGTTAGTAGTAGTTGAAACTTGAAAGAGAAAGGTCCCTGGACCTTGGCCATATCACATTATTTTCCTTTTCTTTTAATTCATTATTTCTTTTATGTGCTCGATGTTTATCATCTTGTCACTCACTCTCTCCCTCAGTGGCTCCGCCGTGTAGAGCATGGCACCGACTAACACACACAAGCCGCTACATGCACAATTGCACATTATTTTCTCGTGCAAAATTGAATTGTACACAAATAATATACTCCTTTTGAAATTAAAAAAATAAACTTCTTAGTGATCTTTTTTATATGCAATTAAATGTTATTCTTACTCCTAACATATTTAAATTGTTTAGAGTTGGTTGATCAGTGATGATATCTTTTTTAAGTTTGATTAGATGAATTCTGACAGATGGTCAATAATTTTTAATAAGAATAAAGATTGCATATATTAAAATAGAATAGTAATAAACAGATCAATATTGAGTCAATTCTCTTTATTCAATAAAAAGATCTAATAACAAAGAATAATTAAGAATAAAAAGTTAAGTGTACTTTTTTCTTTTTGTTTTTTCAATTTTGCCTTTCATTGAGAGAACATATTTGGCTAAATGTTCCATTAAAATAACATTTCAAAAAGAGAGAAAAGAATATACTAAAAAGAGATAAAAAATTTAAATTAAAAAAATAGAAGATAAGTATTGTAAATAATTTTTGAAATTATTAAAAATAGATAAATTATCTATTGTCTATTTGTAGTTATGAGTTCATAGTTAAAAATTTTTATTTATTTATTTTTTAAATATGGACTATTTTTAAATAGTTAAATCATTATATTTGTAATATGGGAAGTCATATTTGTAATATGGGAAGGGTGTCAATAAAAATATAAAATAAAAGTGTATGGCTATAAATAAAAAAAAATAAAAATAATTGTAAGGTTATATTATACAGTCAGTTTCTCCAAAAACAAAAGTACTATATAAAACAACACATAATTTCTTAAAAACAATTATTATGAATCGACTAACAAAAACTAGTGGTTGAATTCATTCATCAATGGCCGATCAAATTTTCAAATATTGAAGCTACTACTAATAATTGCACCGCGATTTTTTTGCTGTTTCCACTTGGAATGAATCAAACTCTGTACTAATGGTTAACAGCGAAAAACAGCAGCAACAGATGTAGAATTATCAATCAAAATAGTACCACCAAAAGTCGTAGTAGAGAAAGAGAATTTACACTGTGAATTGATTAGGAACTAAAACCTAGCTGTTAATTGAATCTGTGGAAACTGTGATAAAGTTATGCTGCTCCCATCATCTTCTTAAATTCTTCAAAATTAACACAACCGTCACCGTCAACGTCGACGGAACTGATCATCTTCCGGCAATCCTTGAGAGAACACTTTTCTCCGAGACTCTTAAGCACCGAGTGCAATTCGCTAGCAGAGATCTTACCGTTCTTATCCTTATCATACAAGTCGAAAGCATCGCGGATTTCCTTATCGTTTCCTTCCTTTCCTAATCCGGCGAAATAGAACGTCTGAAACTCGTTGAAATCGATAAAACCGTCGCCGTCGGTGTCAATCTCAGTCATTATTCGCTGTACTTCGTCCGGAGGCGTCTCGGAGCCGAGAGCGTTCAGAATTGAACCGAGTTCAGATAAGGAGATTTTTCCATCTCCATTAGCATCGAATTTCTGAAACATCAACAAAACTTCATCCTTCTGTTGGCTTCTTCCATTAGAATCGCTTAATTTCGCAATTTCTGCCATGGCTGATTGATTACAGAGTAATAAATAGGATAGAATCGAATCCTTCCTTCTTCTGATTACAGAGGTTGCTGCGGCCTATTTATAAGAGAGGGTTAACGCGGTTTTCCACGCGTTAGCGTGAGCTGGGGTGAAGTGTCACGCGTATCCAGGAGAAGAGAATAAATAAAGGTTGCCGTCTTGCACATAGCTCAATTAATTTCGAACACAGAGTTCATAATAAAAATAAAAAATTTAAATTTTTAATTTTTTCAAAATGATTGGTAGTTCATTGTATACACTGAAGTCTCACTCAATTTATTAAATTATTATGATTTATATTATTTGTCTTAATATTGAATAATCTTGTAAAAACATAGAGACAAAGAAATTTTCCTTTCGATAAAAAGGATAAAAATTTCAAATTTTATTTGATGATTGCACTATAAAAATTTCAACATATTTAATGTGATGAGTAATTTACAAGAGTATAACTCTTTATATCATGCCTACATAGGCATAGCTAAGTTAGTTTTTGGATTGTAGAGCGGCACTGTAGAAACTTCAACATCTCCGATGTGGAGTGGTTTTTTATGCGCAGCAGTCTGAGTCATCATGATTTACATTCTTCACTTAGGCATCGGACAATTTGATTGAGCGCTATGACGAGATATTTCATCATTTGTTGTCGAGAATAAAGTTAAAGTTATAATGCAGAATATATAGACGTGGTGAAAATTGATTGGGGAGAAAGTATGGTTGAACCAATTAAAATAGAGTGGTTTATGGGAAGGGAAGTGGTTGCGGAGCATGGGAATAGTAACTCCTGTTTTTGTGGAATATAAAAAAAGGGAGTCACGGAGATGGAGTGTGGGGAAGAGAGAGAAAGAGAAAATTTAAGAGAGAGAAAGTGGCGGTTTGTGATTGAGACTGAAACCTGTCAGTAACGTGGATTCGGTTGGACACCCAATTTTCTGCTTTTGATGCCTTCCTTTTACTTAAAAAAAATCCCCCAACATTTTGTATTATTGTCGATTGAGTCCCTTATCTTTTTATCTTTTAATTTTCGGACTCAAATCTTTTTATCTTTTAATTTGAACAATTAAAATTTTCATATTACTATACGGGTAAATGAGATAATTAAAATCTTCTTTAGCCCTAATTTAGTTCACGAAGGGGGAGGAGTAGCACCAATTACTTTCGTTAGGGGAAGTATATTCATTTATTTCGAAGTTATTTGGTTGGGGTGGGAGGGAAGCAAATGATATTTACTTCCTTCCGTTTTGTTGGGGTGAAAAATAAAAGATAAATAATTTTTATTATATATAATTTACTATTATATTCATTGCACAAAACTAAGAATGCTATATATACAGAGTAGGAGATTAGTTTGAAGTCCATCTTGAGAGGAACTAATTTGCTGACGTAGAGAGAGAGAGCCACGTTTACGAACTCCTTAGAAGTGCCATCCAAGAGCATACATGGAAAAACTCAAATATTATTTAGGGTGAAAGGCTCTAATATCCCTGCACCATTTACGAAGCTCCTTAAAAAAGCTGTTTTTAAATTGGTAAAACTACAATGCTGACCTATTTTGTGATGGTTTGGAACGAAAACCACCACAAAATTGATTGAAAGGACAATTTTAGCGATGCAAAAATAATTAAAATGTAAAATTTATAAAAAGTATTTATGACATTTTAAACCGTCAGTAAATAGTGCGAGGGTATTTATGAATCATTTACTAGTAAGATTTCCCTCACCACATTATCTGAATAATCCACATTTTGAATAAAACATAAATTGATGGAGATACCATATCAAATTCAGATACAGCTTTAATGTATATGACAAAAAAAAATCAGAAAAAACTTTGAATAAAAAACATGTAATGTCACATTCAAAGTTGAGAACTATTACAACTAAGAGGCAATACTCCAAATGATTTGGTAACTTCAAGCCATTTTCTGTTCAAGAAATGGAAACTTCAGCCATCTCTTGTTCAATTGGTGTTGTTTCAACTGGATAATAAGTGTAATGAAGTTCCCCAACATCATCTCCAGAGAGCTTTTTCCATCCATTAGGTCCAACATGATAAACTACAACAGAGGCACACTCAAGTATTCAAGAAAACAGAAAATTTTGCAGGCGAAGCAAATGGAAGAGGGGTAGAGGAATTTAGACTTACCGCTAACAACGCCACCACTAGCACCGTCTCTGAATGTGGCATGGTAAATAGCACGACGAGCTAACTCTGCAGCTTCTTCAACGGACATATCAAAGCGGTACCTAGATAAAAAGAACACAAGTAAACACGTAATGTTAAGTTTAAGCACGTTGCAGCGACTACAAACTAACAAATGAACATCCACAGCAGTTTCAAAGTTTGTTGAGAAAAGATAATAACGATTCTCCAAACAGCAAGTCAACTGCTTTATACAGATACTAAGAACCGGAGTGTTGGAAAGAAGAACAGACCCACTGTCAAGAACACCATAAGCATAAGGTGATCCAGATCCAACAGAAAATCGGTTCCCTTTAAGCCGTCCTCCCTCGCTGTCTACATAGTAAAGACCAGGACCCTACACAAATAAAACAAATTGTTGATGAGAAATGTAATATTCAAGATAAAACTGCAAAAATTCCACCTAAGATTACCTTTTCATCCCACCCGGCAATCATTGTGCCAACGGACAGGCCCATACCGCGATAAGAGTATAGAATGTTGGCCAGCAACTTTGATGCTCCAGTAACTGAAATTCTTCTCTTATTTGCTAGTTCATGTAGTCGACACTGAAATATTAAAGATATAATCCTCATTCTCAAAATATAAAATTTACACAAAAAACACCTTTTTGGGGGGACCAATCAAAATAACTCGAACTCAATAAAGTGAACGGTCATCTCTAATATACATAGATTACCATAAATGTTACATGTAAAACAATTAGCAGAGTTGCAGATACAAAAGACTGCTAGTTCTTCATGCTTGGCTCATGATACTTGCAAAGAGAGGCTCAACAGAGAAATAGTCAAGCAACAGGACATGGTTTCACTAAGCTTCTGCCAAGCAGTAGGACAAGAAAGGTAACTGTGTGAATTTAATTGCAGCCAAGTTTAGCATGGTCCAACAGGAATATTCATGGGCAAGTTCATTAGGAGGCGTCCAATACCTTAAATATAAATACTAGTTCTCTTAAGCTATTTGTTAAAGAGTTGCTTCCCTATAATTCAATAATATAACTAAAAATGCCCGGCCCCCTCTCTAGAAAAGAAACCTTAAAATAATATGTTCAAAACAACCATCCCCATCATTGGCAGAAAATGCTGCCTAAAGCAATAGCATAATGAAAATGAGAAAAGCATAGGCAGAGCAATCCCAACAGAAGCAGATTCAAGCATACATTCATTATTGTACCCAAAACAAAAGCGTCCAACATCATGAGTTCATTTGTCAACCATTATAATAATGTGGGAAAGTGTAGATTGGGTATGCAATCCAAGTAAAATACCTTAATCCCCAAATTTCTGTGCCAGAACTGGCAGTCAGCAGCACCTCCAGCCATAGTACCAAGCATGTAGGGATTGATTTCAATGATTTTCTTGACTGACTGTGACGCTGAAAACAAATTTCTAATTAACATAGGCACCATAATTCTACTATTGCTATCATGTTTCTTTATCCTTCTATTGACTCTGATTTCAGCAAAAGCTATGGGCATGGATATCTATACGCACCAACGGAATGTCCAGGATAAAACGACAAGTTTTACTTTGACTCTGAGAACCTCTGAGGCACATACCATAATAACATTTTGGCCAAAAAAAAATGAACAATCAGCAACTTTAGTAGTATAACAGAATGCCACATTTTGCAACAAAAATCATACATAAGTAGTTCCTATCATGCTAAGTTGGCGTACTCTTCTTCTTTTTTCTTGTTTCATCAACCGAAAAAGACTTACAAATATATCCTCCCATGCTGGCACGTGAATCTGCAGCCACTATAACACCTTCCTTGAATATGAAAGCCAGAGTTGTTGTTCCCTTGGCTGGCTTAACCATTTGGATTGCTTCTTTCTGAAACCCGTCAAACTAAAATACATTCCACCCCAAAACATATCAGCATAAGATTTCAACTAAACCTTTTAAAATGCACAACAAAAAAGCATAGAATACGCCAGAAAACATAATAGAAATGGCAGAACAAGCAAAAATAAACTCAACGAACATCATTGGTGTGAGGAATCGGGAACGTAGGGGCAGCCGAAATCCCACTCAGCAAATCATCACTGTTCCCGCAAAATTGAGGGGTCGAATTAAGTTCGCTAAAGTCAATCTTCAACATTGTCACCTTCAATCACAAATATAAACAAAAACTGAGTAGTAATCAAGGTAAATTCTTTCTCTCTTATTCGGGGAACCCAATTCTTCAGAACAAAAAAAGAAGGAAAAACAGTAGAGTTTTAACTAAACGAGACCCATGGTGGATACTGGGCGAAAATTAATCAGTAAATAAAAATGTGATTTCCATGGCGGATAGGTTGCCAGCAGCAAAGAACATACCTTCAAATCAGTAACGAGCGGATGAAGGAAAGTAATTCCAAGCCTATCGCAGTAACAGAGGAGATCGAGGGCAGTCGAAGGTGGCGGGCGGAGGATCGCGGTGGTCCTCGGCGATGTAAGGTGTTTTTGCAACGTCGACCCTGTTTCTAAAAGCTGTAGTATTCTCTCGGAATAATGTTAATGCGTTCAAAGAATGGTTTTGTCTTAGAAAGGATTAATTTCAATTTGGTCCCTAAAATTGTACCTATTTTTCAATGTAGGTCCTCAAAATACAAGTACATTAATTTAATCCTTATAATTAGCAAAAATATGTCAATTAAGCAATATATTTTCTTAAAATGCTTTTATTTCAATTTATTCGTTAATCGACTAAGGTACATTATAGGTTTTATCCCACTTAAACTCTATTACCTAACTTCAAATCATGCTTCACTAAAAAAAATATATAAAAATATTTTTAACATTTTATATATATCAATATATTTTATACTTTTTTAATATAATATTTAAATTTACCAGTGAATATTTTTGACGTAGTAATTTTATTACTTTTTAATATGAAAACACATCCCATAATGAGTTTTGCATAAAGAAGGTTGTAAAATAAAGAAAGAAAAAAGGAAAAAAATCTTTTTTAAGACCAAATACATAGAATTTTATTAAACTAACATCAACACTTTTTGTAGTGCTTATATAATATCTTTTATAACAATATAATCTTAATTATATAATACACTAACATTTCTAGTCTTATTAAAAAAAACGTTGTAATTGTATTAATTTTTAGAAAGTAAAAATATTTGTTATAAATGAGTTTTTTTTTTAAAAAGTAAATTTATTAAAAGAGATTGAATCCATGGAAAGGATTATCATCACATTCATTCAATACATCTAAAGGAAAAAGGTTTTTGGTTGATGGCGAGATCCTTTTCACTTAATTTTTTCTAAATAGTATGTTAAATGAGTTTATACCAGTTTTATGTTATAGTTTGGAGGCTTTATATCCTCTGATCCTTTTTCGGATTACTCAATAAATTTTGAATATCAGTTACTAAAAAACTATATTTAAGGGAAAAATAAAAACAAAAATAATTTTCCTAAGAAGAAGATTAGAAGAATGTTTAGAGGTTCAAATCAAAATTATGGACACTAAACAAGACTTGAATTTGATTGGTTGCTAATTGCGGCTTAAATAAAACCTCCACAAAATTGCCACATGGCAAAACGAAACAATTTCCCCTTTGTCTTCGTTTTCTCCGCTGGCCCTCTCCGCCCTCCTCAAGCTTCACTTCAGCCACTTCCATTCACTGACCCAGCAAACTCAAAGCTTCAATCAGCTCAAAATTGAAGTTCTCGCCATTTTTTTTTTCCTATTTAAAACTATAATTTTCTTCGATTAATTCAATGTTTCAATCAGTATATTCCATCACTGCCCATCAATTTTAACGCTAATTCTGATTTTATTCGTTTGCTCAATTTTCTGGGTTCATTTCTTTCAACTTTCCTCCCTTCTTACCATCGGATCGTATGGCTGTACATTCTGCTGTTCTATGCTTCAACAGCGTCTCTAATAGTCCTTTGAGTTGTCAGCCTTATCGTGCCTCAGGCTCCTCTTGTTTCTGGCCCTGTACAGTAAAAGTTTCAGCTTTTTCTTCACATTCTCCGGCTAACCTTCCGCGAATTAAACTTCAAGGTTGGTTCTTTTTTATGTATTAAGTAATGGGTTTTCAAGATTTATGCTAGAAATTTGGATTTTGGTTGATTTTCCTGCAATATTTGAGAGTACTTCAAGTTTGAATTTCGTCTTTTTCCATTTCAGCCAGTGGATATTCTGATTATGTAGGTGAAATTTGTTGAGTAAAATTTTAAACTTTAAGGGTTATTTTTAGTAAAAGAGGCAAAGAATAGGCTATATTTTGATTATCTAGTAACAGAACTCAATTGGAAATAGCCCTCTTCAGTATGATTGTTCCTAATAACTGTTTTTGCTATTTTCTTTGAAGTTATTCAAAGATTTGATGTCTATACACTGCAATAACTCGAGCAGGAAAGGCATTGGCAAGTGATAATGGGCCGCTGGTAAAGGATGACTCCTCACTTGTGGTTTGCTTTGGGGAAATGCTAATTGATTTTGTCCCAACAACAAGTGGACTCTCACTGGCTGAAGCTCCTGCATTTAAGAAAGCCCCTGGTGGTGCGCCTGCTAATGTTGCTGTCGGTATAGCTCGCCTTGGTGGTTCATCAGCTTTCATTGGGAAGGTTTGGAATTTTTTTGGTTCATATGGGTATCTTGTGACTTGAAAATGTTGCAAAGGAACTTCCATTTGAAATTCTGTTGGAATGCAGTAACATTTTACTTCCAACGAAAGATCAGAGTGAACAGATCCATGTTTGTTTCTTTTGTTCAGAAAGTTATCTGCTTTAAGTGTAGACATCAACTGACTTTCTTAATTTGGCTCCAATTTGTACTATGAACAGGTGGGTGAAGATGAATTTGGGTATATGCTTGCCAATATTTTGAAGGAAAACAATGTAAACAATGAAGGAATGCGTTTTGATCCAGGTGCTCGAACTGCTTTGGCATTTGTAACCCTGACAAATGCTGGGGAGCGAGAATTCATGTTTTATCGCAATCCTAGTGCTGACATGTTGCTTCAAGAATCTGAACTTGATTTGGATCTAATTAGGAAGGTATACCTCCAATTGCCATTCTTGTATGAAATAAAAGAACATTTGTTGCTGGAAAACAACTGAGGATCAGAAGAATCCTATACTTCGATATGAAAGAATCTAAAGCTGGAGAAAAGTGTATTCTATTGTGACTTTGATTATGCAAGTTGCGCTACAATATATTGTTAAATCATAAAGATTATAAGTTGCATATGTACGTCTTTCTAATCTCTAAGTTCACAAGTTTGCATGACACTCTGGCTTATCTCTGCTTACTGTTATTTCCCAGTTATGAAGATTTTCGTGCAGTTTTTGGTTCTCTCTTGACATTGAACCTCGGCAGTTCCTTAAAAGTTATGCCTCATTTTGTAATTCTTTCTGTACATACTTGAACGCTGACTGCAATTTTCCTGTAACAGGCAAAAATTTTTCATTATGGTTCCATAAGCTTGATCACGGAACCATGCAAATCAGCCCACATTGTTGCAGCACAAGCTGCAAAGGATGCTGGTGTCATTCTGTCTTATGATCCTAATTTGAGGCTTCCGCTATGGCCATCTGCAGATAGTGCAAGAGAAGGAATCTTAAGCATTTGGGACACTGCTGATATAATTAAGGTGCTGGTCCTGCGGAAGATATCTCTATTTTTTTCAATTATTTAAAATTTTAGCAACAGTATACAAGGCACTACGAGTTCTGATTGTGTACTTTGAACAGATAAGCGAGGAGGAGATTTCCTTTCTGACAAAAGGAGAGGATCCATATGATGATTCTGTTGTCCGTAAATTATTCCACCCAAACCTCAAGTTACTACTTGTTACTGAAGGATCAGAAGGGTGCAGGTATTACACAAAGGTGAGCTTTTAATTCTCTCTCCCGCTTCTATACTACTTGTGGAGTGAATAACTACAGCGACAGACTATAAGACGACTCTCTCTTGAAAGTCACATTATGGTTATTTCCATCTGCTGTTGCACATCTAAAACTTTTTGGAGTTTTGACCTTCTGTAGGAATTCAATGGAAGAGTTAAGGGCCTAAAAGTAGAAGCTGTAGACACCACTGGTGCTGGAGATGCTTTCGTGGCTGGAGTTTTATCACAACTTGCAGCCGATATCTCGCTGTTTCAGGTACTCATTGCCAATGGTTCTACAGCTTAATTGCATTAATGTTTCATCTTGCACTACATTTGTTTATTGTACATCTATCTGTTCTATATAATGCTGATCAAATGCGCGATTTCTTAGAATGAGGACCGACTTAGAGATTCTCTCGCGTTTGCTAATGCTTGTGGCGCTTTGACTGTGACGGAAAGAGGAGCAATTCCAGCTTTGCCAACAAGAGAAGTAGTTCTTGATACACTTCAGAAGATAGTAGTCTAGAATTCGCGGCTGTTCCAATTATGAAACGCGACATCTACTAGTAAGTATTAAGGTCTCCCCTAGTATTTTCCACGCGCATAATTTTGTCAGATTGTGTTCTAATTTAGTCCATCTACCTGGTATTTTTCCTGTATATGATGGAAATCTGTTGTCTTGAAATCTTGGAGTTTAAGTGAAAATTCAGAAGAAGCCATACTTAATAGAAGTTTCTTACAATGTCCCTTGTATTTTGTGTTTTAGCTCAAGACACTTGCTATTCTTGAACATGAAATCATGAGGATGCTAGCAGCTGAATCCTCTAATATATCTTGTAATACACCTTCTCTTTTTAACTTCTGTTTTATACTATTTTTATTAATAAATTATACATTATAAAATAAAATTTTAAATAAAAAACTATTATAAAACAATACGAAATGTCATAGAGGATTTGGAGAATGATGCCAGGGATTATCTATTGTATTTTAAAGTCTGATTTTTACTCGGGAGTTACAGGGCATGAGTTTTGCATTATAAGAAGAATTTGAATAGTCTTCTTTCCAAATATACGGAGTGTGTTTAGCCAAAACTACTCGTTAGATTTTGTAAAAAAAAGTGATGATTAGCAAATGAATTTAAATTTCAAAAGGCAAGTGAAATGTTATGCGATGTATCTTTACAATATAAGAAACATAGTGAATCGTTTCAATCAATTTTATAGATAATTTTTTTTGGATTTAAATTTTGTAAATAAACGTAATGATTTACTTACAGATTCTGCCTTCAAAGGAAAAGTAAAACTTTGTGCGATTAGTTTTAAAACATAAGAAACTTACATAATTATTTTAAGTAATTTTTTGTAACTATTTTTTAGACCTAAATTTTTTAAAAAACGTGATGATTACCTCACGAATTCGGGCTTTAATAGGAAAGTGAAATCTTATCAGATGTATCTACACAACATGAAAAGCATACATATTCGTTTTTAGAGATTTTAAGGATGAGTATTTTCGGACCTTAATTTTGTAAAGACATGATAATTAACACACGAATTCGGGCTTCAACAGGCAAGTCAAACCTTGTACAATGTATCCCTACGTGATGAGAAACATATTGAATCATTTTGAGCAATTTTATGAAAATTTTTTTTTTCGAACTTAAATTTTGAAAAAAGTGATGATTAGCACACAAATTTGGCCTTCGACAGATAAGTGAAATATTGTGCTATATATCTATAAAACATGAAAAACATACAGAATGTTCTTAGCAATTTTACAAAGAAATATTTTCCGAACCAAAATTTTATAAAAAACGTGATGATTAGCAAACGAATTACGGCTTCAACATGCAAGTCAAAACGTTGTGCGGTGTCTTTACAACATGAGAAACATAGTGAATCATTTTGAGCAATTTTATAGAGAACTTTTATTTGGACATAAATTTTGTAAAAATCGTAATGATTAACTCACAGATTTTGCCTTCAAAGAAAAAGTGAAACTTTGTGCGATTATTTTTAAAATATGAGAAACATACAGAATTATTTTGAGCAATTTTTTGCAGAACCATTTTTTAGACCTAAATTTTTAAAAAAACGTGATGATTAGCTCACGAATTCGGGCTTTAATAGGAAAGTGAAACTTTGTCCGATGTATCTACACAACATGAAAAGTATATATAATCGTTTTTAAAAATTTTAAGGATGACTATTTTCGGACCTTAATTTTTTAAAAACATGATAAGTAGCACACGAATTCGGGCTTCAACGGGCAAGTCAAACCTTATGCAATGTATCTTTATGTGATGAGAAACATATTGAATAATTTTAAGCAATTTTATGAAAAACTTTTTTTCAAACCTAAATTTTGAAAAAAAATGATGATTATTAGCACACAGATTCGGCTTCTACAGACAAGTGAAACATTGTGCCATATATATAAAAATTTTGTAAAAGTGAAGCTTTGCACGATTATTTTTAAAATATGAGAAACATACATAATTAATTTGAGTAATTTTTTGAAAAACTATTTTTTCGATCTAAATTTTTAAAAAAACGTGATAATTAGCAAACAAATTCGGATTTTAACGGGAAGGTAAAAATTTGTCCAATATATCTATACAACATATACAACATAAAGAATCTTTTTTAGCAATTTTAAAGATAATTATTTTGGGACCTTAATTTTGTAAAAAATGATAATTAGCACACGTATTCGGGCTTCAACGGGCAAGTCAAACCTTGTGCAATGTATCTTTACTAAATGAGAAACATATTGAATCATATTACTCAATTTTATGAAAAACTTTTTTTCGGACCTAAATTTTGAAAAAAAGTGATAATTAGCACACAGATTCGGCCTTCTACAAACAAGTGAAATATTGTGACATAGATCTATAAAATATGAAAAACATATAGAATTGTTCTGAGTAATTTTACGGATAAATATTTTCTGAACCTAAATTTTATAAAAAACGTGATAATTAGCAAATGAATTCGGGCTTCAACAGGTAGGTGAAACGTTGTGTAATGTATCTTTACAACATGAGAAACAAAGTAAATCATTTTGAGCAATTTGATAGAAAACCTTGTTTCGAACTTAAATTTTGTAAAAAATATAATGATTAACTTACCGATTCTACCTTCAATGAAAAAGTGAAACTTTGTGTGGTTATTTTTATAATATGAGATACATACATAATTATTTCGAGCAATTTCTTGGAGAACTATTTTTTTGGAGCTAAATTTTTAAAAAAATGTGATGATTAGCACACGAATTCGGGTTTTAACGGGAAAGTGGAATTTTGTCCGATTTATCTATACAATATATAAAACGTACAGAATCGTTTTTAGTAATTTTGAGGATAACTATTTTGGGACATTAATTTTGTAAAAGCATGAAAAATAGCACACGAATTCGGGTTTCAATGGGCAAGTCAAACCTTGTACAATGTATCTTTACGTAATGAATAATTTTATGAAAATTTTTTTTCCGGACCTAAATTTTCAAAAAAAGTGATGATTAGCACACGGATTCATGTGCTAATCATCACGTTTTTTACAAAATTTAGGTCCCAAAAAAATTTCTCCAAAAAATTGTTCAAAACGATTCTGAATGTTTTCATGTTGTATAAACACACCAAACGAAGTCACTTTTCCATTAAAGCCCGAATTCGTGTGGTATAATCATCACGTTTTTTATAAAATTTAGGTCCAAAAAACAGTTTTCCAAAAAATTTCTCAAAACGATTCTAAATTTTTTATGTTGTACAAATATACAAAACGAAGTTTCACTTTCCCATTAAAGCCCGACTTTGTGTGTTAATTATCACGATTTTTACAAAATTTAAATCCGAAAAACAGTTTAAAAAAATGCTAAAAAAAGTTTCTGAATGTTTTTTTTGTTGTATAAATAAACAAAACAACGCATCACATTTCCATTAAAGCCCGAATTCGTGTGCTAACATCAGGTTTTTTTAAAAAAAATTAGCTCCGAAAGAAAGTTCTTCACAAATTTGCTCAAAACCATTTTGAATGTTTTTTATACTGTATCAATAAACCAAACGAAATATCACTTTCCTATTAAAGCCTGAATTCGTGTGCTAATCATCACGGTTTTTACAAAATTTAGGTCCAAAAAAATTTTCTTCAAAAAATTGCTCAAAACGATTGTGAATGATTTTCATGTTGTATAAATACACAAAACGATGAACCACTTTTTCACACAAAAGCCCGAATTCGTTTTCTAATCAACACGTTTTTTACAAAATTTATGTTCAAAAAAAAGTTTTCCAAGAAACTGTTCAAAACGATTCTGAATGCTTTTCATATTGTATAAATAAACCAAACGAAGTTTCACTTTCCCATTAAAGCCTGAATTCATATGCTAATCATCACGTTTTTTACAAAACTTAGGTTAAAAAAAAGTTCTTCAAAAAATTGCTCAAAACGATTCTGAATGTTTTTTATGTTGTATAAATACACCAGAAGAAGTACCAATTTTCAATTAAAGCCCGAATTCGTGTACTAATCTATCACGTTTTATACAAAATTTAAGTAAAAAAAAAAGTTCTCCAAAAAATTGCTCAAAACGATTCTGAATGCTTTTCATGTTGTATAAATATACAAATAGAAGTATTACAATCCTCTTAAAGCCCGAATTCGTGTTATAATTATCATGTTTGTTACAAAATTTAGTTCCGAAAAAAGATTCTCCAAAAAATTGCTCAAAAAGATTCTGAATGTTTTTCATGTTGTACAAATACACAAAACGAAGTTTTACTTTCCCATTAAAGCCCGAATTTGTGTGCTAATCATCATGTTTTTTACAAAATTTAGGTCCGAAAAAAGTTCTTCGAAAAATTGCTCAAAACGATCCTGAATGTTTTCCATGTTGTATAAATACACCAAAAGAAGTACGACTTTCACATAAAAGCCCGAATTCGTGTGCTAATAATCATCACATTTTTTCACAAAATTTAGGCCCGAAAAAAATTTCTCAAAAAAATTTCTAAAAACGATTCTGAATGTTTTTCATGTTGTATAAATACACCAAACGAAGTCACTTTCCCATTAAAGTCCGAATTCATGTGCTAATCATCACGTTTTTTACAAAATTTATGTCCGAAAAAAATTTTCCACAAAATTGCTCAAAACGATTCAAAATATTTTCATGTTGTATAAATACATCAAATGAAGTATTACTTTCCCATTAAAGCTCGAATTCATGTGTTAATCTTCACATTTTTTACAATATTTAGGTCCGAAAAAAGTTCTTCAAAAAATTGTTCAAAACGATTTTGAATGTTTTTCATGTTGTATAAATAAACTAAACGAAGTATCACTTTTCCATTAAAGCCCGAATTCGTATGCTAATCATCACATTTTTTTCAAAATTTAGGTTTGAAAAAAAATTCTTCAAAAATTGCTCAAAACGATTCTGAATGTTTTTCATGTTGTATAAATACACCAAATGAAGTACCACTTTCCAATTAAAACTCGAACTCGTGTGCTAATCATCACATTTTATACAAAATTTAAGTCCCAAAAAAAGTTCTCCAAAAATTTTTCTAAAATGATTCAAAACGTTTTTCATGTTGTATAAACACAAAAAGAAGTACCATTTTCCAATTAAAGCCCGATTCGTGTGTTAATCATCACGTTTTTTACAAATTTAGGTCCGAAAAAAATTTCTCCACACAATTGCTCAAAACGATTTTGAATGATTTTTAGTTCCGCTTTTTTTTTTTGGATTCAAAGATTCGATTTCTTGAATGGCCCTCCCCTATCTCTACTATAAAGGGGCTTACAAACTTGGATTCGCTGATGATTGGATTTTTGTGCATACAGCTGTGGTGGCTCCTTTCGTTTTAAACAACTCTAAACGAAACGAAGGGCTCTTCCAACTTCTATTTACTATAAACGCTGTTCGACTGAACTCGTTCTCGTTTTGGCTCCGCGTTTATGAAATTCCAACAACAACGAAGAAAAAAAATCTAATTTCGGGCGTATGGAATTCGTTCATCTCTAGTACTGAAGATAGAAGGAGAAGGGGATTGTTGTATAAATTAACCAAACGAAGTATCATTTTCCCATTAAAGCCCGAATTCATGTGCTAGTCATTACGTTTCTTAAAAAATTTAGGGTCGAAAAAAATTTCTCCAAAAAATTACTCAAAACGATTCTGAATATTTTTCTTGTTGTATAAATACACCAAACGAAGTCACTTTCGCATTAAAGCCCGAATTCGTTTCATAATCATCACGTTTTTTAAAAATTTATGTTAGAAAAAAAAGTTCTACACAAAATTGCTCAAAACGATTCAAAACGTTTTTCATGTTGTTTAAATACACCAAAAGAAGTATCACTTTCTAATTAAAGGCTGAATTCGTGTGCTAATCATTAAATTTTTTTTACAAAATTTAAGTCTGAAGAAAAGTTCTCAAAAAAATGCTCAAAACAATTCTGAATGTTTTTTTTGTTGTATAAATACACAAAACAAAGTATCACATTCCCATTAAAGCCCGAATTCGTGTGCTAACATCACGTTTTTTTACAAAATTTAGTTTCGAAAAAAGTTCTTCACAAATGCACTCAAAACCATTCTGAATGTTTTCCATGTTGTATCAATAAACCAAACGAAATATCACTTTCTTATTAAAGCCTGAATTTGTGTGCTAATCATCACGTTTTTTGCAAAATTTAGGTAAAAAAAAAAGTTCTCCAAAAAATTTCTCAAAACGATTATAAATGTTTTTCATGTTGTATAAATACACCAAACGATGTACCACTTTTTTTTACATAAAAGCCCAAAATCGTGTACTAATCATCATGTTTTTTATAAAATTTAGGTTCGAAAAACATTTTCATCAAAAAATTTCTTAAAACGATTATGAATCTTTTTCATGTTGTATAAATACACCAAACGAAGTCACTTTCCCATTAAAGCCGGAACTCGTGTACTAATCATCACGTTTTTTACAAAATTTATGTCCGAAAAAAAGTTCTCCACAAAATTGCTCAAAACGATTTAAAATTTTTTTCATGTTGTATAAATACACTAAATGTAGTATCACTATCACATTAAAGCTCGAATTCATGTGCTAATCATCACGTTTTTTACAATATTTAGGTCAGAAAAAATGTTTTCCAAAATTTGCTCAAATAATTTTGAATGTTTTTCGTGTCGTATAAACAAACCAAACGAAGTATCAATTTCCCATCAAAGCCCAAATTAGTGTGCTAATCATCACGTTTTTTACAAAATTTATGTCCGAAAAAAAGTTTTTCAAAAAATTGCTCAAAATGATTCTGAATGCTTTTCATATTGTATAAATAAACCAAACGAAGTCACTTTCCCATTAAAACCCGAATTCATGTGCTAATCATCATATATTTTACAAAATCTAGGTTCGAAAAAAAGTTCTCCATAAAATTGCTTAAAACGATTTTGAATGTTTTCATGTTGTATAAACGCACCAAACGAAGTCACTTTCCCATTAAAGCCCGAATTCGTGTGCTAATCATCATGTTTTTAACAAAATTTAGGTTCGAAAAAAAGTTTTCCAAAACCTTTCTCAAAACGATTCTGAATGTTTTTCATGTTGTATAAATACACCAAACGAAGTCCATTTCTCATTAAAGGACGAATTCGTGTGCTAATCATCATGATTCTACAAAAAATATGTCCGAAAAAAAGTTCTCCAAAAAATTGCTCAAAACGATTCAAAATTTTTTTCATGTTTATAAATACACCAAATAAAGTATCACTTTCACATTAAAGCTCGAATCACGTGCTAATTATCACGTTTTTTACAATATTTAGCTCCGAAAAAATTTTTCCAAAAAATTGTTCTAAACGACTTTGAATGTTTTTCATGTTGAATAAATAAACCAAACGAAGTATCACATTTTTAACGAAATTTAGGTCCAAAAAAATGTTCTCTAAAAAATTAGTCAAAACGATTCTGAATGTTTTTCATGTTGTACAAATGCACCGAAAGAAGTACCATTTTCCTATTAAATTCTGAATTCGTGTGCTAATCATCACGTTTTTTACAAAATTTAGGACCGAAAAAAATTTTCCCAAAAAATTGTTCAAAACTATTCTGAATGTTTTTCATGTTGTATAAATACACCAAAAGAAGTACCACTTTCCCATTAAAGCCCGAATTCGTGTGCTAATCATCAAATTTTTTACAAAATTTAGGTCCGAAAAAAATTTCTCCAAAAAATTGCTCAAAACGATTCTGAACGTTTTTCATGTTGTATAAATAAACCAAACAAAGTGTCACTTTCCCATTAAATCCCAAATTCTTGTGCTAATCATCACATTTTTTACAAAATTTAGGTTCGAAAAAAAGTTTTCCAAAAAATTGCTCAAAACGATTCTAAATGTTTTTCATTTGTATAAATAAACCAAAAGCAGTTCCACTTTCCAATTAAAACCCGAATTCGTGTGCTAATCATCACAGTTTTTACAAAATTTAGGTCTGAAAAAAAGTTCTTAAAAAAAATTACTTAAAACGATTCTAAATATTTTTAATTTGTATAAATAAACCAAAAGAAGTATCAATTTCCCATTAAAGCCCGAGTTCGTGTGCTAATCATCACTTTTTTACAAAATTTACGTCCGAAAAAATTTTCTAAAAAATTGCTTAAAACGATTCTGAATGTTTTTCATGTTGTATAAATATATCAAAAGAAGCATCACTTTCTCATTAATGCCAGAATTCGTGTGCTAATCATCACAATTTTTACAAAATTTAAGCTTGAAAAAAAGTTCTTCAAAAAATTACTCAAAACGATACAAAATGTTTTATATGTTGTACAAATACACAAAATGAAATATCACTTTCCCATTAAACCCAAATTCGTATGCTAATCATCACTTTTTTTTTTTTTTTAAATTAAGGTTCGAAAAAAATTTCTCCAAAAAATTGCTAAAATCGATTTTGAATGTTTTTCATGTTTTATAAATACCCCAAAAGAAGTATCATTTTCCCATTAAAGCCCCAATTAGTGTGCTAATCATCACGTTTTTTACAAAATTTAGGACCGAAAAAAATTTCTCAAAAAAATTGCTCAATGTTTTTCATGTTGTATAGATAAACCAAACAAAGTATCACTTTCTCATTAAAGCCCAAATTCGTATGCTAATCATCACGTTTTTTACAAAATTTAGGACCAAAAAAAGTCTTCCAAAAAATTTCTCAAAACAATTCTGAATGTTTTTCATATTGTATAATTAAACCAAACGAAGTATCACATTCATATTAAAGCCTGAATTACTGTGCTAATTATCACGTTTTTTACAAAATTTAAGTCCGAAAAAATTTTTTTTCAAAAAATTGTTCAAAACGATTTTGAATGTTTTTCATGTTGTATAAATTTAAGCCTGAATTATGTTGTTTTAATGCACTAGACAAATTTTCTTATTCTCATTAATGTCCGAATTCGTGTACTAATCATCACGTTTTTCACAAAATTTAGGCCCGGAAAAAAATTCTCTAAAAAACTGCTCAAAACGATTCTGAATGTTTTTTATGTTGTTTTAATAAACTAAACAAAATTTCACATTCCCATTAATGCCCGAATTCGTGTACTAATCATCACGTTTTTCACAAAATTTAGGTCGGGAAAAAAATTATCTAAAAAACTGCTCAAAACGATTCTGAATATTTTTTACGTTGTTTTAATACACCAGACAAATTTTCACATTCCCAATAATGCCAGAATTCGTGTACTAATCATCACGTTTTTCACAAAATTTAGGTTCGGAAAAAAATTCTCTAAAAAACTGCAAAAAACGATTCTGAATTTTTTTTATGTTGTTTTAATACACCAGACAAATTTTCACATTCCCATTAATGCCCAAATTCGTGTACTAATCATCACGTTTTTTACAAAATTTAGGTGTGGAAAAAAATTCTTTTAAAAATTGCTCAAAATGACTTTGAATGTTCTTTATGTTGTTTTAATGCAAAAGACTAATTTTCACATTCCCATTAATGCCCGAATTCGAGTACTAATCATCACGTTTTTTACAAAATTTAGGTTCGGAAAAAAATTTGCTAAAAAACTGCTCAAAACGATTCTGAATGTTTTTTATGTTGTTTTAATACACCGGACAAATTTTCACATTTCCATTAATGTCCGAATTCGTGTACTAATCATCACGTTTTTTACAAAATTTAGGTCTGGAAAAAAATTCTTTTAAAAATTGCTCAAAACGACTTTGAATGTTCTTTATGTTGTTTTAATGCACAAGACTAATTTTTACATTCCCATTAATGTCCGAATTCGTGTACTAATCATCACGTTTTTTACAAAATTTAGGTCAGGAAAAAAATTATCTAAAAAACTGCTAAAAATGATTCTGAATGTTTTTTATGTTGTTTTAATACACCAGACAAATTTTCACATTTCCAATAATGCCTGAATTCGTGTACTAATCATCACGTTTTTTGCAAAATTTAGGTCCGGAAAAAAATCCTGTAAAAAATTGCTCAAAACGAATCTGAATGTTTTTTAAGTTGTATTAATGCACCAGACAAATTTTCTTATCTCATTAATGCCCGAATTCGTGTACTAATCATCACGTTTTTCACAAAATTTAGGTCAGAAAAAAATTCATTTAAAAATTACTGAAAACGACTCTGAATGTTTTTTATGTTGTTTTTATGCACAAGACTAATTTTAACATTCCCATTAATGCCGAATTCGTGTACTAATCATCCAGTTTTTTACAAAATTTAGGTCCAGAAAAAAATTATCTAAAAAGCTGCTCAAAACGATTCTGAATGTTTTTTATGTTGTTTTAATACACTAGACAAATTTTCTCATTCCCATTAATGCCCGAATTCGTGTACTAATCATCACGGTTTTTGCAAAATTTAGGTCCGAAAAAAAATTCTCTAAAAAATTGCTCAAAACGAATCTGAATATTTTTTAGGTTGTTTTAATGCACCAGACAAACTTTCTTATTCTCATTAATGCTCGAATTCGTGTAATAATCATCACGTTTTTCACAAAATTTAGGTCCGGAATAAAATTATCTAAAAAACTGCTCAAAACGATTCTGAATGTTTTTTATGTTGTTTTAATACACCCGACAAATTTTCACATTCCCAATAATGCCCGAATTCGTGTACTAATCATCACGTTTTTCTACAAAATTTAGGTCGGAAAAATTTTTTCTAAAAAACTGCCCAAAGCGATTCTGAATGTTTTTTATGTTGTTTTAATATACCATACAAATTTTCATATTCCCATTAATGCCCAAATTCGTGTACATTATCATTAGCACTGTCAAAACGGGCTCAAGCCCGAGGGCCAGCCCGGACCGCCCGCAATATGGACGGATATGGTTTTTAAAATTTAGGCCCGTACAAAATGAGCCCGGACCGGATCGGACCGTTTTTTAAGCGGATTTTTACGGGCCGGTCCGGTCCGGTTCGCGGGCTGGCCCGTTTCTGAGAGATTATTTTATCTATTATTATATGAATTATTTTAGGACCTAATTTAAGTTATTTATTTTCTTAGGGACTTAAATGAAAATAATTTGTTTGTTTGTTTGTAAACCCTACTCCTACTGTCTGAAAATTCAGACAGCCTCTCCTCCCCTCTCTCTCTCACTCTCAGTCTCTCGTCTCTCACTCTCGGCTCTCTCTGTCTCTCATTCTTCCTCAGTAAGCCTCAGCTCTCGCTGCCGCCTCCCGCAGCTCTCACCTCTCGCCGCCGCCTCCCGCAGTTCTCGCCGCCACCTCCCGCAGCTCTCACCTCTTGCCCCGCCTCCCGCAGCTCCGCTCTGCTGCACTACTGGTCCACTGCGTGGCTCTGCAGCAGCACCAGCACAGACGCCACAAACTCCATTTAAAAAAGTAAGTTACAGATGGTATCATTCTATCCCCCTTTTTTTTTCCATTTAGGGCCTCACAATTCCTCTTACAACTCATTCATTTTTTATGAACTCAGAAGAATAAAATATATGTTTTTAAATAAAAAATCAATCTAAATTTGAACCTTAGAGGAGCAAGTCCGTAACATAGGCAGTGGTCTCTGGCTGGCAAATATAATAAACGGCGGGACTAAAAGAGGATAGAAGAAGAGGGAGCCGTTGTGGGAGGATTCAATTCAACCCTTTAATAACCCATTCTTTATTTATTTATTTTGCCAGGAATTCCCATTCTTTATTGGATGTTAAACCTTTTTGTAAAATTGGGGAAATTTGATACCTGAGGAATCATGTCTATAGCTTAAAGAATGAGCTAATATTTCATGAGCTTCTTTATGCGTATATATACATAATCAGAATTATTCATTTTTTTAATGCATGTTATTAATATTTACAAAATAAATAATATAATAAATTTTAATTTTAATTAAATCATAATATACTATAAAATACCAAATTTTATTGATTATTACTACTCGAAAACATTAAAACATAAAAAGCTAATAACACCATAGTCATTGAGTTTAGTTTTAGCCTACTTGTCATTATGTATCTTATTTTTATGTTATTTGTTATCGTGTTTACGTTGAAAATATTAGTATGAATGTGCATAATTTAATGCGCTTTGATTGTTTAATTTTTTTGATCAATTTATTTTGGGAATTTCTTATGCTTGAACTAACCTTACAGATGGTATCTTGACATGCTTAACTGTTTCTTTGATTTGGAACTGCTATGTACGTTTTAAATATAAATATAAAAGATGTCCTGCAGCTACTGTTTGGTGTGTCTCAATGTTTTACTTGGGCACTATATCATGTTTTAATGTTTATGTGATTGTGTTTGTGTAGTGTTCGCTATGTGAATGTGTTTGTGCATTGAAATACTGCAGAAAATGGATAAAAATGTTGGTGATGATGAATCAATTGCTGAACAATTCGTTAGGCCTATAATGTTCAACTCTGTGAGCACTATCAGTTTTTGGAATCTTTATCATTATAATCTTTAAGTGCTTCCTGTTTATAATCTTTATCATCATTCATCACCAATTCGTTATCATCTGATTAGTTAGTAAGTGCTTCAAATCATGAATTATAAACATTTTATCCATTGCAGAAGATGGATAAAAATGTTGTTGATGATATTAGTGATATATGTGATCAATCAAATGCTGCACAATCTTTAAAGAAAGCGAAAAAATCCTATAAGTCAAATGTATGGATTCATACCAGAAGGCTTGATATTATTTGTGAAGATGGAGAACCTAGGGTTGAATGTGTTCGTTGTGGGAAGGTGTATATTGCAGGAGGAAAATATGGAACATCTAGCATTTCACGTCATGTAAAAGTTTGCTTTGATATCAATGAAATGATATTTAGAGAGTAAGTACAACTTTTTCTTCATTTAATCTATGAATATTATTTATTAATTTTTTTATTTACTATATAATCTATGTTTTGCATTTTATAGGTAAAGATGATGAGGAGAGGATGTAATCAAGTTGAAGATGAGTCCTCAAGATGAAATGATGAAGAAGAAGAAGTTGGTGTTTAATTTTTCGTATTGACTTTTTGTTAAATAATTATTAATTTGTTTTGTTGGATGATTATTGTTACTTATTAATTTTTTTATGTTGGTTTTTCTCTATTTTGATTGATTAGGTTTAGGATTAATGTATATTATTATTATAGTTAATAGGCAAGATTTTAAAAAAATCAGAAAATTAGCCCAAAAAAAAAAAAAAAAAGAACAAAGCCCGCGGGCTGGCCCGTTTACCCGCGGGCTGGCTACGGACGGATATGGATTCCCTTAATTTAGACCCGTCAAAAATAGGCCTGGACCGGACCGGACTGTTTAGGTGCGGGCTGGACGCGGGCCCGTCCGGTCCGGTCCGGTTTGGCCCGTTTGACAGTGCTAATTATCATCACGTTTTTTACAAAATTTAGGTCCGGAACAAAATTCTTTTAAAAACTGCTCAAAACGACTTTGAATGTTTTTTATGTTGTTTTAATGTACAAGACTAATTTTCACATTCCAATTAATGCCCGAATTCGTGTACATCACGTTTTTTACAAAATTTAGGTCCGGAAAAAAATTCTCTAAAAAACTGCTCAAAACGATTCTGAATGTTTTTTATGTTGTTTTAATACACCCGACAAATTTTCACATTCCCATTAATGCCTGAATTCGTGTACTAATCATCACGTTTTTTTACAAAATTTAGGTCCGGAAAAAATTTTTCTAAAAAACTGCTCAAAACTATTCTGAATGTTTTTTATGTTGTTTTAATATACCAGACAAATTTTCACATTCCCATTAATGGCCGAATTCGTGTACTAATCATCACGTTTTTTACAAAATTTAGGTACGAAAAAAATTTATCTAAAAAACTGCTAAAAACGATTCTGAATGTTTTTTATGTTGTTTTAATACACCAGACAAATTTTCTCATTCCCATTAATGCCCGAATTCGTGTACATATCATCACGTTTTTGCAAAATTTAGGTGCAGAAAAAAATTCTCTAAAAAATTGCTCAAAACGAATCTAAATATTTTTTAGGTTGTTTTAATGCACCAGAAAAATGTTCTTATTCTCATTAATGCCCGAATTCGTGTACTAATCATCACGTTTTTCACAAAATTTAGGTCTGGAATAAAATTATCTAAAAAACTGCTCAAAACGATTCTGAATGTTTTTTATGTTGTTTTAATACACCAGACAAATTTTCTTATTCTCATTAATGCCCGAATTCGTGTACTAATCATCACGTTTTTTACAAAATTTAGATCCGGAAAAAAATTCTCTAAAAAACTGCTCAACACGATTCTGAATGTTTTTTATGTTGTTTTAATACACCAGACAAATTTTCACATTCCCATTAATCCCAGAACGTTTTTTACAAAATTTAGGTCTGGAAAAAAATTCTCTAAAAAACTGCTCAAAACGATTCTGAATGTTTTTTATGTTGTTTTTAACACACCAGACAAATATTCACATTTCAATTAGTGCCCGAATTCGTTTACATTTCATCACGTTTTTTACAAAATTTAGGTCCGGAAAAGAATTCCCTAAAAAACTGCTCAAAACGATTCTGAATGTTTTTTATGTTGTTTTTAATACACCAGAAAAATTTTCACATTCCAATCAATGCCCGAATTCGTGTATTAATCATCACGTTTTTTACAAAATTTAGGTCCAGAAAAAAATTCTCTAAAAAACTGCTCAAAACGAAACTGAACATTTTTTATGTTGTTTTAATACACCAGACAAATTTTCTTATTCTCATTAATGCCCGAATTCATGTACTAATCATCACGTTTTTTACAAAATTTAGGTCCGAAAAAAATTCTTTAAAAAATTGCTCAAAACGACTCTGAATGTTTCTTATGTTGTTTTAATGAACAAGACTAATTTTCACATTCCCATTAATGCCCGAATTCGTGTACTAATTATCACGTTTATTACAAAATTTAGGTCCGGAAAAAAATTCTCTAAAAAACTGCTCAAAACGATTCTGAATGTTTTTAATATTGTTGTAATACACTAGACAAATTTTCACATTCCCATTAATGCCCGAATTCGTGTACTAATCATCACGTTTTTTGTAAAATTTAGGTTCGGAAAAAATTCTCTAAAAAACTGCTCAAAACGATTCTGAATGTTTTTTATGTTGTTTTAATAAACCAGACAAATTTTCACATTCCCATTAATGCCCGAATTCGTGTACTAATCATCACGTTTTTTACAAAATTTAGGTTCGGAAAAAAATTCCCTAAAAAACTGCTCAAAACGACACTGAATGTTTTTTATGTTGTTTTAATGCACAAGACTAATTTTCACATTCTCATTAATGCCCGAATTCGTGTACTAATCATCACGTTTTTTACAAAATTTAGGTCCGGAAAAAAATCTTTTAAAAATTGTTCAAAACGACACTGAATGTTTTTCATGTTGTTTTAATACACAAGACTAATTTTCACATTCCCATTAACGCCCGAATTCGTGTACTAATCATCACGTTTTTTACAAAATTTAGGTCCGGAAAAAAATTCCCTAAAAAATTGCTCAAAACAACTCTGAATATTTTTTATGTGGTTTTAATACACCAGAAAAATTTCCACATTCCCATTAATGCCCGAATTCGTGTACCAATAATCATGTTTTTTTCAAAACATAGGTCCGGAAAAAAATTCTCTAAAAAATTGCTCAAAACGATTCTGAATGTTTTTTATGTTGTTTTAATACACCAGACAAATTTTCACATTCCTATTAATGCCGAAATTCGTGTACTAATCATCACGTTTTTTGCAAAATTTAGGTCCGGAGAAAAATTCTCTAAAAAATTGCTAAAAACGACTTTGAATGTTTTTTATATTGTTTTAATACACCAGACAAATTTTCACATTCCCATTAACACCCGAATTCGTGTACTAATCATCACGTTTTTTGCAAAATTTAGGTCCGAAAAAAAATTCTCTAAAAAACTGCTAAAAACGACTTTGAATGTATTTTATGTTGTTTTAATACACCCGAAAAATTTTCACATTCCCATTAATGCCGGAATTCGAGTACTAATCATCACGTTTTTTACAAAATTTAGGTCCGAAAAAAATACTCTAAAAGATTGCTCAAAACAATTCTGAATGTTTTTATGGTATTTTAATACACCAGACAAATTTTCACATTCCAATTAATGCCCGAATTCGTGTACTAATCATCACGTTTTTCACAAAATTTAGGTCCGGAAAAAAATTATTTTCTAAAAAACTGCTCAAAACGATTCTGAATGTTTTTTATGTTGTTTTAATACACCAGACAAATTTTCACATTCCTATTAATGCCCGAATTCGTGTACATCACGTTTTTTAACAAAATTTAGGTCCAAAAAAATTCTCTAAAAAACTGCTCAAAACGATTCTGAATGTTTTTTATGTTGTTTTAATGCACAAGACTAATTTTCATATTCCCATTAATGCCCGAATTCGTGTACTAATCATCACGTTTTTTACAAAATTTAGGTCCGGAAAAAAATTCTTTTAAAAATTGCTCAAAACGACACTTAATGTTTTTTATGTTGTTTTAATGCACAAGACAAATTTTCACATTCCCATTAATGCCCGAATCCGTGTACTAATCATCACGTTTTTTACAAAATTTAGGTCCGGAAAAAAATTCTCTAAAAAATTGCTCAAAACAACTCTGAATGTTTTTTATGTGGTTTTCATACACCAGAAAAGTTTCCACATTCCCATTAATGCCCGAATTTTTGTACTAATAATCATGTTTTTTACAAAACTTAGGTCCGGAAAAAAATTCTCTAAAAAATTGCTGAAAACGACTCTGAATGTTTTTTATGTTGTTTTAATGCACCAGACAAATTTTCTTATTCTCATTAATGTCCAAATTCGTGTACTAATCATCACGTTTTTTTACGAAATTTAGGTCCAGAAAAAAATTCTCTAAAAAACTGCTCAAAACGAATTTGAATGTTTTCTATGTTGTTTTAATACACCAGACAAATTTTCACATTCCCATTAATGCCCGAATTCGTTTACTAATCATCACATTTTTTACAAAATTTAGGTCCGAAAAAAATGTCTCCAAAAAATTGCACAAAACGATTTTGAATGTCTTTCCCATTAAAACCTGAATTCGTGTGCTAATCATCATGTTTTTTACATAATTTCGGTCCGAAAAAAATTCTCCAAAAAATTGCTCAAAATGATTCTAAAGGTTTTTCAAGTTGTAGAAATGCACATCGGATTTCCAGCGTATCGTGCCTCAACCAAGTGCTTTTGAAGCTGACATGGAAAGAGATGGCCTTATAAAAGGAGCTTATATCACATTCTGATTAAAGCCCGAATTCGTGTGCTAATCATCATGTTTTTTACAAAATTTATGTCTGGAAAAATTTCTCCAAAAAATTACTCAAAACAATTCTGAATGCTTTTCATGTTGTGTAAATAAACCAAACAAAGTATCACTTTCCCATTAAAGCCTGAATTCATGTAGTAATCATCACATTTTTTACAAAATTTAGGTCCGAAAAAAAATCCTCCAAAAAATTGCTCAAAACGATTCTGAATGTTTTTCTTGCTGTATAAATAAACAAAACGAAGTATCACATTCCGATTAAAGCCCAAATTCGTGTTCTAATCATCACGTTATTTATAAAATTTATGTTCGAAAAAAAATTTTCAAAAAATTTCTCAAAATGATTCTGTCTTTGGTGGAGAAATTTTTTTCGAACCTAAATTTTATAAAAAAAGTAATGATAACCACAAAAATTCGGGCTTTAATGGGAAATGGTACTTCTTTTAGTATATTTATAAAACATGAAAAACATTCAGAATCGTTTTGAGCAATTTTTTGGAGAATTTTTTTTGCCTAAATTTTATAAAAAACGTGATGATTAGCACACAAATTCGGGTTTTAATGGAAATGTCATAATTTGGCCTTCTATGGACAAGTGAAACATTGTGCCATATATCTATAAAACATGAAAAACATACAGAATTGTTCTGAGCAATTTTACGGAGAATTATTTTTCGGACCTGAATTTTGTAAAAAATGTGATGATTAGCACACGAATTCGTTATACAACAGGCAAGCGAAACGTTGTGCGATGTATCTTTACAACATGATAAACATAGTGAATTGTTTTGAGAAATTTTATCAAGAATTGTTTTTCGGACTTAAATTTTGTAAACAACGTAATGATTAACTCATAGGTTCTGCCTTCAAAGGAAAAGTGAAACTTTATGCGATTATTTTTAAAACATGAGAAACATACATAATTATTTAGGGCAATTTTTTGAAGAACTATTTTTTGGACCTAAACTTTTAAAAAAACTTGATGATTTGCACACGAATTCGGGCTTTAACGGGAAAGTGAAACTTTGTCCGATGTATCTACACAACATGAAAAGCATACAGAATCGTTTTTAGTAATTTTAAGGATTACTATTTTCGGAACTTAATTTTCTAAAAACATGATAATTAGCACACGAATTTGGGTTTCAACGGGCAAGTCAAACCTTGTACAATGTATCTTTACGTAATGAGAAACATATTAAAGCATTTTGAATAATTTTATGAAAAACTATTTTTCGGACCTAAATTTTGAAAAAAAAGTAATGATTAGCACATAAATTCGGCCTTCTACAGACAAGTGAAACATTGTGCCATATATCTACCAAACATAAAAAACATACAGAATTGTTCTGAACAATTTTACGGAGAAATATTTTTCAGACCTAAATTTTGTAAAAAAATGATGATTAACATACGAATTCGTTATTCAACAAGAAAGCGAAATGTTATGCGATGTATCTTTACAAATGAGAAACATAGTGAATTGTGTTGAGCAATTTTATTGAGAATTGTTTTTCGAACTTAAATTTTGTAAACAACGTAATGATTAACTCACAGATTCTACCTTCAAAGAAAAAGTGAAACTTTGTGCGATTATCTTTAAAATATGAGAAACATACAAAATTATTTAGGGCAATTTTTTGGAGAATTTTTTTTTTACCTAAATTTAAAAAAAAAAAAAAAACGTGATGATTAGCACACAAATTCGGGCTTTAACAAGAAAGTAAAACGTTGTCCGATGTATCTATACAACATATAAAACATACATAATCGTTTTTAGCAATTTTGAGGATAACTATTTTGGGACCTTAATTTTGTAAAAGTATGATAATTAGCATACTAATTGGGGCTTCAACGGGCAAGTCAAACCTTCTACAATGTATCTTTACATAATGAAAAACATATTGAATCATTTTAAGCAAGTTTATGAAAAACTTTTTTTCAGACCTAAATTTTGAAAAAAAAGTGAGGATTATTAGCACACAGATTCGGCTTTCTACAGACAAGTGAAATATTGTGCAATATATCTATAAAACATAAAAAACACACAAATTTGCTCTTAGCAATTTTACGGAGAAATATTTTTAGGACTTAAATTTTGTAAAAAAATATGATGATATGCACACGAATTCGGCTTCAACAGTCAAGTGAAACGTTGCGTGATGTATCTTTATAACATGAAGAAACATAGTGAATCGTTTTGAGCAATTTTATCGAGAACTATTTTCCGGACTTAAATTTTGTAAAAAAACGTAATAATTAACTTACAGATTATGCCTTCAACGGATAAGTAAAACTTTTTGCTATTATTTTTAAAACATGAGAAATATACAGAATTATTTTGGACCTAAATTTTAAAAAGAACATGATGATTAGCACACGAATTCCGACTTTAACAAGAAAGTGAAACTTTGTCCGATGTATTTACACGACATGAAAAGCATATTTATTAAAAATGTTTAAATAATTTTTTTAAATAATTTTTTTAAAAGTACATTTTTTTAACTACTTAAAATGAAAATCAAACCTTTAGTTAAATCCCGTTATTCATATGATTAATATATACATTTTTTTGTGGATAATATCTTCACTATATATATATATATACATTTTCAGTGGATAATATCTTCACTTATAAAAACAAGAATTCGCTATAAGACGCATATTCACAAGGTGGAAAGCTTATTTCTTACCTATTGTTAAGGAACAATGCTCTTTTTTTCCATGGTTAAAACCTTAATAAAAGAGCAATTTCTTCTAAGCCAACAACATTTGTATATTTCCCCTAAAACAAAGGCCAACCATTTCTTTTTTGACCATTAAAGTACACTTTAAGAGCCTTCAAAAAACCAATGTATGATCCTCAGAGTGATCTAATCACCATTTTACACCTTCAAAATTCACCCATTTTTTTTTTTCCAAAACCAAAACACAAAAAAATGGCTGACGAAGATCCTCAAGAACTCGCTGATCGCGAGCGGATTTTCAAGCGTTTCGACGCCAATGGCGACGGGAGAATCTCAGCAGCAGAGTTGGGAGACTCATTGAAGACTCTGGGATGTGTTTCTGCTGAAGAAGTGAAGAGAATGATGGCAGAAATTGATACAGATGGAGATGGCTTCATTTCTTATCAAGAGTTCAATGATTTTGCCTCTGCCAATCGCGGCCTAATGAAAGATGTTGCCAAGATATTCTGATTCTCTCTCTCGATTCTCTGTAACATCTCTTCTGTATAACACTTTTTCTGTAACATTACTACACTAGAATATGTTATGTTACGAGAGAGATGTTACATAGAATGTTACAGTTCGATCAGATCTTTTGTAACATTTTTAGTATCATAATAGGAAATGTTTCAAAAAATGTGACATAAAATGTTACAAATGATCCTAAGTGTCTGATTTTAATTCGGATCTTATGTAACATATTATGTAACATTCTTTGTACATAGAATGTTGCAAACGATCTGAGTGTCTAATTCTAGTATAAGTTTTCTTTTACATACACAAAACTTCAAGATTTTTTCATTTTTTATTGTTAATCTCATGTGGGCTTGATTTTTTTTTTTTTTCTTTTTCTTGTTTGGGTTTCTTTTAATGTAACATGATTGTTTGTAATAGTATACAAATACAATTATTTTTTTTTTACTTTTGTTCATCAAGAAAAGAAGCAAAACTTGTCTACTTCTTACATCTTTGATTGCATACATTAATTTCTCAGCACATGTATTGTGATTTCCATTTTTAGTCCCCATGTGGGGTGTGTTTTCTCAAGTTGACCATATTTTGGCCTTTGTTCATGAATCATCTTATTGAATATAATTTAATTTTAAAATTATTATCTCGAGTTTTTTAAGAGAATTTGTTTATATATCTGGAAAGAATATAAAATCTATAGCCTGATAAGGAACGTTTTTACAAAATATTATCAGGTAATAGAGAGAGGTGCTATCATGTTCTTATTTTTCGTTTGGTTGGAAGAAGAGTCCTGCAGTTGATCGAATCCTTATTTGCATCTTACCATTCTCGCTTATGATAAACTTAAATTCAACATTTTAAAATTTTTAGAGCAAAAATGGACGAAAATTTAAACATAAATAACGATTAGTACCAAAAGGCGAAATCCTTCGCCCACAGGGTTCCACTAGACTGCCCGATGCCTAGGTGGAGGATGTAAATCATGGTGATTCGGCGATTCTGCAGACTGGAGGTCAGACACTGATGCACACAAAGAACTACCCCTACATTAGAAAAATTAAAATTCCTACACTGCTGTTGCCAGCATTTGAACATTGGTCCTTGGTACTAACTCTGCATCCCCAGAATCAACTAAGCTACGTCCATACGAACCATACATAACTATTGGTGCTTGAAAAATATCGATTGTTAAGTAAATATTGAAGATTTCTTTTTCTTAAAAAAAAAAAAAAAATTGATAAATCACCCTGGATCATTTATTCGGTCATTTTTTTTTTTTTTTTGAAATATTCTATTTACAATTTTTTAGAGAGAGAAAGGTAAATGAATATTCAATCGACCATAAATAATAATTTATGGACTACAAATAACAATCAACGAACAAGAAAATATATAAATCCATTTCTTCTAGAACATACCTAATTTGAAACAGATTGATCAACTTAAGGAGGCTTCATGAATACACGTACTTCTCTTAATTTTTAATCTATAAATACTTCTTCAATGGAGGAGGCCAAGTACATGTTAATCATTGCACAACCATAATGTTTTTTTTATATATAAGGTTAGTTTAAACGAATATGGTGCTCAATTATTGAGATTGTACCCTTAATAATAATGGCACATGTCCTACAAACTCCATTACCCATACCATTAATTTTTTTTTTATACCTTCGAGAATATCGATATTAAGGATACACAATCATAATTAGTTTTTGTAGAATTATTTTTATTCGAAAGTTAGAATTGAGCCGTAGGACGTTACTGTGAGAAGGATTTAAACTTTCAACTTCATTGTGAATGGATGCACAATCTTTACTTATCAGACTCAAGCTACGGCCGTTGCAAAACCTATATTCTCAATTGGTAAATTTTTAATTTTGTTGTGAAGTGGTGTATGATCTTAACTAATTTCGGACTTGTTTCCCACTCGAAAGTTAGAACTAGGCGGTGACACGATCTTAATTCATCAGACTCAACCTACGGCCATTGCAAAGCCACCATTCTCAGTCGGCGTATGTCCAACTTTCAGGGACATTGATGTGTAAGATTGACTTTTATACAAAACGATAAGAAATAGGCCATATCTTTCACCCCAAAAGCTAAATCGAAGGAAAATATTTGAACTTTATCTCGAACTGTTTAAATTGTGATCAATATTGAACTGTTTGATCTGTTTGAACTGCGATCAAACGGTATCATGATAAGTGCAGTAAAATATCATAAAAAAACTTGCATTTTTCTTGTTTCATACAAAAGAAAATTACAGAATATCTGGGAAAAAACATATATTGAAAAAGGTAAAAACAACAGACTAGTTTTCTTCTTTAAATACTACTCACTGCTTCATAGAACAGAAGGAAGCAGAATAAGGTGAAAAACAAAAAAGCAGGACTTCATCTAAAAAACATTTCTCAAGTCCCATTTTGAGTTTTTTTTTTTTGGGCAATCTAAACCCTGCAAAAGAATGTAAAGATTTTCCTTTTACAAAAGCAGAGAATGAGAATGCAGCAGATATCTATACAACTGTAAAAAATTGCCCGACGAGCAGAGCAGGCTTCGATTTCTATATACAAGTTTGAAAAAAAACCTAATCAGTTCTAACTCTAGGAAGTCTTCTTCTCTTTAAGCAATTCATAGAATAAAATGGCATAAATAGATTTAAAAAGAAGAATTCACGCTGCAAGTTATTTTGCATTTTGATCACCGGCAGTAAAGATGATCGTCTTCTTCAAGCTCTGAAACGCCTAGCATGGCTAAAGCTAAATGACTTCTCATTTCACTTTTCGTCTGTTGTAATTGAGGGTAACACTCTGTCACACAACTGCTACCGGCCAAGTTAGCCTTTTTTCTAGAGTTCGAGCAATTAGCCTTCCCTCCTCTCAATATGGCTATAATCTCGTTGATGTTAGGCCTTCGGGATTCTTCACTGTGTATGCAGGCACTTGCAGCTTGAACCATCTGTGTTATCTGATTTGAGTATTTTTGGACAAAGTTGATCCGTGGATCAAGCAATTTTTCAGCACTTCCTTGCTGCAAAAGAGGCTTTGCCTGCAATAGAGAGGACTTTCAGTATCTTTTTTCTGCTGAAACGAACACCTAACAGCCGGTAAAGAAGCAACAACCATTCACTGAAAACTTATTTCCTATCCAACTGGTTTTTAGCCATATAAAACTATCCGATAAATCACAATCATTCAAGAAGCATTCAAAGAAACTAAGGCACTTGATTTAAATTAGTGGGTTAGTTGATCCAACACCTAACAGTACACATTTCATGAAACAAATATGCATGCTTTGATCATTCTGACATAAAAGAAAACGAAAGAATAGACTAATTTCCTTTAGAAGGGTTTCTTGAGTTCTATTATAAAATAAAGGCAAGTAGATGTAGCATCAAAAGGTATGAGAGGAAGACATGCACAAATAATATATTAGGCCACCACAGTTGTTGGTAATATTAACATTACAACCACCAAAGAATATTCAGAAGACGGCATGCCAAAGTAGTCAGATCAATTTGCTTCTCAAAAGATCAAAGTCAAATGTATCTATCCACAAGTAGATTCGTACAGAAAACAAGCATCCCATTAATCTCGAATCCAATTAAATAGAAGGCATATTCATACTAAAGATCTATCGTTATATTATCGAGATCTGCCAACAGCAAGTAACCGCAGGATAAGACATTCTGCCTGAAATTTGGCTTTTAACTGAGTGAAGCATAACAGTTTTCTACAATATACAGGTCTATATTTTCACAGAAAATAAGAAAGGGCAGCTCTGTTACTGATAAAGCAAGTAAAGCGGAGAATAATATAAGAAAGTAAATGAATCCATAACATACCCATATGACCAAGTTTTCCTCTCCTGGACCTCTTTTTGCCTCAATTGGCTTCCGGCCAGTTATAAGTTCCAAGAGGACTACCCCAAAAGCATAAACATCAGTCTTATCAGATATTTTCCCATGCTGGAAATATTCAGGGGCCAAATACCTAGAATTATATCAATAAGAAAACAAAATCATTCACTGATTAAGAAGAACTATCAGATGCTTGCTCTCCTGTTTTAACAAAGGTCTTTTGATAGTCAGATATCATACCCGAAAGTGCCCTTTACGGTTTTGCAGAGGAAGGGAACTGAAGGTGCAGGAGTCCATGTAGCTAATCCAAAATCACACAACTGCATTCAATACTGTCGAGATCAGAAACGATATGGAATACCGAAAGGAAACAATTGATCACTTTAAAAAGCTAATAAAGAACTCAAGAAAGTGGAATTTCTTCCTACCTTAGGTGACTTCCTGGAAGAAAGAAGGATGTTTGAGGGCTTGATGTCTCTATGAACAATACATCTTTCTGTTCCATTATGCAAATATCCAATTGCCTCCGCGATTCCAACAGCAACCTTGTATCTGATATTCCATGGTAATGCTGGACCACCCTTCACACCCCTCTTCTTCTCTGCAGATAAAATTCTTGTTAAATTAATCAAGAACATCATCCTAACCAATGATCAATCTTCAAAGAAAGCAAACTGAAGCCATACCGTGCAAATACCGCTCCAAGCTTCCTCCTGAAACAAATTTGTAGACCAAAAATAGCCCCTCCTCAGGATCAATACAAAAACCCAGAAGAGGAACAATGTGGGAGTTGTGGAGAGAGCTAGCAATCATTAATTCCCTGCAAAATGCCTTGGAAGATTCTTTATCTTCCTTATCTAATCGCTTAATTGCCACAGCAGTCCTCAAAAACCCCACTCTTCCTCTGAAAACATAGCTACATGCTCCTCTACCCAAAACTCTACCTATTTTCAACAATTTAAATACATAAATTGCAGCCACAAACAAAAACAGGTAATGAAAAAGAGAGCAAAACAAGCTTGTTCAATTTACCTTTAGAAAAATTGCGAGTGGCAGCAACAATTTCAGCATAGCTGAACCTAACCAAGGAATGTGCCACAGGGGAAATACTCCTCTCAAGAGACTCAATTCTTTTCCATTTCAGCTCCCTTGACCGAGAATCCATCATCCCATTATCCAAATTCACCATTAAAACAGTTGCAGAAGAAGATTTATTCACATGCATCGATTCAAGCTCAACTTGAGAGCAAAAACTGAACCTAAAAGAGGAGTGAACCGATTGGGGCTCCGCACTATTCAACTCAGCACCGCATCCACCAGATTCCGCAAGTAACCAAGCCTTATTGTTCTCCAAATTGTTACCCGCCTTTACTTCCTCCTTCTGATCCTCGTCGGAGCGCCGCCTCCTGCTAAGCGGGATAAAACAAGCCAAACCCAGATCCCAAACCATCTTGTAAAGCAAATTCGACCTGAATTTTACCTCCTCATCATAGTCAGAATACTGGTCAGTTGAGTCCAAAATTGAAGTGTTTGAAGAAAATGAGCTATGAAGAGGAGCTATAGAGTTAGTGCAATTACTTCGGGAAACCCCCATTTGAGAACGGATCTCTAAAAGAACACAGAAACCCAGAAACCAAAAAGATAGAAAGAATAAAGAAAAGGTAGAAAAAGTTGAAAACAACTTTGCTTGAAGAAGAGGAGAGAATTAACAAAACCAAGAAAGAAAAAGGGAAAAAAATGGATTCTTGAATAATGGGAGTTAGTATTTATATACATTAAAGAAGATGAAATGCAAAGATTATTCAATTGAGCTAGTTAAGATGGGAGAAGGTGGGGATGGCCCCAAGCAAAAATGGGCAAAAATGAATTTGGGGTTGTTGCTAGCTGAAAGTTAATGAATGGCATTATATTAAAAGAAAATCAAGAGAGAGAGAAGTGTGAATTTTGTCGAACTGAAAACAAGAGAGAGAATCAGAGAGAGATTCTCGGTGCTATTGCTGAACAAGACATAACTAGAACCCACCATAAGGGTGCGTTTCTTGCATAATTGAGACGCAGCCAGAGGTTGCAGAACAAAAAAGAAAGAAAAATTAAATTTAAAAAAAGAAGAAAGAATGGATTTTTCTCTTCTTGCAAGTTTGCGGGAAAAGGGGGATGCTTTGTCAAATTATTTTCATGGCTTCTTCTACATAAATTATATTTGAATTATAATGGGAATTATGGTTAACGAATTATTACCTACCTCTTTAGTGAGATAAAGAGATTAGGATGGTGGGAACTAATTCATAAATAATACATAAACTCTCGTAAACTATTTTAGATCGCGATATTTATTTTCATAAATAAAAAACAATTTATGCAAAAAAATTAGATATTAACTACGTAAATTATATGGTTTAATATAATGTAAGAAAATTTTATCATACACCGAATTCATAATAGAATTTCTATCTTACAATACTAATATTTACGTAAATGATTAAACTATATATGATCCGAGAAAATTATATGTCACTATTTATATACTGGATTCGTAACAAAATTTTTCAACGTCATATGAATATCTACTTATGAAAAAAAGAAATTCGTCTCCTATATATTGAAGTGAAATTCATAAAAGAAAAATGAATAATTAATTTGCAACAATGAATATCCTAGCAAATGTTAATCCATATTAGTTTGTTTTTGTAATAACACATAAATTTATTCTAAAATTCAATACAAATTTTTTGATTTAATACTCATATATTACCTTCAAGATAATTTAATTTTTATAAAAATTCAAAAATTAAATTAAAAATTTACCCACATTGTAAATAGAAAGAATTATTTTAAATATTTTTATGGTGAATTCCTTTTCTTTCTTTAAAAAAAGATATGAAGATTAGAGGAAAGGATGGTCCATGTAGTTTGGTGACCAATCAAATAGTGTAGTTTCCCTCATCCCCCAACGACCACCATTGACAGCCATAGATGAATCCTCTTTGTCATATCAATTAATTAGTACTACTAGTTTTTTTTTTTTTAATTAATTAATTAAAAGAGTTTTTTAGAGTTGTTGCCTAAATGAGATTATGAAATATGGTTAAGGTCAAATTAGTTTGGTTTTTGCTTGGTCACACATTTGGCTTTCATGCATGAGATTTCGTGTATTATTGGATTATTAATTTTTGTTTTAGGACAAGTTTTTGTTTCTCTTATGATCCTTTTGGGCAAACTTGTTATTGTGCCATGAACTAATTGTGATCTTCTCTCAAATCCAGGGGATTACTGTTTCGGGCACACGATTCTCTGTACCACTTTTTATATCACTCTATGTATTACTTTTCTTTAATAATATATTCGTGATATATAATATATGAGTCTTATTTGAGACAGATATCCCACATGAATTTCTCTAAAGTGAAAAGATTATTTAGGGATGATAAGAATTTTCTTGTTTTAAAAGAAAATCTTATCATTAGATCCTGTAAAACATTATGTACTACTTTTTTCACATCATATTATCTGTTGTGTTTGACATACTTTATTTTTTAAAATATTACGCACTTTAACAAACTAGGAGAGTATTAATGATACTTTTCCATATATACCATTATCCGGTTGAAATCAAACTATTATTTAGAAGCTTTAATTAAAACTTAATGACAGTCAAAGAATAATTTTAATCTGTTTGTTTTTTAATCTAAACAACCTAATAATTTTCTTTATACTTGTGTACTGTCCTTAAGGCAACAAATAATATGAAATAGATAAGCAATATTGGTCGAATCACTGAGATTATCTAACACATCTTTTAATATATTTCTTTAATTAGTAATTTTCCTCTATTTTTATCTTTTTAAAATGTACGATATATAAAAATTAAACGAGTGTAATTTATTTAATAAATATCTCTCTTTATTTATTTATTAAGAATAAAATAAATATCTTATATAAAAAATTATATTATTTTCTTAATTATTAATTTGTTAATTTGTGTAGTATATTTCACCTTCTTTGACCTCAATTCCAATGCTATGAACACCAATTGCTTGTTTCCTTTCCATGAAAAAAAAAGAAAAAATTGCTTGTTTCAATTTCTTGCAAAAAAATAAAATAAAACTTCTAAAACTTCCTTTCTTTATTTTAATTTATACTATATGATTTAATTCAAAGTCTTTTTTAAATTTACAAAATAAGCATTTTCTAAATCTTAAGATATGCATTTATTATATATATCTTTCAAATTTTTCCTTTTAATATTTGTACGAATTTACTCGATATATATCAAGAGTTAAAAATTCCATTACTTCACAACAAAAATTACAAAAAAATCACATAAAAAGTCAATAATTAATAAAAAAAAAATTCTCCAAATATTAAACAAATATTTAATATCCCTTTTTTTTAAGAACTAACTGGGGCATGCGTGGGAGCTGGAACGATTTGTTGGTACGATTTTTGGTGCAATAGCTTTTTTTTTTTTTTTTGAAAAAAAAATAATTGTGGGTCATTGAACACGTGTCTGCCAAGTGTCTTGATCTAAACATGGGACCTACCTAGATTAGGAATGATCGAATAAACAATTTTTATTTAAGTCTTTTTTTTTTTCTCAATTAACTTTTATTTAAGTCTTTAAAATCATGCTTATGATTAATTGTACATTCAAACTAATTACATTTTGGAATTAGGTTTCATCATTAGTTGAGTAGTCCAATCAATGTACTTTTTTACTTTTTGTGCTTTATTATTTTTTGAAATTAGTATTTTTTTTTTGAATTATTAATTATATATGATAGCTTAATAAGATGTTTTTATCTGATTATAAGGTATCCTGAGGGATTCGTACGTACACAAGAAACACTTTTAAGCGATATCATATTTAGATTAATTTTCATTCTAGTCAGATAAGACTATAAGAACGATAAAACTCTCTCACAAAATACAGCTAGATTATCAGGATTTAAATTCGAAATTCATCCCTACACGTTTTGTGGTGAGAAATTAAATAAGTTTACTAATAAAATAATATATTATTGAATATAAACATGAAAATATATATTATTGAATATATTAGAAGTGACTATGAAAGTGATTTTACATTTTGGAGTTTTCTTTTCAAATCTTTTTATTTGGAAAATGTAAGATTTAACATGACAAAAAAATAAAAAATAAAAATGTATTGACTTTTTTTTAAAAGAAAATCAATGGAAATGTAGACAATTGATTTTGACTATGAATGGGGCAAAAGAATGATCCATATTGAAACAATAATTATAATTAGAGGGAGATTTTCTTTGTCTTTAAGCATCTAATCACTAATTAATTATTAGGTGTTCATGTTTTTTTGTGTTTGGGACAATATGATCTTATCAATCTACTTGTTTCTATTAGCATGCTTGGTCACCTAATGACATAACAGCTGTGCTAATCTTTGAGCTAATCTTTAATTAATTTACATTTCCCAATTAAAGATCCATATTAAAATTTATCAACTTTTTAGGGACCGAATTGCAAAAAGAAAGATAAAATTCAATCTGTAAAAAATTTTAATTTTTTATTCATCAAAACAAAATAATGTCACTTAATTAGTAAAATTAATTACATTTCCTTCCCTGTGGTTTGTCTAATTTACAAATTCATCCTTTTACTCTGTATGACTACAAATATGTCAATATTGTTTATATATTCATAACTGATTAATCAATACAACTAATTTTAGTACAAAAAATTTATCAAAAAATAAATAATATGAAGTAAAAAGTTTAAAATATTATTTTGCTGGGCTGAATATTTGTTTATTGTTATATATTAAGATAACAATCTCGTTCATTACAGAAATATACTCGCAAAATTTGTTTTAAAAAGAGTATTATGGTCTAAATATATGATAGAAAATAAGAATTATGCACAAAGTATGATATTTTTAAATTTAACTTTTTACCTCAAAACTATTTTTTGATAATTTTTTGGGGGACCAATAAAGTACACACCGGAATATAAAAGATACACAATAAAAATTCAAAAAGAAAAAATTTTCCCCCTCTCTCTCTCTCTCTCTCTCTCTCTCTCTCTCTCTCTCTCTCTCTCTCTCTCTCTCTCTCTCTAAAAATTCAAGAGTGTTTTTCAAGTTCTTAAAGAAATTTAAGTAAAAAATGAATGATTCAAGAGTGTTTTTTTATTTTTCCGCGCGTACCTTTTATATTATCGCGCATAACTTATCGGTCCCCAATTTTTAATACTCAAACCAGTACTAAGAATTGATTAATTATGAATATATAAACGATAAGGACGTATTGAAAATTTATAAAAAAAAATAAAATAATTTAAACAAATCTCAAAAAATAAAATGTAATTAAACCTTCTTTAGTATTGGAAGATTAGTCAGTAAGGGTTAGCTAGTGCTGGATGGTAAAATTTTTTACTTATTGTTAAGATTTAGAACTCGATAAAACACGATATATTACACAATCTAAAATAAAAAGTATATTTTCGAATAAAATTTACGAGTTACCTTATAAAAAAAAAAAAAAACTTATCCAAATTAAGATGTTTGTTTCGCTTGAGTAATGTGGAAAATTATATACAATGATCCAAAAAAGAAAGAATGTCTTAATTCCTTTTCCAAAAGGGCAAGAAAGAATGTCTCCTAATTCATCCAATTTATTTTTGTTGTGTGATTAAAGGACAAATTAGGAATCTTACAAAAGTTGTCAAATATTCGGTTTGCTTCTCAACCCCATATATATACATATATATATATATATAGTGTCCAACGTGCGAATCAGATTCTTTATCCACGTTGCCAAAATTATAGTACGTGGCCGTTGGATTGGATCTCTGTAACATGGCAACATTTTGCATTATTCTGTTCACTGTATTTTGCATAAATCATAAAATGTAATATTGTTACTAAAAAAAAGCCTAATTCCTCCTCGTCAAGATCTCACCAGACTTTTCGACGTTCAAATGAAAGACGTAAATCATAGTGATTTAACGGTATTGTAGATTAGAGGTCAGATCTTAGTTCGTACAAGAAACCACTTCATACGTTGAAGTTCGTAGGATTTGAACTTTGGTCATAAGAGCGGTGTGGTTTGATGATGTGGCTCAAATCTTTTGTACTATTTTGTGTATTTCTTATTAATTTTGGTATATTTATTAATAAAATTTATAAAATGAAAGATAAATTTTAAAGAAAAAAGATAAACTCTAAAGAAAAAAATATTATAAATGAAAATGGTACAAAAAAGAAATGATATACAAAAGTAGTACAAATGATTATGAGTCTTTGTGGCACGATCCCATTACTTATATACCTTCACTTCACACGTTAAGTGAGAGGTCATAAATTTGAGTTACTTAAATAACGGTTTAATATCGCATATCAACATTGTACTTTTCGATTATTCCTAAAAAAATTAGTCGATAATTTTCAAATATTGAATTACGAAAATAAAAATAAAAGGTATAGTACTAATATCTAAAAGAAAATTACTTTCAACTCGAAAGATTAGAAAAGAAAAATAATTTACATATCCGCATGCATGCTACGTACCTTTCGTCATAATGGGTTGCACTTGTTAATATTATTTACTTTTCTGCACAGAAAAGTAAATAAAGGAAAAAATTAAAAATTAGAAAAGGTCATAGAAACGAAAGTTCCTGTTGATGTTCACAGCTTTATGTCCTTACTCATGAATTATATGACTTATATTAAGTTATATTATTATATTTATTGATTATATCTTCAATTATGTCATTTACAACCCCGGCGTATTTCAGATGCTTCAGCTTCCCTTGCGGGACAACCGGAATATAAAGATAATAACATAATTTATGAGTAAAGATATAAATTTAATTCATATTAATTTTTTATCATATTGAAAAAAACGATTCATAAATATGACATCACTCACAATCAATTTTTATTGCCAAGAATAACTTGTATAAAGAGAAAGGAAAGCAAAAGCGTTTGTCATCATTCTTTCTTTGGCCTTTTTGGATAAAATTCCTAAGGAATCCTCCACCCAAAAAAAAAAGAAAAAGGAAATTAATTTTGAATTGAAATTTATCATTTTGAATAAATATTGCATCGGCTAAGTGGGCGTGCCGGAGTGGTTATCGGGCATGACTAGAAATCATGTGGGCTCTGCCCGCGCAGGTTCGAATCCTGCCGCTCACGCTGTTTTTAATTATTCAAATTTTAATTTTTTTTAAAATAATATTATATATTAATAATTAAAATAAAATAATTATATATTTTAGTTCAATAGGCTTAACGAACAAGACAGTGTTAATGAAGCTTGAGTTCGACTCGTTTGCTTAGCAAACTGAGCTCGAGCTCTATCACAAACAAATGACTTGATTCATTTACACCTCTAAGTTAAATTTATAATCCAAAAAGAAAAAGAAAAATAATAGAATGCTAGAAGGAGGGCTTGAACCTCTGACCTTGTGATTAACAGCCACATGCTTTAACCAACTGAACTATTCCAACTAATATTTGACTTGTTTACATGAGCTCAATCCAGTGTATTGAATTTGGCTCCAGCTCGATTATTTGTATCCAGTTCTAATTTAATTTTTTTAAAGATATATTATATATAGTAATTAAAATAAAATAATTATATATTATGACTCAATAGGTTCGACAAGTAGTCAAGACATTGTTAATTAAACTTGAACTCTGTCCGTTTGCTTCAAATGGCTTGATTCATTAACACTTCTAAGTTAAATTTGTAGACAAAAAATAATAATAATAATAAAACGCTAGAAGGAGGGCTTGAACCTCCGACCTTGTGGTTAACAGCCACACGCTCTAACCAACTGAGCTATTCCAGCTAATGTTTGACTTGTTTACATGATCTTGATCGAGTTTATTGATTTTAGTTCGAATTTAATTTGTTTTTAAAGATACATTATATAATAATTAAAATAAAGTAAAATAAAATAATTATATCTCCCCAAGTTAAATTTGTAGACCAAAAAAAAAAAAAAAGAAAAATAATAGAACGCTAGAAGGAGGGCTTGAACCTCCGACCTTGTGGTTAACAGCCACACGCTCTAACCAACTGAGCTATTCCAGCTGATGTTTGACATGGTTAGATTCAAATATTCTATATCCACCATGAAAATTACAGCTTATTTTGGTTTATGAATCCTTTGGAATTGGTTTAATACATCGCATTACTCTTCAAAAGAGGACTTCACGCTGAATTTAATTATGTTTAATGGGACCTCATCATGAAGTGGTTTAATACCGTATGCTGCTATTTAGGTCTTATGCTCTTCGATTCCTCGCGGATTAGTTAATAACTCTCAAATATCGATTAAAAGAAAAAGATTTCGATTCAAGAAAATAAGAAACAAAGGTTTGCACCAAGAAACAATAAAAGATCCTTAATAATATTTGGAAGGGAAGTAGTATTAGACTGCTGTTTCTCACTAGCTATAAAGCTTTTCTTACAGTGAAAAAAGTCAAGAGCATGAGATAAAAACAAGAGCCAACTCCAAGAACTTCAATGAACATATATCTCTATACCAGATTTCAAAAACAGGGTTCTCTCCAAATGGTGGAGGAAGCTGCAATACAAAGTCATAACAGTACCAAAAGTACACTTTAATCTGCAAAAACACAAATAAGCTTCAAGAAATCCAATCCAACACATTTGTAAGAACAAGAACAGGAAAGGAAAGAGTCCACATTTTTGTTATAGCTGCTCCAGTCATCTTGTCTTTAGATTTCTTGGCATGAGAGAAGCTCCAGTCATGGCTGAAGAAACTGTTCTCAGTAGTAACAAACAACTTCAACAGGTGATGACCTGATCCGTTTGTCCTGCATCACAAGTTCAATTGACAAACTCCAACCATTTCAAGTAGCAACAACTGCATACAAAGCCATCAAACTCATGAAGTAGAAACGTCTAAATGCAATCGTCTAAAAGAGTTAGGAGAAGAAAGAATGTATAGTAGAAACAAAATCAATGTTCATGTTCCGGTTGCCTTTGGACAAAAACATTAGGACTGAAAATCTTCTTTTGCCTGGTTTTACTCGAATATATTCATTCACCTATTAGTTGAAGAAAAGTTTATCTTTCCTTATAAAGGACATTTCTCATGGCACACTTCCAATAAACAAATAAGCCTATCTTACAAAACAAACAAATAACTTACTAAATTTCCATACCAAGCACTCCAGGAAGAATGGCTCAAAGGAGCAGCAGAGTACTTTTAGTTAACCTCATATGTTGTTGCATGACCTAAAAGATTTCGGATAATACAGAGAACTAAGATAAATCCCTTCAGTGAATACAGACCAAGAGTAATAGTTAACGGTAACAAAAAAGGAAATGAGGAAAGGAAATATCTAAACACAATACACAATGGACTGCAATTTGTCCTTCTCATTACTTCTAAGTTATACCTAGATAATGATCCAAAATAGTGCCTATATAATATCAATATGCTGCCAATATTACTTGCCTAAGCGCTAAACCTGGCAGCAAACTCTAAAATAAAGAATCAAACATTTACTAGTAAAATTTATCATATATTACAAACCCTACCAATAAAAACTAACACTTGTTATGGCATATAATACAGAAAACAGAGAAGTAAAATGTTAACGTCCTCTGAGTAAAAGAGTTTTTATTAGCCTTTGAAGCTTAGTTCAATCCTGTTTGGAAGGGCTATGCTATACTCAAGGAGAGAACAGCCTGTGCCATGGAATGAGCATGCCTCAACAGTAACAAGTTTTCCACTTTCTAAGAAGTTCCTCATAAACAGGTGCTTTTCCAATTCTGCAGAGGCTCTGTTTCAACTTTGACAATGTAGAATCGTCCAATTTGATACCACGATCAATCATGTCCTCAGCATATTTAACAGCTTCCTGGACTCTATTGATATCACGAAGACCCACAATCAACAAATTCCCTGTTTCCTCCAAATCAAAACTGTAATTTTCAATCATACATTTCCAGACCTTAATAGCCATATAAGTGTCACCATTTTGCATATATGTTCTGACTGCTGAACAGCAATTTAAATGGCTGGGAACAAACTCATTTTTCACCATCTCAACGAATATAAGTGATGCCTCTTTTAATCTTCTGCTCTTAACCAAGAAGTGAAAAAATATATTGTAGGTTTCAGAATTAGGGAAAACACCATTATACACCATCCCATCTAGTAATGTTTTAGCAAAGTCATAATCCTTAAGTTTACAATGCAAAACAATCATGGAATTATACATGCCCGTATCTGGTTTACAACCATTTTTCCCATTCATTTCCTGCCAAATCAATGCAGCACTTTTTGTATCATTCTTCCTCACACAATCGTCAATTGCAACTTTGAAAAATTTCATCCCAGGAAAACAACCCCTCTCCTTCATATTTTTGAAATATTTCAATGCTTCTTGCATCCCATCAGGACCTTTAAGCAAAGTAGTCAAAAACGAATCATAAGCTGGGACATTACCAGGGTTCCACCCAATATCTGCCACCATCTCAGAGAAAGTCTGCCTTGCACTACCCCAATCACTCTCCTTTTCCCATCCCTCCAAAAGAATTGCATATGAATCAGCATCTGGCCTAACCATTTTCTTTGCATTCCTGAAAACACCCTTGGCCTGCTGAGTCTTCCCTTCCATACAAAGGGCACTAAGTAGAGAATTCAAAGCTATAGTATCTCTGGGACAACCATACTGATCCATAATCTCAAATGCCAGAAAGGCATCCTCAACACGGTTAGACATAGCATAACTACTAAAAACAGAGGCAAAGGTTGCTAGTGAAAGTAACTTTTCCTTTCTCATGGACTTAATTGCATCCCACATTGCATCAAACAAACCATTCTTGCCTAATAAGTCCACAACCAAGTTCCAAGCATAAGGGCTATGATTATCATTAAGATGGAACCCGGACCAGCGGAAGAATTTCACTGCTGGCCCGGGGAACCCATAAGACAACTTCAGAACTTCTTGGACATCTTCTTGAGAAACCCGAATGCCAGTATCTTCAAGCATTCTTTCAACATTCGCAGAAGGAGTATTGGCTAAAATCTCACAAAGTAATTTGATTTTTGGCGGCAAGTTAGGAACTTCAATATATGAAATGAAATTTGAATGCTTACCCATTTTTTGTTGATTAGAATCTTGACGTGGGATTCCATTGTTAGCTTGGTAATTTGATGCTGAAGACGAACAGGGCTTCTTGTAAGGGTCAACTTTGGAGGATGAGGAGGATTCTCCTTCTTCTTCTTCTTCACACAGGCGTTTCTTGTCCCTGCCCATGCTGCTGTTTTTTCATGAATTTGCAGATAAAGTTTGAATCCTTTTCATAGAAAAAGGTTTTTGAAGAAGAACAAGAACCCTAGCATAAGCACTCCGAGGAATTTCTTCTTCGTCGTTGATGATGCTCCACCCCGCCTCTAGTGACAGTATTTTTACCTTCCCCCAATTAAAAAAAGAACAAAAAAAACAGCTTAGATGCGTTCTCTTAGCTGACGCAGTCGCTGGGGAATGCGTTATTACCTTTTGGATGCACATGGCGTCATCTTGTGTTTTTTTGACAACCACAAGACGTCATTATATTCTGGAATTTTAGGGAAAAATTGAAAACCCTAGTTCTTCTTCTTGTAAATTCTGCTGAGTTTCATTTTATCAAATCCCTCTTCTTCTTGAAAGATTTCTTTGTGTAGATTTGATGACAATTTGAGAATCCTAAGTATCCGTCCGTCGGTTTCTTCCCAACTTTGGGGCGGAAAGTTTTTCTCTATTGTAGAGCTGCTTCTGATCATCTCTCTTTCCAAATCCCTTCTCTTCAACGGGCAACACACTACAATGTCGGAGCAACACAGTCCAATATCGAAACAAGGCTCGATAGTTCAGCAAGCTGGGTTTCTTCCGCCACCGCAAACAGTTAGTCAAGTTCAACCGCCCAAGAGTAAGAATTTTGTTTTTAGGTTTATTAGTTTTTGGGTGCCCTTTATTTATCGTATGTGTTGTAATGATAAATTTTGATCACTATATGATGGGTTGCAGTGGAATGATATTTTCATATTATGTAGTTGAAATGTTGTTGTGTTATGTTTTCTGATCCTTGAGGATAAATTTCAGCAATTTTTTCAGTTATGCTAATTTTGATTTTGAGAAATGAATGTTTGACCAGTAGTAGCTAGACAATGTGTTACAGGTGTTCCTGATCAGCAAAGATTTAAGAATAAGTTGCAAGAGTACACACAAAAAGCACCAACACAACTCCCTGTTTATCAGACTGTAAACGAAGGAACACAACATGCACCACAGTTCAGATGCACTGTTTTAGTAGATGGAACATATTATAAATCTCCAAACACCTTCCCGCAACGAAAGGGAGCTGAACAAGATGCTGCTAGAGTGGCACTGGACGACATTAATCAGAAGATTAAGGATGACGGACGTCCTCTAATTTGTGAGGTATCTTCCCTTATGGTCTCACCTACTGTCTTGATTGCCGTGTGCATTTCGTGTATATTTATTAAACTCATGTTTTATGTTAATGTTTGTGTGGGAAATATATTGTGCAAATATAAGTTTTCAAGCTTTGCCTCTGGCTCCTTTGTTTGTTATGACTGAATCATCTAGTGCCTTTGCCTTGTATCATGTAAATTTAGAAACATTTTAATTTTCATCTTCGTTCTTGTCTGGATAATAAATAACATTCCTGTGTAGAAGTAATCATGAAACTCTGTCTCTTTGTTTATTCATTGTTTTCCCTGTGTCTTTGAGGGTGGGGGGTGGGGGGCAGTGACCTTGAATAATTTAGATCAATGACGTTGATCAATTCTTATTGCTTGAAAGTTGTGGAGATTTTAACTTAAAACGTGGTTGATTTTTCTCTATTTCCTCTCATGTTCAGGATACAACTTTTTGCAAATCCATCCTCAATGAATATGCAGTTAAAATACATGTTGAGAGACCAACGTATCGTACAACGCAACTGGAGGGGCATCTTCCCATTTTTGTTTCTTCAGTGGATTTCAATGGAGTTAGTTACTCTGGAGGAACAGGAAGAAACAAGAAAGAGGCTGAACAATTGGCAGCAAGAGCTGCAATTTTATCAGCTTTAGGTACTATATTTTGTTCAATTGTATATGTTTCTTTTCTGTGGTCCTCTATATTATGCTCAAGAGTTATTTTTTGTATGGTGGCACCAAGTATCATCGAGTTCTTTGAATATGCAGATTCAGATCCTAGTCAAACTATTAGTAGCATTATCAAATCAAAACTCAAGCTCTACGCTACACTGAACAAAACTAAAGACAACAGTAGTGTTCTCAATGCTGCAGTACCTCTTCCCAACATAAGAGAGGACACTAGTTCGGACTCAAATAAAAGGAAAGAGGCCGGTGATGCTGGTATTGATGTCAACCTGTCACGTACTGGAATTTCTCAGCCTAGCTTGGATGAATCTGCTAGAATTCAGGCAGCACCAGGTTCCCTCCACGCATTTAAGAAACCTAAACCTGAAACCCCAATTACGGCAGCAGCCTCTCCCATTGTATCTGTACCTGCGGGCTCAGAACAGGTTCAGCCTTTACCGGAAGGGGCCTCTCCCATTGTATTTGTACCTGCGGGCTCAGAGCAGGTTCAGCCTTTACCGAAAGGGGCCTCTCCCATTGTATTTGTACCTGCGGGCTCAGAACAGGTTCAGCCTTTACCGAAAGGGGCCTCTCCCATTGTATTTGTACCTGCGGGTTCAGAACAGGTTCAGCCTTTCCCGGAAGGGGTTAAACGAAGTCGTAAAAGCAAGAAGAAGGCTAAAAAGAAATTGCAAGTTGATGCTCAGTAAGTAGTAATGATAGCTGAAGCCAAAGACTTTCATTAGTTACCAATTATCTCCCGTTTTGTTATTTCTGATCATTTCTTTAGCCAATTAACTATGTGTATGACATTGTTCATGAGGTGTTGGCAGCCTTTACCATAATTTAACTTTTAATCTGAAACCAAGCACATTTTCCTCTGCTCCTCTACCATTTCTTGGGTGTTGCTATTGAGCTACTGAAATTAATTGTTCCTTCTTTATGCCATATTTACTAACTGCTTTGGTCAGTGAAGATATCATGTTTTCCTGCAGTAATTCTGTGCCTACTATGAGATTTTTGGATTTTTACTTTCAAGTGAAAGTTGTTTGGCGTTACATTGTAGAAATAGGTTTCATTGTGAATCAGGGTGGTTTTGAGAGCTCATCATGATTAGTTTTGTAGTGTAACAGTCTACTCGGTAAGACATATCTTTGAACAGAGTTAAACGCTTGACAAACTCGGTAATTGGTAGACTATACTTAAGTGTGTAATAAACGGTTGAGAGTTGTCTACTGCAAGTATTTCCAGAAAAGAACGATAAGTTATTGGATCTTTACTGCAGATCTGCTAAGCAAGGCAACTGTATAACCATGGAAGTATTAAGTTTTTTTAGAACTTTGAGTTGCTCTGCTTGATTTTATTGCTTCACACAATAACTGACCAGCTTCTTAGCAATGACTCGGGATATTTCTAAACAAAATGAGGTCTGATGCTGGAATAAACCTGATGTCGCTGCAGTTTTCTTCTTTAATGATCTCAATTTGTACTAATGCAGGATAGTGACTGCTGCACAGCCTCTACGCCAAATTCCCCCTTGTCCAGTGACCCAATGAATAACTGAGAATATCTCAATTAGGTAATCAAACTTCTAGTTTTGTTCAATAGAATTTCTCTGTCCTAATCTTTTAAATTCGTGCATTGCATGCAAAAGTTAGTCATGTTCCGTTCTGAAACATATGTGCAGGTCTTGTTGTATTCGTCGCCCCAAAGGAAGCTGCTCGTGCTTGCTCTACCGCGTGGGAGATGCATCTTTGTTTTGGTAATTAGTAGACGTAGAATGTTATAAACTGTTTTGTAAGACAAAGTCGAAATGTTCATATGTGAGACTGCTATCTGGGATTATGGTCTTAGATACATGAATAAAACCTCTGTAGATGTGTGTTTTAATCTCTAGTGCATTACTCAATCCTGGCTTTGTACATTTCATTCTTTTGTTTCCTGTTTTGAGGCTTGAACATTGCTTCTCTCTGCCTACATAACTCTATGCCTGTATGAACATACAGAGGATGGTTTGAAAAGAGAGAATATCTGTTACCTTAGCGATCAAGAGAGTATTAGATGATACTTTCCCATATATATACTCCAATCATTGCCTTAATTCTTGTACATTGTCTTAAATGTGACAGATAATATAAAAAACGGAAGTATTAATGTGAATAAGTATTCTTTTTTTTTGGCTAGAAGAATGGTGAATGTATTAGTGTTAAATGAACATGGGAGTGATGGGATTATGATATCTTCTCAACTGTTTACATGTCTAAGAAGAAGAAGAACAAATCTCCTTAAGACAAGGAATTGTTCATTTTTCTTCCCAATGCTGCCAGCCTTTTAATTCATCTTACTTCTTCTTCTCAAAACTAACATGTGGATGACAAATCTTCATTGGGTTTCTGAAAAAAGATATATAACTCTCTCTCTCTCTGTCTCTCTCTCTCTCTGTCTCTCTCTCTCATCAGCAGCAGCAACAGCAGCAGCAATGGCTAAAAAAATATGAATATATTTATTCTTCTCTTCTGGTTTCCATGTTCTTGGTTATCAGGACATTTAGGTTCATCAACTTTGTAGTTAATCTACATTTGACTTCATCATGCTCTGGATCAGATCTTTTCTGTTCTTACCAGAGTTTATCTGTTTTTGTGAATGATTTTGAATTAATATATATATATTGATTTTGAATTAATGATTTATCTGGTTTTAGCCATACTTACAAAGTAAATTTTTTACTCGGGAAAGGTAAAATTTATAATTTAAGCTTTTTTATATGATAAGAATTAAACTCGTGACTTTATATTAGCAGACTCTATACGTACTGGTTTAAACTTCAAAGCTAATTTGCTTATCTACTGTTCTAAACTTGTCTATTTCAGACTCTGTGTCTTATTCCCAAATTCTAACTCTTACTTTGAATAATATGATATATATTCTTTAAACTCGTAACTTTACATTAACATTATCAATCTATTTACTAATTGTTTCGTAAATATATGATTTCTTATTCCAAGTGTTATTATTTTGATATAAGTAAAAAAAAATCAAACTCTTACTTCAAATCAAGACTAAGTCGACCTTTCTTATTTACCATTTACAGGCCTAAGGGGAGGTACTTTTTCTTATTCTTTCTTTTTCTTCACCCCTAGCATACGATTTCAGACAAATTCACCATAGACAAGCGTGAGATCGACATACAGAGGGGTAATTCTGCATCTGAAAACAAGCCATTCTAGAACAACCGAGAGCATGAGAAAGCTCGGGGAACTGGACTATTGTGCGGCCTTTGTTCACCTTTGGACACGAACTTTATTCCGTTCTCAGCGGAAACCCGGCATAGCAAGCCTCCGTGCAGTGAAGGCGGAGATCCATCCAGGCCCAGAAAAGTGAGATCCAACGTTGAATAGCTGCCCAAAAAAAAAACCGCCTTATCTCTTAATTTAAAGAATACGTTATATTTATAAGTAATATAAGTTCTTTTACACATTTCAATATATATTCATTGTTTATTTTTTAATTCTACCCTCTTTAATTCATTTTATTAAGCACAAAATAAAAATCTTATCTTAAAAATTACATTATTTTCTTTCATTTCTAATTTGTGTGCAAAGTTTAAAAGGACTTATATTGTTAATCGGAGATACTAGTACTATAGCCAGAGAAAGAAGAATGTAAGAATGAATATAAAAAGAGTTGGATCCACGTGCGTGCTTATGGTTACTCTGTATGTATTGGGAAAGAGGAAATGAGGAGGAAGAAACCCCCCACCACACCACAGCCTTCAAACTCCATAGTCCAGCTTCTTCTTCTTCTTCTTCTTCAGTATATAACAATGGAGGAATCTGAGACGTGGAGATGGCGTATCATCCGCCGTAGCTTTTGCTGATTTCCCCCATTTTTTCTCTTTTCTTCTTTTGCCTTCTCTGCCAGCTAACAATCCCCATACAAACACATTTATTATTTAAAAAAAAAAAAAACTAATATGCAACTAATTTTTTTATATATAAGAGGTCTAAACAGAGTGCACAATATTAATTAATTCAGACTTATCTTACGCAACGTGATTAAGACTCTTACTCGAAAGTTATGCTTAATACTCAGGGTTATGGTTTAGGAAATAGATACTGGCTAAGACTCTTATTTGAGATTTATAATTTGGTATTCGGAGATTATGATCTAATACATGAAGTTGACTAAGACTCTTACTCGAGATTTATAATCTGGTATTCGTAGATAAGACTCCTCAAAATTTATAATATGGTATTATAATTCTCACTTAAGGAGTTGTATTCGGCCTACGAAGCAGGAGGTTATTGGGACTAACTAAGACTCTTACTCGAGAGTCTCTTACTCTGGAGTTACGACCTAGTATCCCAAGCATGAAACTAGCTCATACTAATACGAGTCTGTCGCTTCTCATTCGTAAAAAAATATGTTGAGTAGGTGTATTTTGGCGGTACCCAAAATAGAATATGAGATTATTAATTCTTTCTGTACTGATTAAAGTAATTTTGCCTCTCAATTTTTTAGTACTGATTATGCCGAGTACACAGTACTGACTAAAGACCTACAAAACACCTACAGAAGAAGAGATTATAACCCACTTATGAGTACTTTACAGCGTCATAATAAGGATTCAAACTTTTGACCTTTCAAACATTCGTAATGTACTTATTCACTATATATCACACGAACTGAATTAATATGCATTTAATTTTATTTACATCTACAAACAATTGAATATATACATTTCTTGTTTCCATAACAGATTGGACTTTTTTTAAAAGAAATCTTTATTTGAATATAATTAGCACCCACAAAAAACTATCCTATTTAAAGCAAGGATTTGCAGCTACTATTCATTTGTCGTCCTTTTCTTCCCCAGTCAGTCCTCTCTCAGAACAGAGAGACAAAATCCATTTTAGTTTTTTGTAGCCATGGAAATTGCCAAAGAACATTCACCACCAAATACCTCAAACACTATGCTATTGATTCAACCCCCCCATTCATACTTTGATCATCATCATCATGAAGTGGGAAGCAGCTGTAATTCAGAGAAATCAAGTCCAAGCAGCACAAATTCTGATGGATTAGGAAGAGGAACTGCAATTATTGGTCAAGATTCTGTTATTAATTTTAAAGCAGCAGCTGGATTTGGGAATTTTGGTGGATCTTTATTAAGTTTTGATCAAAATGAAAATAGATTTCTTTCTCAGAATTGTTTTCCAAGAATGATGATTAATAATAATAATAATAATAATAATCAACAAGATGATTATTCAATTTGGGAGGATAATTTGCAGTATAATGCATTATTAGGCCAATGGCTTAGCCCATCAGAAGAACAGAACACCACCATGAATAATAGCAGCAGCATTCAAGATCTTGGAAGACAAGAAACTTTCCCCTGTAAACGTCCCTACTTGGTAATCGTCCTTTTACTTTTTCCCTTTTTCTCCGCATGTTTTGTACTGTCGAATTAATAATCATAGTAACTCGATAAGGGCAAAACTGAAAAAATAAGAAAAAAAGTATAATTTTACCTTTTGGTCCCTTTGCGTTGGCTCAGTGCTCATTGAGCCAATACTATAATTGGCTCAATATTGATCCCTTTATTATTATTCTTGTTAAAGAGATAAGTTTTGTTTTTTTGTAATTGTGTACATGAACAATTTTTTGTATATAAAAGCATTCCGAAATCATATACCACAATAGAATTAGACATGTTTATGCACGTTTAATGCATATATCTAAATATGTATAAGAAAAATTGGCTATAAATAGAGATTATTTATATACTCTTCGTTGTATATTATATACATAAACTTTATTTTAGGCCGGAAGAATGGCACTAAAATGTAAATGTTGATAATTACAGGGAGAAAATAGTCCACAAGCTATGAAGAAACAGTGCACTAGTGCAATTACAAAGATAGCAAAATCAAAGTCCAAGGATCCACAAAGTATTGCAGCCAAGGTATGCTTATAAAATTTGAGTTCTAAGTCTATGTTTTTTTTTAAAAAAATTATACCGAAAAAAGTCTAGCTTTTACTCGAAAAGTATAATTCTCTGATATTAAGTTGCTCGTGAATTTTAAAAATAAGAGAATATTATTATTTTTCGTAGAATCGAAGAGAAAGAATAAGCGAGCGGTTGAAGATATTACAAGATCTTGTACCAAATGGTTCCAAGGTATTTAATTTTCCTTCTTTTAATTCACTTACATGAAATTTTTTTTTAAAAAAGTAAAATGACAAAATTAACCTTAATTTGTCATGGCATTTGGCAGGTTGATTTAGTAACAATGTTAGAGAAAGCCATAAGTTATGTCAAATTTCTTCAGCTCCAAGTGAAGGTAAAAATTACCATTAATTAAGCTCAAATTCAAATTTACTTTTATGCCCCCAATAATTAATAGGAAAATAATGGGTTTTTTTTTTTTTTTTAAAGGTTTTAGCTACTGATGAATTTTGGCCAGCACAAGGAGGAAAGGCACCAGATCTTTCTCAAGTAAGAGAAGCCATTGATGCAATCTTAGCTTCTCAAAGAGACAGGAATTCATCATCAACCTCTAACTGAATTATTTAATTTAATTTTCATGCTTTATTATGAGAAGATGAAGAAGAAAAAGGGTACCTACAAGTAATTAGTTTTGATGCAATAAATAAAAGATTAACCCTGAACTCAATCGGAATCAAAATTTCCACTTTGGGGCAGAAGAAAAATTATAATATGTACATTTTTTTGGTTAATTTTTGTGCTTTAATTCTTTTTTCTGAATTCATCTTCTTTTAGAACTTGAAATTAGTAGTAGTAGTACTATATATGTACCGTATTTGGAAGTCATAATTGGAGTTCCTATTTAATTAATTTCTGTTAATTATGCTCTACAAACTTTTGAGTAATTCAATATCTGTATAATTTTGTTAACACGAGAGTCATCTATTAATAATTCGGAAGAGAAGGAAGAGTATAAGATCTTAAACAGCAGCACGAAGTTAGCATGTGATATTAAATTACTTTATGAATAACTCGAACTCAATACCTCTCACTTGATATGTCAAGTAGAATCACCTCGAGGCGTCTAATTTATATTCACTTACTCAAAAAATCTCCCTTTAATGATTTATAACTGTCCCATATACTAATACTTCCCTATCCCTGTTTTCAAAAAAACATAAGATAATAAAAAAAGTCGAACGCGCAAAAAAATTCAAATATTTTTCTTTCTAAAAGAGACATTTTCTCTTTACACAAGTTTTTTCCACTTGTTCTCTAAAAAATGTTGAAAATTTGAATATTTTGAAGTTAAAAATGGATAGTTTTGAACATTATTTATACAATACAATCAATTTTGAATTAAAAATTATAAAAACACACCAAAAATTTGAAAATACACCATCTGCACACTTAAGCTATGCTCTGCCACAAATAGGGATATCTCTATGCCAAGCCTTGGCGCAAACAATGAGAGAGTCGCGGAAAGGCTTGGCCCCAAAATAACCCTACTTGCCCCATGCTCTGGCGCGAATACCGGGTACCCTGCGTCAGGCCTTGGTGCGAGATTTACTTGGTCCGCAGCGCGAGGCAGCCTAGGTCAGCGCCAATGCCTGATTTTTCGATTTCGGTGTATTTTTTAAAAACTGTTTAATATGATTTTTAACAGTTAGATTTAAGTAGATCGTCATTTAAAGTCTTGGAATGTGAAGAGAAGTTGAAGAGAAATACGGTAGAGACAGAAAATGATTTCGTGAAAATAAAATTCTTTTACGCATAAATTTTAAATTTCAACGCATAATTTATTAGTACCCATAAAAAGGAACACTTATTAATCATTTACGTTTATGCAGTCATCGTCTCTTAAAACACATCATACTATCATTATGACCTTTGTATTTAGAATTCGATCATTTTGACTAAGTAATTAACATTTTTACGTATTCATAAAAGAAATATATATATAAATCATCACCCAACCAAAATAACACAATTCTTGAGATTAATGGATATTAAAGGAGACTTAGTAAATAATTTAGAAGTAAAATATATCTCACAAGAAAAAATTTAAGATATAATCAATTAAATGTAAATAATTCCATAATATTTTTTTTCATTTTCTCAATAAATTAAAAGTTAAATAGGCAGGACAAAGGCACGTGTGGGTTTTAATGAAGTTTTAGGCGTAAAAAGGTAGCATGGCATGCATGCATGCATATGCATTAATTCCCTCAGAAGAATTTTTTTTTGCATTCTCGGGTAATTATCTCCCTAGTCGTCACCCACAATTTGCATATTAATTTAAACAAAAAAGACTCTGAAGAATTAATATCTCTTGCCAACCAATTTCTATAAAAAATGATAAAATAAATAAATAAAAATTAACTAAGAACATTAGAGATCAGAGAATCTTACTTCTGGCCTTATTGACTAATTAAATTAATTAGATGCGATTAATTATCTATAGAAAGATTATCCTAAAGTGTATTAAAATATGCAATTAATTAATTAATTATTTAAGCGAAGACAATGTCATAGTAATAAATATATATATATATAATTAAGAAAAATAAGGACATGTTCTCCATTGCATAAAATTAACAGCTTTTTAACTTATTTTAAGTTATAAACTGTTTTGAAATTGTTCTCGACAATAACTTTTTATAACTGTTTCTGCTTCTGTTTATAATTTTTTAAAAGTATTTCTTTTTAATCGTTTAAAAAATTATAAACAATGGAGAACAGAATAAGACCTAAATATACTTTAAGTTCTGAATCAGTGATTAAATGCCCCAAATCAACGATAAGATAATTAAGTTAAGAGGGTTTCAATAATATTATTATAAGTAATTAAAAAAATTAATTAGGAATAAAACAACAGCTGTTAGCATGTTTTAGAACATGAGCGGATAATGTTTTTCGTTGTCATTCATACATCACTTCAAAAAATATACAAGTGGAGAACAATTCCTTCTAATTATTAAACTATACAAATAATAATACTTCTCTTATTAATATGGCATGGCTGGTTCGTGAGGCCTTATTTGAGTGACGTGAGAGTTAAGATTTTTCAGTTAAATTACGAATCGAGCCGTGAAGTCTCAAACTGGTATGGCCGATATAGCAGATCGAAGACTCTCGAGATTGGACCAACTAAGGAATCAGACAGTGTTTCTCGCTCATTCCAAAGAACTTCAGATCTGATTTTACACTATATATGATATTCCATTCCGACGTTTACTAGCTTTTTCCTTATTTTTCGTCACATTTTAAATTAATTTACTTTTTAAAATTAATTAATTTGAGGCTTACTAAAATTTAAAAAAAAAGTGTTATGAAGATATTTTGTGGCGGATTTTTGAATTGGATTAATTAGTGCAAAATAACAGCATTAAAAAAATAATAAATTATTATGAAGATATTTTGTGGCGAATTTCTCAAATTTTTATTCCTAAAATTGGCTGGCTGTCTCTTCCATCATTATTTTAAGTAAAAAAAAAAAAAAAAAAGAGTTAATAGTAAATAAATACAAGGAGGAATTGAGTTAGTGGTGAACAACGAAGTGAAGCTCCATCGAACTGAGCAGTTGCACGTGCGTGGCCCTATCTGTTTCCTTCTTAACACTGCTCCGTCAAAATTGTATAATATATTTTTTTATATATCTTTTTAAAATTTAATTTTTTAATATTTATTATAAATTTAAATTTATATTTTATAAAAATTATTCTGAAATGAATATATTAAATAGTACAGTAGAATATGTACTATTCAATCCCGATTACTAAGTAATTATTTTAATTTTACATTTGCAATGGAGAAAGTGTACTTAGAATCGTCTAGTACATATTTTTATATACACTTTAAAAGATTTATTTTTATTTAATATGATTTATGTTAAGAAAATTATCATAAAAGATATGTATTAAAAAAATGTACAATAAGATATATTAGACGATCCCGATCAAATAAATTGAGATAAAGAAGGGAAACATAAGACTTCAATAGGTTGTTGTGGGACTCGAATCTTTTGTATTATTTTATGTATCACTCTTTGTGCCACTTTTTAATTTGATATTCTTATTAACAATACATAATAAATAAAAAGTAAATTATAAGAAAAAATAAAACTTCCTAAAAAATATATTATCATAAAAATATAGTACAGAATATTGTTGTGTATGCGTGTGGAAACTGGAAACAACTTGGCGGTTCATTATTATTTTTTAATTTAATTATTTTCTTCAACTCCCGGACAATGCCCAAACATAGCCGCATGGCAAAATATATATATATATATATATATAATTCTAGGTCATATATGTTCTTTTTTTTGTAACTAATTCTTTGTGCTGCTGAATTTTATTTTTTTTTTAAGAAAAAGTTGAAAATTTCAAGCATTTATTGCTAAAGAGAAGACAACAAAAAAAAAAAATTTAATTTCAAACATCATCATAATAATAATAATAATAATTAATGTCCCTTTCTGACTTCTCCTAATTCCTTCCGACGCTTTTTCATAAATTGTTACATGTTTTTTTCTTACGTTCCTCAAAATTTAAAAGTATACGATTTTAATTAATTTGAGTGGATTTGATTTATAGAACAGTGATATAATCACATTCTTGCTTAAGATTAGAATTTGAATATGAGCGTTCATAATATTATAAATAAAGTTTAAATATTTAATCTCTTTCTCATATATAATTGGCTATAGATTTGTACGAGTTTATAAAAAATTTAAAAAAAAAAAAGAAAAAGAGTTCTCCACTGGGTTTCTTAGAAAAGAGATATGTGGCACCAGCCCTTGAACGTATGGGCTGTTGGCCTGCCAAATTGGGCCACATAAGCCCAACCCAAATACATCAGCAAATGCCAGCCAATAAGTTGGGCCTTGGATTCTAATTAATGGACCAATTTTCTCTGTCCGATGACTAATTCATCATCTTTATTTTGGTTAATTACAAAAACACCCCTATACTTGTAGTAAATTGTCAATTAAGTCATCTAAACTTTCAATTTTGATCCTGATGTACCAAAATTAGAGTTTCTTCGGAAACATTAACGGTTGAACTCTCATTTGGATAGTTGTTTGTCACAATTAAATTTTTTTTTTTTTGGATTTGGATTTGGATTTGGAGGGCAACTATAATTAATTCCTGTTAATTATGTCCTACAAACTTTGAGTACTCCAATATATGTCTAATGTATATTTTTTTAGCCTGAGATTCATCTATTAATAATTCGAGAGAGATTGGAGAGAACAATATCTAAAACAGCAAAAAGAAGTTAACACGTGACATTAAACCACTCACTGAATAACTCGAACTCAACACCTCTCATTTGACATGTCAAGTAGAATCACCTCCTGTTGTCTAATTTATATTCATGTACTCAAAAAAGTACTCAATTAGCAAACTCACATCTCCCTATAATGATTTGTAATTATCCCATACACTAATAGCTTCCCTATCCCTATCTTCAAAAAAAAAAAAGATAATTAAAAAAAGATAAATTACGTGCAAAAAAAATCAAATATTTTTCTTTCCAAAACACACATTCTCCCTCTACACTAGTTTTCTCCACCTGCTCTGTAAAAAAAGTGGTGATGTTTTGATGATTTGAACATTTTGAAGTTTAAAAATGAATACTTTTGAACATTATCTACACGATACAATCAATTTTGAAATAAAAATTACAAAAAGACACTGAAAATTTGAAAATACAACCATCCTTATACTTAAGCCACGTTTTAGCGCGAATGATGGTGTCTCCGTGGCAAGCCTTGGCGCAAACAATAAGAGAGTCGCGCAAAGGCTTGGCGCCAGAATACCTCTACTCGCCCCATGCTCTGGCGCAAACACTGGATACCCTGCGTCAGGCCTTGGTGCGAGGTCTACTTGGTCCCCAAAGCTAGGTTTTGACGCGAGGCAGCCTAGGTCAGTGCCAATGCCTGATTTTTCGGTATCAGTGTATTTTTTAAAAACTTTTTAATATGATTTTTAACAGTTAGATTTAATTAGATCGTCATTTAAAGTGTTGGGAGTGTAAAGAGAAGTTGAAGAGAAAGACGGTAGAGATAGAAAATGATTTCGTGAAAATAAAATTTTTTTGCGCGTATATTTTAAGTTTTAACGCGTAATTTTATAATTTAAATTCTCTTTTTTTGTTTCTTACAGTAATTCACCAAATATTAATTTTTAATTTTATATTTTTTAATTTATTTATTATCTCTCTTCCTTCTTTCTCTCTCCTTATTTATTAAAAATAAAATAAAATTTTTATCATAAACATAGAAGAATGTAAGAATGAATATAAAAAGTTGGATCCAAGTGCGTGCTTATGAGTTATGGCTACTGTGTATGTATTGAGATTTGAGGAGGAAATGAGGAGGAAGAAACCCTACCCTCACTTCCCCCGCCACACCACACCCTTCAAACTCCATTAGCCCAGCTTCTTCTTCTTCTTCAGTATATAACAATGGAGGAATCTGAGACGTGGAGATGGCGTATCATCCGCCGTAGCTTTTGCTGATTTCCCCCATTTTTTCTCTTTTCTTCTTTGCCATCTCTGCCAGCTAACAATTCCCATACAAAAACATTGATTATTTTAAAACACTTCCCATCAGAAATATAACTTCTGATAAACCGATTAAAAATCGTTAAAAAATATTTATTATAATTTTTAATTTTACTTATCTCTTTATTTATTTATTGATCTCCATCTTCTATAAGCATTAAAGTATTATAAGCAAATAAAAAAGCAGTAACAATTGTGTATATAATTGAGTTGAGTGTCTTGAAAGAAAATAGTGTAGAAAAATCTCGGACAATAAGTAGAAAAAATGGCAACAAACTCATCAGTAGAACAACAACAGGAAAAAGATCAAGAAAAGTTTAAGGGAGTTGCAGATTTTTATGGTGAAATAACTGGAGCTTTGGAGGACAGTTTGGGTGATCACTGGCACCATGGATACTACGACCCTGGTTCTACCGTTTCCGAATCTGATAATGCAGCTGCTCAAATTCGAATGATTGATGAGGTTCTTCGATTTGGTTCAGTTTTTTCAGCAGGTAAACTACAGTTGCTCCCATTTTTCTCTTTTTTCTTTGAAGTTGATTAATGAATCTTTTTTATGAAAAAAAATATGTACAGGGGATCAAGAAAATAAACCAAAAAGAATACTGGATATTGGGTGCGGCATTGGCGGCACTTGCAGATATCTAGCAAGGAAATATGGTGTCCACTGTACAGGCATCACCATTAGTTCTGGAGAGGTGGAGAGAGCTCAAGCTCTTGCTACTGCCCAAGGATTACAGGAAAAGGTATCCCATTTTTTCATTTGTTATATTTCACTAATTTTTTAATATTTTTTAATTATCATATTATGAAATTAATATAATATTATGAACTTTTTTCTATTAAAAATAAATTTTTAAAATTTTTTAATGTGAAATTTTGTAGAAATTATAATAAGTAGAAGAATGAATTTGAAAAGTATTTTAATCTAGTTTTACTTACCGGCTAATTATCAACAGTGGGATTGTTGTTAATCAAAGGAGGATGAAAAAGTGTATTAAAAAAATATATTGCGTATTATAAATATATAATTATAAAATAATTTTAAAATAAGATATATGAAATTAAGCGAATCTCATGATATATGGTTATCTCCGATAATATTATATGCATTTAACATGTCACGAAGGATGAAAAAAAATGAAAAATATGATATTGGACTAAAGTAAATAAATAAAAATTTTAAAGGATCAAATTTGAATTAAATAAATAATTATAGGACTCATATTTTCAATCTAGTTGATAATGTTAAAATTGTTTGGGCTTAACTCATCTCAAAAAGTAACTCAAGAGATCTCCTAATGACTAATTAACTATTGAGTTATCTTTTGAGGTGAATTAGGTCCACTTTTAAGTTATCACTTGTTAGGCTTCCCGTGTTGGGCCACCCTCGCAGATGTCCAGTCCAGCAAAACTTCACGCTCTAAATGTCCGGTCCTTGAAAATCTCACATGATTAATATTTACAAAATAACTTTTGTGGTGAGTTAAGCTCAAATCTAAATTCTAACCGATACAACTGCTTGAAATTGCAGGTTTCTTTTGAAGTGGCTGATGCTTTGGCTCTACCATTTCCTGATGGACAATTTGATCTTGTTTGGTGCATGGAATCTGCCGAACACATCCTTGAAAAGGAAAAAGTAGTTTTTTTTTTTTTTTTTTTTGGAACAATTTAAAAATTATAATAATTGAGATATAAACAATTAAAAACTCATTTAACAAATGCTAAACAAATCCCTTTGAAAAATGTATTTTGACTAAGTTTTATTTTCTTAATTAATCATGATTTTTTTTTTTTTTTTTGGCATAGCTTGTCAAGGAAATGGTTCGCTTAACGGTTCCTGGTGGTCAAATAATTTTAACATCTTGGTGTCACCAAAATTTATTCCCATCGGAACAATCCTTGCCATTAGATGAGCAAAAATTTATTAAAAAGATGTGTGATTTGATACTTGTGCATTCGTTCTGTTCTGTAAATGAATACATCAACTTATTCAAATCCCACCATGTTGAGGTAATTAATTAGTTGGATTTATTTGGTTTGAATTTAATAATTTAAAAAAAGTACGTAAAGTTCAAAATAATAAAAAATAAATTATTTTTATATTTAAATCTATTTCAAGTAAAAAAATTAAATATACATAATTTTTGTCGTCTATTTAAAAATATCTGAAAATAGATCTCTATTGATGTTAATATCAAAAATATTTTAAAAAATATGTCAACAAAAATTAAAATTAAGTGACAGATCACTTACCACAGACACAAAGTTTTTCTTTTTTTTTTTTTTTTTTAACTAAATGTTCAGACATAATATTTAAAATTTGTGTTATATGATGAGCAATAAAATCTAAAATATACCGCTAAGAAATCACAGCACTTTTCTATTTACTTTTGACCAGAGGGCATAATATAATTAACTTTCTTATTCAAACAACCCGTGTGAGGGATAGTTTTGTCAATAAGAATAGCGATACCTTGCCATGCATTTCACATTGAAGAAACAGTTGGATTTCATTGTGTAGTTGATAAATTGATATTATGAGTTATACATAAAATATTTTTAAATAAAAATTATTTTTGAATAAAATTAAAAAAGAATAAATTTTTTATGTATTGCAATTAAATGGTAGGATATGAAGACAGAGGATTGGTGCGAGTATGTTAGCCCATTTTGGACTACAATGGTTGGATCTGCATACACAATTAAGGGTTTCTTTTCACTACTTTGGACAGGCGGTAAGCTACTTCAATTATAAGCAAGTTTATTTATATTACACAAACCCCCCCACTTTTTTTTAGAATTACCATTGCCCTCCCTTCATGATAAATATCTTCACCAAAACTCCTCAATCATGATTTCTTTAGAGATTAAAATTATTCTTTTTCTTCTTTACCCCTTTAGATGATAAAAGGGCTTAAAAAGAATAAAATCATATGGGATTTTTTAAAGTATTTTTCTAATTTAGTAGCAAGATAAAAAATAAAGAAAAGAATATTGCGCATCATATTCATATTCAATTAGGTCATGTACTCTACTGAGTATAATGTGATTCTGCCACTATATATATCTATATACACACGTTATCGAGGATTAGAAAATAATAAAGTGGCAAGTCATGAGTGAAATTACTCAAATTTATATATCTATATATTTTTCTTTTTTATAATATGTCAAATCTTGATTAATTATTTTTTTTCTTGGTGTAAGGATGGAATTCTCTGAAATTTGTTATGGGTATGAATATGATGATCAAAGCATACGAGAAAGGTTTGGTTAAGCTTCTTGTACTTTCATGCCGAAAACCCAAATAAGAAGATCACCAAAGTTTCCATGCTGGAGAAGTGAAGATCAATTTCCTTGTGTGTTTGAAGCAAAAGTTTCCAATTAATTATATAATTTCTTGAAATAAAATTAATGATATTTTAATTGTTTAAAAAATAAAGTACTTTATATGTGGATGATTCTCGCTTAGGAGTTGTATTCGGCCTATGAAGCAGGAGGTTGACTCGATCTATGGCGTCCCTACAAAGGTTGGGGTTATGACTTAATAATCGACACTAACTAGGGCTCTTACTCTGAGTTACAACTTAGTACTTAGGGTTATGTCCGGGTACGGAATTAGCTCATACTAAGGGGAGTCCATCGCCTCCTATTCGTCAAAAAAGATGTTGAGTATTTGTATTTCGGTGGCATTCAAAATAGAATATGAGATCATTTATTATTCCTATATTAAAGTAATATTGTCCTCAATTTTTTTAATATTGATTATGTCCTAGTACGCAATACTGACTAAAGACTCTTGCTTTGGGGCTGGACTTGACCTACAGAACAACTACAGAAGAGGTTATAACCTAGTTATGAGTATTTTACGACATCATGATGATAAGACATCATGATGATAAGGACTCAAACGTTTGACCCTTTAAACATTCGTAATATACTTATTCACTGTATCGCACAACTGAATTAATATGCATTTATATTTTGTTACATCTACAAACAATTGAATATACATTTATTGTTTCCGTAACAATTGGACTTTTTTAAATCTTTACTTGAATATAATTAGTAGCACAAAAACTATCCTATTTAATGCAAGGATACTGTCATTATGAACTTAGTGTTTAAATTTTGAATTCCGAAAGGGCCCACATACTTCTAATAAATTATCAATTAAGTATCTAAACTTTTAATTTTAATAATGATGTACCCAAATTAGGGTTTCTCCATAAACATTAACGGTTGAACCCTTATTTGGATACTTGTTCATCACAATTAAAAGTTTTTTTATTGGTAGAATTCCAAATTAGATATTTAATTATCAAAAGAAAAAGTTTAGAGACTCAATTGACAATTGACTATAAATACGAGGATTTTTTTTTAATTAACCTTCTTTATTTTTTCATTTTTTTCTTTTTTGTTCTAGCAAATTTTACGAAAGAGTTCATTTTCACGTTTATAGATATTTGTTCTTCAAAATATCCTTTTTTTTAATAATATTATGAAAGAAGTTACATAAATTCTTTTCCCAATATTAAATATTTGATCATGTACCAGATATAAAATAAAATAAAATTAAAGGCTCCTTAATACTTTAATAGCGGTATACATTTCTTTCCTCGTTTGGTACAAGTTTCGTCATGATCTCTTTTTTTTTTGCATTTCAATTAGATTTAAAATCTAAAATTCTTTTATTTTTCTATTTTTAATCTCACATCTTTTCTTATAATTATTAATCTTTTACGAAAATTGGGTAAGGAATATCACTTGTTTATAAACTTACAAGAGATATTATGAAGTATTTCGTATTGGGCAGAAGGTAGTGAATGCATTGATACGGAGAAGTTGGAATATAGTCAGTGTGCCACGAGTGACTCCTTTTGTCACTCTGTGGAAGGATCGGATAAATGGCACGAGTCTTTGTTATGCCATTGGCCTTACCCTTACATGTTGTTCATGAATGGGAGTAGTAGGACCCTTTTGGAAGAGCTATTGGGTATGTCACACAGGTTAGTTACCTAAAAGTCTTTCTTTTCCGGCTAGGAAGCATATGAGGATGCTGAAACTTGTTGCTGTTACGACTAGTGCGAGTTGCTCGTCTCTTTGGTTAGCTCGCGGTGCGCGCGTTTTTTGTTTCGGTACCGGCCTTACTCGATTTCCTTTCTGATAGGAAATCGCGGTGTAAATTATTCAATAACTTTCAAACTTTTCTCAGAGAAGATGTCCCAATTTCTCTTCTTTATTTTTTATTTTAACTTTTTTTATTTTATCAGAGCCCAAAATACGTGAAAGGTGGGTGGGGGAGAAGGAAGCGAAACCTCTAATCGACCTGAACACATAAAAAATTATCGACGTCGAGAGAGATTTGAGATTTCATAAATAACTCAGTGAGTGCTTTCTAAGTAAAATTCGACTAAAATTGAATCTTTTCGCAGTTTTATTGTAAACTATTTATAGAAATATATTAACAAGTATTTTAAAAAATGTATTATGCGATTAAATATTTAAATAGTGAAATAGTATTAAAGTGTCTGAAATTTCTGTTAGAGATATAACTCTTGACAGGAAAGCATGACGACAATGATAACTAACAGGGGACAGCAGGAGATATTTATTACTCTTGGTCAAGAACATAAACAAATTTCCAATATTTTTCCCATTGATTTCTTGGCAAGAAAATGGTCCAATTTCAGGTATTTCTTTAATTATTACTATTAATCTGCAGATCTCTAATCTGTAGAGTCAATCAAGGCATTTATATCCATCTCAAAAATCATCCCGCTGCCATAGAAGAAGAAGAAGAAATCAAGAAATGGAACTGGAAATTATTGAAGTAATCAAGAAATGGACAGAAGGTGAAGTAAACAATTTCATCAAGGTATGGATAATAGTATTCATATCTCTAATCTACATCTACTATGTTTCCAAATTTCTCCCAAAAGGAATTTTCAGATTCATTTCAATTTTTCCAGTAATCTGTTTAAATCTAATTTTACCACTAAATCTTCAATCAATTCATCTTGGTGGTGCCACAACTTTCTTCTTAGTTTGGCTATCAAATTTCAAACTCCTCACGTTTGCATTTGGTAAAGGCCCTTTAGCTGAATCATCTTCAGTTTCAGTATCCAGATTCGTTGCTTTAGCTTGTTTCCCAATCAAGATCCAGAAAAACCCACTTCAAATAAACGATAATAAACAAAACCCAGATTTTGAAAATGGAAAAAATGGTCTTAAATCGATTTGGAATTATGGGATTAAGCTTGTTCTTATACCTCTGTTTCTTCAAGTTTATGAACATGGTGAAAAGCTTCTCCATCCATGGCTGATTATGGCTATAATCTCTATTCATTTATACGTTGGGCTAGAAATTATTCTCGCCATTTTTGGAGGCTTGGCTAGAATTTTTCTTGGTATAGAATTAGAACCACAGTTTAACGATCCATACCTTTCTTCTTCACTGCAAGATTTTTGGGGAAGAAGATGGAATTTAATGGTGCCCCGAATTCTTCGCCCGTCAATATACGACCCGGTATTGGAACTTTCAAGTCGGGTAATGGGCCGTAAATGGGCTCCTCTACCAGCAATATTCAGTACATTTCTTGTATCCGCCCTCATGCATGAGGTGATGTTGTTTTATTTGGGTCGGGGCTGGCCCAGTTGGGAAATGTCGAATTTCTTCTTGCTTCATGGGGTAGCTTTATCAATGGAGGTTGCTGTGAAAAAGGCCTTGAGGATGAAGAAGAAGAATGGCCGCAACTATGAATTGCCTTGGATAATTGCAGCTCCATTGACGATTGGATTTGTGTTTTCTACTGGAATTTGGCTGTTTTTTCCTGAATTTTTGAGGTGTAAGCCTATGGATAGAGCTTATAAAGAATATGCAGCTATGGCGGAATTTTTTGGGGATGTTTGTAGAGCTTTGAATTTGAAGGGTTTTACTATTAATGCTAATTAATACAAGGAATGTTTTTATTTTACTCAATATATCAAAATCCCTTTTCACTATAAATGCCTGAGATATCAAAAATTCGAATTTTTTTATCGCATCTTAAAATAAACTTTATAAACTCTTTGTAGTTTAAGTCTGAATTAATAAGAGTACGTGTATTTCGAAATATCGGACACTTATTAAAGATATGCAAAAATTATGTATTTTTGTACAATTTTTTTCGGTTTCAAAATTTATATGTCACTTCAAAAAAATCAAGAAAAGAGTATTAGATGTATAAAAGAAGAGTAATGCTAAATGGACCAATGTTAAGATAATTAATGGACTCGATTAAATGTGAAGGGGTCATTTTTGCACAAGAACAAAAAATACTTTTTCTTTATTTTTTAAATTATATCCTTAATTAATTCAATTAATTAGTTAAATGTCAATCCAATAATATTTTTTATAAAAGAAATATCACATAAGTTGGTACAAAAATTTGTTCGAAACAAAATTAAACAGAAGAAATCGTCGCTCATTAATCATCAAATACACTTTTAATATATTTTTAATATATTATAAAAAAATAGTACTAGACGATCCTGACCAAGAGAAAAAGATGAGGGGTGGGTAGTGTAATGAAAAGAAAAAGTTGGGGAAAAAAAGAAAAAAAAGGAGAAAGGTTGGTTGGTGAAAAAAATAACTTGAAATTCAAGAAAGGAATTTTTTTTTTTTTTTAATTTTGTTGGTATATTTGAGAGGATATGCGAAACTTGTACTCTACGAAGTCATATGTGGCAAAAGTGAAGCCAAACAGGGCCCCGTTTTTCTCCTAATCTTCCCTTCAAGGCCCCCCCCACCCCCCCCCCACCAAAACCATCGACCAAGCCTCCATGGAAAATAAAAAGCATAAACTGGGATAGACGTAACTCAATTAGTTTTGGAGTTATAGAGTTGATAATAAGGTTAAATTTTGATAATAACAGCATGAGAATCTTAATCTCTTCAATATGAAGGTGGTTCTTTATGCGCATTAGAATCCAACTTCCAAGTTGTAAAGACGTTGAATCACCATAATTTACTTCCTTCATCTAGACGTTGAGCCGTTTGATAAGAGTTATAAATATGTAAATGATAAAAATTTCGTCTTTTAGTAACAAATAGGAAAGAATGAGGAGGAAGGGATTGCATTAGTCTATCAAATTGAACCAACGCTCATAATTTGTCTTCCCACGTGGAACATAAAGGAAGCCTTTTAATTTTTCCAAAATTTTAAAATTTTTTAATATAATGAAATTCTGATTTTAGAAATAAAAGCATTAAGTAACTAGATTATGAGAAGAAATTAGTGTGTCGATTCGTTTGATTATATCATGGGTAGATTACATTTTCTCCCTTGAAGTGGGTCTAAATTACAATTTTACCCCTTTATTTTATATAAATTATAAATATATCTTTTATATATCCATAACGTATATTTTATACATACTTTAAACTTTTTACTACAACTATTGTTTTTTGATTAATTGTTCGTAGTAAGAATTAATTAACTATGAATATACAAAATATAATAATGTATTTATAATTTACACAAGCTAAAAAGATGAAATTGTAATTTGGACAAACCTCAAGAGAAAAATATAATATCCACTACAATTAATATGTAAAAAATTAGAAAAAAAATATATTTCGCTTTTATATCTAATATAAATGAAGAATGCTTTAGCAAAGGTGTGTTCCTTATGAATTTTCTTTTTTTTTTTTCCCTTTCTTTGAAATACTCAAAATTTGAAGAAAAACAAAATGGGAGAATATGATTTTTGTGGGGGTGCACAATTGTAATTTTAACTTTAAACTTTGTCTATTTTCTTTTTTTTTTTTTATGAAAACTATTCTCAATGTTTTTTTATCAAAAGACGAAATCCGTCATCTTCAAAACCCTCATCAGATATTTAGATGGAAGATATAAATCATAACGACTCAACTGTCCTGCAAACTGGAGGTCAAGTCTTGATGCGCACAAAAAGTCACCTCCATATAAAAAATATTAAAATTCTTATATTACCGTTATCAAAATTTAAATATTAATTTTTATTATTAATTTTGTAACTTCATAACCAAATGAATTACGCTTATGCACCCTATCGCGTATTATTTTCTTGTTGAGACATGAGAATTCAAACGTGGAAATTGAGTAGATTTGAACAAAAAATAGTCGGCCACGAATTGAAATTCTAACTAAAATTAGGCTCGACGACCCCTGACGTTTCTTGTCATATCCCCCCGCTCCCCTATATTCCGACGGCTTCTCGTGCTATGACAAAATTGGATTTAGTCCACGTAAATATTTCTTTCCTTTTTATACGAATATATATATTTTTTTTCAAAAAATTTATTATTTTAATAAATAAAGATAATATCAAATAGTATTTATATATATTTAATTATGGTAGCGATAATTACTTTTTCTTCATGTAAATAATTTTAATGCATTAATAAATAATTGATACGTGTACATTCATTCAATGAACAATCAAAACGTGTACTACTATGTGTTTACTTGTATCAAATATAAAAAATTGTGTATTAAAACAAGGGAAAAAAGTAATTAGTGAATACAAATTTAATTCAATGGCCCACATTTAATTTTTTTCACTTGAAGAAAAAAATGCTTCTGTATTATAGAATTTTCAACATTTCATATATACCTCTATCCAGTTAGAATAAATTAGATATTTAGAAACTTTAATTATAACTATTAATAATAGTCAAAGAGTAATTTAGTTTATTTTCTTTTGAATCTAGACAACATAATTATTTTCTTAATTTTATACATTGTCCAAAATGAAAGGGATATGATTTTCGTTATGCATAAGGTTGTTTTTTACTTTAAAAAAAAGTTATTTTTGACGATATAATTAACAAAAAAACAAATATATTACAGAAAAATGTTTATTTGACATCATAATATTGGAAAAGTTCAAAACAAATTTCACCGCTTGACGTATACGGCGATATCAAATTTAGCTATTAACGCCATAGTTATTTTTAGCATTTGTTTATTGACGTCATATATCCACAAATTTCTCTTTATCATTTCGTCGTGTAGCTATAAATTTATATCCATCATCATCATCTATAATAATCTTATTTTGTCCTCGAATCAGATAACCTATAAGTAGTTCGAAAGTGTTATGCAACAAACAAGAATGACAGATCACTAATGAGATATCTGATTCAAAAGATTCGTCAAACTACGAGAGAAATCCCTCAAATTTAAATTAAACATATCAACAGAAAAACTAATTCTATTGCTGCCAAGCTTGCAAAAATAAATTTAACATATCATCTCGACTCATATTTAAACAAAGACGTTGTGTTGTAATCCATCCATAAATATTGTTGGACTTAAAATAAAATAATAAAAAAAAACTTCATTTCGTCATCTCAATTAGCATATCTCCCTAAGTTAAAATTTTCATTGATGATGTTATAAAGTTGTCATAATTCAAGAAAAATAGGCATCATGGCAATATAAAGAAGCAAATAAGTTCAAAAGAAATAAAACTAATCTTAATATCATATTTGCTATCATTACATAATCTTTGATTCTCTTATATTAATTTGATGCTTGAAATCACAAATTAAATATAAGATCATGTACAATTTATTATAATTTAATTAGATTTATATTACAATTCTCTTATTTTTAGAAATAAAATTTCCCAAAAATAAATTAACCTTCATTCATATTCATGCATTAGTTATAAGTGAAAATATTGAAGATCGAAATTCAAGTGTTCATAAATTCCAAATTGCAATATTTCGGGAAAATTATTTTATATAACATGAAACTATTTAAGGTTTTCTTATTATTAAGCTCTTCCTTTTTGTAGTTTTATACTCATTAAGTAAAAAATGTATATCAAATTGCATATATATTATAATTTTTTGTTTATAAATTAATAGCCGAAATGCGACAAGAAAAAAGAAAAAAAAAAGAAATATATTTAAAAGGGTTAAAATTATAAAGTATAACATATAATGTATATGATAACTCGAGAAGAATTGGCCCATACTTTCATATATGAAGGAGGTAAAGAGATCGAATCTGATTAAACGAAAGTACTTACGTGAGATTGAGTATAACTTAATAAGTTTAATCCCAACGAACTTTGGCGAACTAAACGTTTCGTATCAGCGAGCTAATCCCTTATTTAGGATTGCTACTCAATTCTACCGTTTCTTGCCTTTCTATCCATCCAAAAAAACAAAATAATAACCTGAGTCTAATATGAATCTTAAGAGAATCACCCAGAATTATTCACTATGTCTTCTAATAAACTAAATTCACGTCCTACAATATTAATTTTTTTCTAAAATGTATTTTTTTTCAATTATTAAAAAAATTGATTATTATCGAAATGACTATAAAAAAATATTACATAATTATTTATTTTTACATTCGAATTGTATTAAAGAAAAGGTTCACAGTTAGTTTTTTCATCGCATCTAATATTTAAAAAAAAGATATTAAAGATAAAAGGTGTATAATTCGATATTTCATTTATCTCACTTAAGATATTTTACATGACGGTTTAATATTGCATCTCAGTTTAATACTATTATTTAAAAATATTATATTTTTTATTTATTTTAAATTAGTCGATAACTCTTAAATATTAAATTATTATAAAAAAATATTACAAGACGACATCTCGAGCACTTGTCGTGCAATTTGGATAAGATTGTTCTTCTTTTTAACCCTCCATTCCAACTGCCGAATCAAGCAAAGGTAAGTAAACTAAACAGCAGGCAAAGCCGTTGAAGAAGAAAAAAGAGCTCCCAACCCCAACCCGCCCCCCCCACTCCCCTAACCCCACGGCGACCCCATAGAAAAGTCCTTTTATCTTTTCTTGGTGACGACACTACCCCTATAAACTGTTGCTTAACGCCACGGCACCCCTCCCCACATTTCCTCTCGGCCTTTCGTTTATTAATACCCTTTCTTCCCCTCTCAGATTTTTTTCTCTCTCTCTTTATATAATTTCTCTCTGCATTTTTATTTTATAAATTAAATTTCTACTGTGATCTCTCGTAGTTGAAGAATCGAAGCTACTGAAAATTAGTTTCGATTCGATAAATTTAAAAAAAAAAAATGGACTCGCCGAGCAATTTTTGTACTGAAGAAACTATTGCCAGTGCCGGCGATTATGTGAATCGGAATTTGTGTTCTTCTAAAGTTAATGATACTTTGAAGCTAATTCAATCGGAAGATTTGAATTTTAAATTGGAAGCTGCTATGGAGATCCGCCGCCTAACCAAGACTTCACAGAGGTATCGTCGTCAGTTTTCTAACGCCGTTAAACCACTTGTTGAGATGCTCCGGTATGATTCTGTTGAGGTTAATGAAGCTGCTCTTCTTGCTCTCCTCAATCTCGCCGTTAAGGACGAGAAGTAAGTTTTTTTTTTTTTTTAATTTTTTTAATCTGTGTATGTTGGTGTTGTAGCTTAGGAAAGTAGAATTTGAGGGCTGGTTTTTCTTTTTTCAATTATTGGTTGTTCTTGGCAAGAAAACTTTTGTTTGGAGGGGATGGTTTTGTGTCACTTTCTTTCTTTTCCATGGATTCAGTGATTTTGGCTGAGGAACATACTTTTCTTTTTCTTTTGCTTTTTTGGCTTGAAATTATTGCATTTTTTCAATTGGCTGTGAAGGCACGAAACTGGAATTGATGCGATCTTGATATACTTTAGTGTTACTTGATTTTAAGAAAATTTGAGCTTCCTTTGGATAGGGACACGGAACTTTCTTGCAGTAGTGGGCTTCTGTTCATTATGTTACTAATACTTTTTATGAGTAATTAAGTTTCAATCCCTTCCACTGAATGTTGGATGCTTTGTTCTTTCTGAAAATGATTAAATTTGAAACTGGAGCTGGATTTTTTTCTAGTGACCAAGTTGAATTTCATTATTCTGTTTTTGAGCTTATTCAGTCTTTTTTTTTTTGTTGGCCAATGAGAGGTATGTATAATACGGTAAAATATTTCCTCAAAAGTTGTAAAATATTGTGGAGGCGCATATTCAAACGAGATGCTTTTCTATGTTTGCATTGCATCTAATGCTTTAAATTTCAGATTGGTTAGGTTTAAAGGTGAGGTTGTTCTTTTGTTCACATGTTACGTTTTCTTCTTTCTTTTCCATTTTTTATTTGTTTATTTCCCTTTTGCTTTATTTCTTCCATCGGATCGTCTCCTTTTAATACTCCCCTCCCCATCTTCTTCATTGATCTTGTTTGTGAAGCTAAGGCTAGGATTGGATGCTATTCAAGAAAAAGTGATATTCTGTTCTTTTTATCAGACTATTTTTTTCACTCTTGAGTGGCGATGTCCTATAGGAATCCAAGAACATGAATTCTCTGTTGAGCTAAAAAAGTAGAATCTCTTTTTATAATCTTTCCAAGTCAGAATTATATCATCTTCTGAGGGAGTAAAATCGAATTTTACTCCAAATCTAATTTGACAAGTCAAAAACCTTTCTTGAACTTGAAGAATATTTAATTCAAGTGATGCTTTAGAGCTGAAGAGGATGGTTGTGTGGTGTTCATATAGAGCTCAAAAGCTTCTTGTACTCTTTTCCTTGGTGTTTCTTTTCTGAAAGGTTCTCTGATGATGTCAATTTAGCGCATTTCAATTAAAGCAATTAATTCTTTAAGCTTTGCTGATGCTTGACCATAGTTTTAAGGTCATTTGCTTAAATTAGCATCTCCTTTCCCTCTTTTTTCTTATATTCTAGAATAAGAAATACTTATACAATGTTTTTACTATTCCTACTGCATAATAACTGCATCCGTCATATTTCTTGTTTGCTGCTTATGCAGGAATAAGATAAGTATAATCGATGCTGGTGCTCTGGAACCTATCATTGGTTTTCTGCAGTCAGACAATTCAACATTGCAAGAGCATGCAACTGCATCCTTGCTTACTTTGTCTGCTTCCTCTATCAACAAACCAATCATCAGCTCTGCTGGTGTTATCCCTCTCCTTGTCGAAATTTTAAGGTATGGAAGCTTACAAGCGAAGGTTGATGCAGTGATGGCTCTTTACAATCTCTCCACTCATCCAGGAAATTTAAGTGAGATTCTAAGAATGGAACCAGTCCCTTCCATAGTTGAGTTGCTAAAATTTTGTAAGAAATCTTCCAAGACAGCTGAAAAATGTGCTGCTCTAATAGAATCTTTAGTAGGCTTTGAAGAGGGCAGAATCGCCTTGACATCAGAAGAAGGTGGAGTACTTGCAGTAGTGGAAGTGCTTGAAAGCGGCTCCCGTCAAAGCCGGGAACATGCAGTAGGAGCATTACTTACAATGTGCCAGAGTGACCGATGTAAATATAGGGAACCAATACTTAAAGAAGGTGTAGTCCCCGGTCTTCTTGAGTTGACTGTTCAGGGATCACCAAAATCTCAGACGAAAGCAAACACATTATTACGGTTGCTTAGAGACTCTCCTTATCCGAGGTCTGAGCTTCAAGCCGACACCTTAGAGAACATTGTCTGCAATCTTATATCTCAGATAGATGGTGAAGAGCAATCTGGAAAAGCAAAGCAGATGCTTGCTGAAATGGTACAAGTTAGTATGGAACAGAGCTTAAGACATTTACAACAGAGGGCACTTGTCTACACACCATCTGATTTACCTGTGAGTAGCTGTTCTTCTGAAGTTTCATCAAAATGATTGTTTTGTTATTTCACTTTTTTTCTTTTTTGGGGGGTGGTGGAGGGGAAAGGGGGGCGTCTCTTTTCATGATTTACAGGCTTCTGTAATAGCAAAATATGAAGAATGCATGCCAGTCCAGGCCTTTGTGATGGGTACAGTGGAGACTGGTCAGTGTCAATAAGTTGGGTAAGTTTTGAAAGTGTGTAGATTTCTTTTTGTAACATAGCCTTCTGTATTGAAAGCAACAGAAAAAATCAGTAAAGAATTTCTTCCTTTTGGTTTCTAGTGGTTCTCAATACTTGCTACTAACTCTACAGCTTCAGAACCAGTTGAGCTATACCGATGAAAATATGGCCTTTGTTTTTAAGTCTTTGGAGTTGAATTCTTTATTCTTCTTGTTGGTAAATCTCTCACTAACTGCAAGAAAAAAGCATTGAACCAAGCTGTGGTGGGTGCAAGAATATTAGGTTAAGTCTGTTAACTTTTTCTGGCAGCAATTGAATCCAACAATAGTTTGGATAAAGTTTGGTTTTGAAATTTTCATTTTTGTATTTATAAAATTTTTATGATAGAAAATGTGAAATTCAAGATAAAAAATTTATGTGTAAAATTCGGATAGAATTTGATTTTGACATGTTTGTCTTGTGTTGCGCTAGAGTAAAGTTAACTATTGATATAATATAGACAAGAGTCATTACAATCAAAATGATTCTCGGACAATCATACAAACAGACAATAGTGTAAAAAACACAATAGAATTATGTAATGCGCCAGAAGGTAGTGAATGCACTGATGCGGAGAAGTTGGAATATAATGAGTGTGCCACGAGTGACTTTTTTTGTTACTCTATGGAAGGATCGAATAAATGATACACTTGTCATATAAAGTAACATTATAAAATTACACACTAAGTAGCGGACAAAGTATACTAATACTAATAAATAAAACAGACTATTGTTCTCTCAGAGTTTAATAGTTTGTGACTAATGCGTCCCAAAGTTGATTCTCTTTTTGTAAATAAAGACAGAAGAAAAAAAAAAAAAAAAAAGGAAGTGAGAGCAATAGGGATATGGATGGTGATGAGATTAACTTTGAGAGAAGAATATACTAATCAATAAACAATTAGAGGCTGAACACTTGGCTATAACCATGGATGGATTCTTTGTTATTTGTGTTGAATATTCTTCTTCCATAAGTGTTGTGCATCCAATCTGGGTTTTTGGCATGGGTACAGCTGTTACAGTTTCAGAAACTTCCAAAGCCAAAAGGCAATCATCAACCTTAACATCTTAATCATTCAATCCTTGTAAATCAATCATTGGTTATCAATAAATATTGGGAGTTTGTAGACTTAAGTCAATAATAATCTTTTAAAGAATAATGAAATTTTAATAAGTTATATCGATTTGAATTATTTGTAATAGAAAGGAAAATGATAAATTTGAAAATAATTCTAAATTTATATACGTGTTATAAATTTAAATTTTTAACAGTTTGATTCATCAGTGTAACTCGACCTGATCCATGTTTCGCAGATTAAAGTTTGTTACTTCTGATTTGATATGTGGGTTTGCATCTTCTTATTTACGAGGCGTTCAAGTCGATTGATTGAGTTCTAGCATCTATAAAAAAATAATAATTGATGAATGAATATCTACTTCTCATAATTGTAAAACTTACGTAATCATAATGATCGGAGAATACTTTGAATAATCATAATCATAATTTTTTATATTTATTTTTTAGTTACATGTAAAAACATTAGTAATATTGCAAATTTGATAAGTAAAAATAATAAAGAAAAATGATTTTCACAACTACACACAAAGAGGTAAATGATTTATAAGAAAGTAACTCTATAGGCTTCTTTCTTGAAAAAACCCATTTTTTTTTATCTTAGGTGGCAAATAATGCATCACATAATCTTTTTTTTTTTTTTTTAAATATAGTAACAAGATTTAAACCTTTGACCTTATGAGGAATAACCCATAAGACTTACCACTAGACCACCATTGGATTTTATTCAACAAGTGTGTGGGATTTTATTTAATAATAACTTACTTACGTAAAAAATAAGACTGCTCCTCTGTTTAATTTTCAAATTGGTGCCGTAATTTTTTATTTAACAAGAGAGAAAGTATTAGAAAATTACAAAAATGTAAATTAAAACGAAAATAGGAGGTTTTTGTAGGAACGGTCGGTGGGAAACCATTTTAACTATTTCCAACGCGTAGGTCTCGAAAAAATACCCGAAATGCCTACAAGAATTGCTTCAATCGGACGTCCGAGCGCAAAGTTATGACCCGTCAAAGTTTTTGACTATACGATTTTTTTGCCCCGAAACGCGTCCGGATCACTTTTTCGACGATGCCGTTGCGTTCCTCTTTACGAGAACCATCAAAATAACTGGTCATACGCGTGAAACGGACATCCGATCACAAAGTTATTAATGTTTAAAGTTTTCCAAATACCTACAAAAATTATTTATTCCTAATCAACATAAACAAGATAACGCAATGGTTGTGTGTTATCATCCACCTCAGCACTTAACGCGGATTAAACTTATGATTAACTATAACGCGCAACCATTGTGCGTTATAGCCTCTTCAGGATTTAAAAACAAAATTTGGGTCTATTTAGTACCCATATTTTGAAAATGGGCCCAAGAAAGGAAAAAACCCCGATTTGAATTATTTGTAGTAGAAAGGAAAATGATAAACTTGAAAAAAGAAAAAAAATTACAAATAATTTTAAATTTAAATTTATATACGTGTTATAAATTTAAATTTTAACAACTTGATCCATCAGTCTAGCACGATCTGATCCATACGAAGTGTTCAAGTCAATAGATTGAATCCTATCACCTTAAAAAATAATAATTGATGAATCAATATCTACCTTGTATAATTGTAAACTTTATACAATTATAAAGACAGGAGAATACTTTGAATAATCATAATCATAGTATTTTACGTTCATTTTTTAGTTACATGTAAATATTTCGTCCCACATAAATCACGATTGTGAAAATCAATCAAATCACACTCAATCCTGGAAGGGTAAATAATGACGGATTGGGACGTAAATGAGGTTAAAAAGTCAATTTTATCCCCTTATAAATTAGTTTATTACAAATTTATCATAAATTAAATTCTCACCTCATATATAACATTCATAATTTTGTGTAATGGATATAATAATAAATTATATATATTAAAAATCATTTACCTTCCACTTTTCACCCATCCAAACAGAGCCAAACAATTTTGAAGTAATTGAATATATTTCCTTGGCCACTCCCCCTCTCCTCCGTCCTCCGTGAACTAAATTAGGGCTAAATCTCATTAAAAAAAAAAATCATAAACCATGATAGAGTCTTATATAATTAAGAGTTGATTCCTAACAAATAGGAGGAATTATTCAAGTTCAACAAGTGTATAAGAAAATGTAGATAATCCAATGTGATTTTTTCAGTTAAACAATATTTATCTTCTCCCCTTTTTAAGATTTTTGTTAAGTCATGGCCCATCAAATTATCCATTTCATAAATTTTCAGTTATCTCATTAACCCCACTGCCCACTCCCCCAACCATTTTCACACTCAAAAACCTTAAATCTTTTGGCTTTATTATTATTTGCCCAAAATTGGAAAAAAACACCATTGCCAAAATCTCCTCCTGCCGCTTGATTCTTCACAACAATGGCAGCGAATTTGGACGGAATAATTGAATCAGAAATCGCGAAAATGGAACAAGGAATCAAATCTTCTCGCCAATCTGATGGTAGCGGTTGCCTTTCATCCGCTGCCGTCGTTGTAACCATGCAAAAGGTCAATTTTTTTCGTGTTAATATCTTTTGATTTCGAAATATTTTTCTTCAATTTTGTGAGTGCATTTGGATTATAGTTTATTTTTATTAAAAATAGTTTTTTTTTCTTGAGTTTGTAAAAATAACTGCAAAAATGTGGAGTTTGAAGTGAAAAAGATAAAAATGCAGAGATTCGAGATTTTAGAATATTATCGTCTCTCTAGTAAAATATTAAAATTGAGATTTGAGATGCATAGGCCATTGCGGAGATCATCGGAACATACTTTGTAATTTTTGCTGGCTGCGGCTCCGTAGCGGTTAATAAGATCTACGGCAACGTAACATTCCCCGGAATCTGCATTACTTGGGGATTAATAGTAATGGCTATGATTTACACTGTCGGTCACATTTCCGGTGCTCATTTCAATCCCGCCGTCACAATTACCTCCGCAGTCTTCCGCCGTTTTCCATGGAAAGAGGTTAGGGTTCTCCATCCTCAATTGAAGATTTTTCTCCATTTCTTTTTCTTAATTCAAAAAATTCGGTTCTGATTGGTTGATTTTTTGTTGTTTGTATAGGTTCCACTGTATATTATTTGTCAATTATTGGGATCGATTCTGGCGAGTTTAACACTGGTTTTGATTTTTGAAATAAATACACAATCGTTCTTTGGTACTTTGCCGGCTGGTTCGTGTGGGCAATCTTTGGCCATGGAAATTATCATTTCGTTTCTTCTCATGTTTGTCATTTCCGGCACCGGCACTGATGATCGGGCGGTAATTAACTTTCCCTCTATCGATATAGATAATTTTTGTCATATTTACAATTTAGTACCTCTGTTTTATCGTTATTTATATTTGATTCAATATTTTTAAAATACGTGCAATTGACCTCTGAAATTCAATAATTTTGAGGGACTAAGTACTTGAAAAATATGTGAATATATAATTTTTGCTTGCAAAGGCATAAATCTCATTTTGTAAATAATTAAGTAAATGTGTCTCTATTGCTTAAAGTAAGCATCTTTTAGCTTTTGGTAATTATATATGATTTTAGTTTATAATTAATTAAAAATAGTTATTTTTTGAAAAGTTATTATATGAATTTTTTTTCATTAATGCTATCAAAATAAAAAGTATTAGATTAATTTTTTTTAAATAACTTTCTTAAAAATATGTTCCCCTTTTTTTTTTCAACAGGCTTTAAAATTACTAATTTAAATTCTATTTACTCAAGTACTTCCTTCATCCAATGACATTTTTACCCCTTAACTATTTTTTCAATAATTTTCGTCACATTTACAAATTAGTACATTCATTTAATGGTAATTATATTAACCTTTTAAAGTTTTTTTTAATCTTACATTTCCAATGCAGATAGGAGAACTAGGTGGAATTGTAGTTGGAATGACAATAACCTTGAACGTTTTTGTTGGAGGGTAAATGACTAAACTACCCTTTTTTATTTTTTCTTTTTTTTTTAATTTATCTTGAAAGAAAAAGGTAATTAATTATGCATAATAATTCGGATGCAGGCCGGTTTCTGGGGCGTCCATGAATCCAGCAAGGAGTATTGGGCCAGCATTAGTAAGAGGCGAATTTAAAGGACTTTGGGTTTACATAATTGGGCCTATAATTGGAACTGTGGCCGGGGCTTCTGTCTATAACTTGATGAGATATACGGATAAACCGCTCCGAGACTTAACCCAACCCGCTTCGCTTTTCAAAAATATTATTACTACCAAACATTAGCTTTATTATTATTATTTTTTTATAGGAAAATTAGCTCTGCTTTTTAGGATAAGTGATGAAAAAGAATTATTAGTTTTTTTTTTTTTTGTGATAGCGTAGTAGTTTTTTTTTCAATTTGTACATTTTACAGTAGTATTTTTTATTTATTTTCTTTTTCAAGTTTAATAATTCATTTAAAAAAGATATTTCAATAATTGCTGGCAATTATTTACAAGTTCAATTAAAAAAAAAAGTCGAATTATCACATGTTATATTTTAAAAAATATTTATATCTCATATTATATTATATTTGTTGATTAAGTTTAACTAGTGAAATTGTTATCAATAAATCATATAAAAGTTAATTGGTCCATTATTGCGCATTCTAGTTCTTAAGATTTTTAATACATTTTGGCCATGTTCTTTATTATTTTTTGAAAATGCTTTCATTTAGTAATGTTATTAAAATTAAAAGTATTCTTCTTTCGTCACATTTCAGATATTACATTTTTACGAAACTCTAAATATTTTAAGTTTAGAAGGAAAAAAGATAATAGGAAAACAATCATTAAATTAATAGTAAAAAGGTACAGAGATTATTAAGATATGACAAATAAAAAAAATATTTTTAAAAGCATTTTATTTTAAAAGGCTTAAAACCATACCTTTTATAAGGTCCAATAAACTTTTACAATTGACTCTAAATTATCTAATTAATAATGTTAATTGAAGGTAGAATTAAAAAAGACATTAAAAAATAATAACTTTTACTATATAAATACTTTTCTTTCGCAATAAATGATATTTTTAGTCTTAATCTAATTTATTAATTAACATAATCTTTTTATCGGTACTTAAAATAAAGTAATATATTTTCAGTAAACGTAACTCAATTGATATTATATCAAGGTTTAAATTTTAGTAATACGAGTGATTCTTTATCATCGGCATCTATCTGTAGCATGCAGTTCCGTCTTAGGTTATTTATCTTATACTATATTTAAGCTAGTTGACAACTAAGGAAAAAACACAAAACAGCAGTCCAAGATAACATTTTACCATCTCTTATTGGTTCTTTCCTCTTACCAATTACATCTCTCTCTCTCTCTAGGATTACGTCACTGCAGGGACTTTTTAGTCATTCCACATACTCCAAGTCCAACACATTACATTACCCACTCATTCCCCAGAAAACAAAACAAAAAACCAACGAATCAAACTGAATCATTTCTTATAATAATAAACACACCTCTTCAGAGTTCTGAGTGGTTGGTGCCAATTCAACTCACTGATCGTTCTCCGGTAGTCATTTCCCTCCGCCGGAAACTCTCTCTTCCGCTTCGGAGCTTCTTCCATTCTGCTTGAAGATCAAAGTTAAAATTTTGGGAGGAACTATTTAGTTTTTTTCCTTGATTGTTTAAACCCTAATTTATTGTGTTGAAGAAGGAGCTTAGGGTTTTTGAGAGAGAATGGGAGATTCGTTGGAGAGGTTGGGATCAGAAGGAGATAATAGTATTATGAAGGAGGAGTTATGCATGGAGATCGATCCACCTTTTAAAGAAAACCTTGCTACTGCTGAGGATTGGAGAAAGGCACTTAATAAAGTGGTTCCGGCTGTTGTGGTGTTGCGTACAAATGCTTGCCGAGCTTTTGACACCGAGTCTGCTGGCGCTAGCTATGCTACTGGCTTTGTAGTTGATAAACGCCGTGGAATTATTCTCACTAATCGGCATGTGGTTAAACCAGGTATGGTGTAAATACTTGAAAATGTGAAATGATGCTCTGCTTCCGGACATTTCGCTTTTAGGAATGTCTAACTTCTGTTTATGCTTCTTTTAACCAAATAGAAAAAGATTTTATTGGAACTGTTTTGCATTTGTAGGGCCTGTTGTCGCGGAAGCAATGTTTGTCAATCGTGAAGAAGTACCTGTATATCCAATATACAGGGACCCGGTGAGTTTGGCTCTGCATTACTCTTCAGCTGGAGTGTAATCCTGCACTCAAATCCTAATTGCGCTTGTTTTGGATTAGTAAAGTCTATTCTACTCCTTTATACAGCAAAATTCAGATAGCAATTGAAAGAAAGAACTATCTGAACTTTATATGAGTAGGTCGCTGAGTTCTGGTACTAGACAGTAAGCAAACCTAAAAAGCTCGCTTCTTGCAGTGCCTGATGACCCTTAATAATGAAAGATGTATGAAATTTTGTGGCATATAACGTGTCATAAGTTTATGCTATCCATGTTACAGAAAGGATATTACCTCTCACTCAGATGTATCTTTTAGTCTTATCAATGCTTAGATATATGTATTTGACATGCAATATGTCTGAGTCCATTCAATTATTTAATATTGAAACCAGTATTTCAAATCTTTAACTAAGGTGTATCTGACTTATGTTGACAAGGATTCTTTATGTTCCAGGTTCATGATTTTGGCTTCTTTCGGTATGACCCTGGTGCCGTTCAATTTCTGAGCTATGATGAGATCCCTCTTGCTCCAGAGGCTGCCTGTGTTGGACTAGAGATAAGGGTTGTTGGCAATGATAGTGGAGAAAAGGTTTGTGTATCACATTTAAGTTTCCTTAAGATCCTTTTACTTTTTTATTTCCTTTTTCCTCCCTCTGAATAAAACCTTAAAATTATGTGATCTTGTTCCTTATTTTTATGAGTTATAGGTCTCTATTTTGGCTGGTACACTTGCTCGTCTGGATAGAGATGCTCCACATTATAAAAAGTATGTCTTCATATTTCACCTGTCTTCCTTTCTAGACATCTGCTTATTGAAAAATATGGAATTATAGTTTCTGCCTTTCAAAAATTTTAATGGGCACTTGAATTAGGAAAAAAAAAACTTCCCCATTTTGGAGAATATCTAAATATCCTATTCAACCTCCATATTTCTTGGGCTGAATATCCTGGAACACGGGTTTCTGAAATTACATCTAAAATCCCCAAAGAAAAGGCATAACCACACACCCTTAGCACCCAAGTGAATCTGGACGCCTGCTTCTTTTTGAACATCCTCTTCAGCAATCTATATCTGGTTGTATCCTGTCGATCAATGATCACAACATTCTATGCCCGTCATATTAGCATAGGACATTCATCCTTTGATTAGCCGGTTTTCATCCCTCAATCAATCCCAATGCAAAAGTTTTGTCGTGTTTAGAGTAGTTTGTTCCAAATGCCCACTAATTTATGATTGAACGACATGAAATATATGAACATAGCCCCTTTCAATTTCTTCTGCTGTTTGCACAACCTAGTTTCTTCATCAGTTGCGGGTGACCTTTGTTCTTTGGCACATAGCTACGTTTCTTGCTTGGGGTTGAGGAGTGATTTAAAGTTTAGTTGTTATTGGATATGTATTTCGGGTCATTTGCATGTGTTGATTATACTTGTAACCTAGTTTTAGTTTATTGATAACACATGTAACTTTCTTGCAGGGATGGTTACAATGACTTCAACACATTTTACATGCAAGTAAGCACGATGCTATTGATTGCTTTTAGTTGGACAGTAGGTGAAAATAGGTCTTTTTTTTTTTGCCTCGCCTGAGATGGTAAATTTTGTGTTTGTGGTTGCTAAAGCGACCTTCTTCTTCCTCACCCTTGGTAAGTGTATATTGATTCTAAGGTAACTTTACAGATTCATAGATATGAAACTTAATACATAAGTGATGGGGTATTCCTCTTTATGGAGAAATTCTACATATCAACCACATTAGTAATAAGTGATCACGCTGGTGCGGTGCAAGTTCCACATAGAGTAACTTGGAAAAGGTAGCTAAATCAGGAAGGTCAACTAGTCTTGACATGCCTTAACATCTTCTGGCAAAATGGTTGTAGTGGTTGAACTCCTTAGTTGGGTCCAGCCTGTTTGCGGTTTTAGGATGTCCTAACATATACGATTACAATAATTTCTAGCATATAAAATGTAGTTTAACATTCTCATCTAGGAATTAGGACATCAAATTTACGAAGTGAAATTTTGTGATAGAGATTATTTCTTTTCTCAATAATTATTTTCTTTTTTTTTTTTTTTTTCTCTTTACTACAGGCTGCTTCTGGGACCAAAGGTGGTTCAAGTGGTTCCCCGGTGATCGATTGGCAAGGTAGAGCAGTTGCCTTGAATGCTGGGAGCAAGTCATCAAGTGCTTCAGCATTTTTCTTGCCTTTAGAACGGGTGAACACATTTGAAACCTGCTACTTTGTTAAACCTTTTGCTGTCTGCTTGTGCCTTGTGCTCTTAGATGTTAGGATTAGTCTAATCTGTAGTACTTGTGAGTAGAATATTAGTATTAGAAGTTGTTCCTTTGGTATTCTCTAAGATATCTAGCCTTTGTTTTTCTAAATTTTATTTTTTATGCTTCTTTGAACATGAATATTAGATAATAAATCCAATGCTGAATCATATGGTTCTTGGACTTCAGGTAGTGAGGGCATTAAATTTTTTACAGAAAGGAAGAGATTCTTTTTCAAAAAAATGGGAAGCAGTTTCTATTCCTCGTGGTACGCTTCAGGTTTGTTAGTTCTTTTCCATTAAGTTTTTGGTGTGGTGTTTTATTTCATTGATGAAGATTAGAGACTTGTCATATGCTGCCATGAAACCAGCAGTTGAGCTGTCTGCTCATGTTTTTCTCTTCATTTTCTTTAGCGCTTTATTTCAAGTACTTTTCATGATTTTTAATAGTCTATTGAATGAATTGCTATTTGGCTTTGATAGCATTAATAATGATGTTTTATATTTTTTATTGCTTTTCTTTTGGCATATCATTCACTAGTTTCTTGGATATGCTTTTCTTCAACTTTTTGTGAATGATGATGTGGATATGGTATTTGCTGCTATAGGTCACTTTTATGCACAAAGGGTTTGATGAGACACGTAGACTTGGTCTTCAAACAGAAACAGAACAGGTCTCCACACTTGGCATTTTGTTTTAATAGTTCATGATTTTATGATTATGAATAATTGCCTAATTGAATTTCAATTGGATTAGTTGGTGCGCGAAGCATCTCCTCCTGGAGAAACAGGAATGCTAGTTGTAGATTCTGTGGTGAGATTATTTACCTTTGGCTGAAACATTATTCAATTTTCTAATACTCTTATCATTGTAAAAATTTATTTGCATCTTTCATCTATTTAGGTGCCAGGTGGCCCAGCCCATAATTATTTGGAGCCAGGTGATGTGCTTGTTCGTTTGAATGGGGAGGTTAGTATACCTTTCTATCATGGTTCTGGATGAAGTTCCATTGTTTGTTGCTATTCTTTTGTTTACCAAATGGTTTATATTGTTCGGGTTCCAAAATTTTTAAGTTTTTAACTCTTTTGTTCTCTGATTAATGAGGTTAGCTAATTCAACAATTAGCATGGTAACTGCTGCAATCTGGTGCAGGTGATTACTCAGTTCCTGAAGATGGAGACTCTATTTGATGACAGTGTCAACCAGAATGTTGAGCTTCAGATTGAAAGGGGTGGAAAATCATTAACCGTAAATTTGACAGTGAGTTCCATTAGTGAAAACTTATTATCTAAAGTAGCTGTCTTTTCCAATAAATAACTATTCATGATTTATATTTAGCATGTCAAATAAAAATGTTAAACTGATTCTTGAGTTTCTGCCATTGTCTGACTTTGCTGTTTTATAATGTCAAATGGAGTACCAACATGTCTAAGCAATTGTTGATTTATTACATGTGTAGATTTTTTTGGCGAAAATCCTTGGGATATAAAAGAAGTGTGGCCAATTCTTGTAGTTCTTATTAATTGCAATTTTTTTTGCCGGATGACTTGTCTTATAAGGCTCATCTGTTGTATGGATATTGTTTCAGGTTCAAGATTTACACTCAATAACCCCCGATTACTTCTTGGAAGTTAGTGGTGCAGTGATACACCCTCTTTCTTATCAGCAGGTTGTAGTTCTTGCAGTCTGCAACTAATTATGCTCCCAGATTAATCCTGCATATGAAGTCCATTGCTAAGCATGAACAATTATGGTTTCTTATGCGACATTTACCCCTAGTAAACATCTCATGGGTTTCACATATAGTTCTGCTTTTTTGGTTGAAACCTTCAAAACCTTGTGTGAATCTACCTGGTTTCGATAATTTTTATGAAGGACCATGCTCTTCAAGCACTTTATGGAACCCAAAATAAGAGGTTTTTCCTTATAAAACCCAGAGCCTTTTTTAGGCGATTGATGATTTTATTGTGTTATTTCTGTCTCTCTTCTCTATGTATTCATTTATTTGAAAATACTTAAAAGGTATTGGAAATTAAACATTTATTCATTTGACCTTTCATTTCTCCAAATTCAATCATGCATCTTTTCCAAATATTTAATCTCACTCACCTTTTCCAACTATGTAGACTTTTCCATGCTATTCTTGTCTATGTTATGCATACTCATACATCATGCATTCCATGCTATTCTTGCCTATATCATGCATACTCATATGACATATTCCTCAATGCAGGCTCGAAATTTTCGCTTCCACTGTGGTCTTGTCTATGTTGCTGAACCAGGGTATCTATTTTTCCCTTTTTATGTATTACAATATATTTTTTAATGTAAGTTCTTCCAATGTTGCATCATGTTGGCGTGGAGGTATCCAATTACGTATTGTTTCTTACATGCAGAAGCACCACTCTTATTAATGCTTTCAGAGAATAATGTGTTTCACATTTTCATGCAGATATATGCTTTTTAGAGCTGGGATTCCACGACATGCCATTATCAAGAAGCTTGCAGGTGAAGATATATCAAAGCTTGAAGATTTCATTTCTGTTCTATCTAAGTTGTCTAGAGGTGCACGAGTACCTTTGGAGTATATAAGCTACACAGATCGTCATCGTAGAAAGGTATTGGTTTTAATCTTGATTCCTTTCTAGGAGTACATTCTTCACTGTGTTCAATTCTAAGTCTCTTGTGCTTTATTTACAGTATGATAAACACTGATTAGTAGTCTAGTCTTCTGCTGTGAATGCTTTTGACAATTTCACAGTGTGGTCAATCATGCTCATCGTATTGAGTTCTAAGTCTCTCATGCTTGATTTAGAGTATGATAAATGCTGATTAGTAGTCTAGTCTTCTGCTGTGAATGCTTTTGACCAATTTCCAGTGTGGTCAATCATGAAATTCTCGTCATCTATCCTGTAATCAAAGCATATATGTGCATGTTTAGTTTTGGTTGTTGCATATGAAACTCAATATTTCTGAGTAGTTAACAATTGTTCTCTCTCTGCAGTCTGTCCTTGTTACAATAGATCGCCACGAGTGGTATGCTTTTCCTCAGATATATACCCGTGATGACTGCTCTGGCTTGTGGGCTGTCAAATCAGCACTGCCGGCAGATTCTCCGCTTTTATCATCAGGAATGCCTTCTGTTGAACAAGAGGTAGCAAACCATATATTATCTTCAAACACCTGTGAAGTTAGTCAGATGGAACAAACACATCAGTGTGTTGGACTTGAGCCAACGGATGGTGTTGCCAGCATGGAAACGAGTTTTGACCATGTTGCTGATGGACCACATGTCCAGGAGGTATCTGATACTGGGTCAAAGAAAAGGAGAGTGGAAGAAGAATCATCCGCCGATGGCAATTTAATTGCTGACTATTCTTTGCATGAACCTAGAGAAGAAAGATTGGAAGACCCTGAAAATGTTGCGACCGCAGTTTCAAGAGATTTTCAAGGTGCTGCTGTAGTGGCAGCAAATGCTTCAGTTGCTGAATGTGTCATAGAGCCAACCCTTGTAATGTTTGAGGTAACGTGTTGAATTTTTTATTCTATACCTGGATGGTGCTTTCTATGTTGAATTTTTTATTCTATACCTGGATGGTGCTTTCTATGTTGAATTTTTTGTTCTATACCTGGATGGTGCTTTCTCTGACTACATTCTGTTCTTCTTTGAACTATGATGGTTGAAGTATTTTTTCCTTTTTTCTGTCTTGTTTGGGCTTTTTTGTCGGATGGGTCTGATGGAGTTAACAAGTGCATGCCTATAATGCAGGTTCATGTGCCTTCCGTATGTATGATTGATGGAGTACACTCGCAACATTTCTTTGGGACTGGTGTCATTATTTACCATTCAGAAACCATGGGACTAGTCGCAGTTGATAAAAACACAGTTGCTGTATCAGTTTCAGATGTTATGTTGTCTTTTGCTGCTTTTCCAATGGAAATTCCTGGGGAGGTAATTTGGAATTTGATTGAATAATGTTTGAAGGTTATATGCTGTTATTTAGCAGTGTAACATTCTCTGCAGGTGGTTTTTCTCCATCCTGTCCATAATTTTGCTCTTGTTGCATATGACCCGTCTGCATTGGGAGCGGTTGGAGCCTCTGTGGTCCGAGCTGCTGAACTTCTTCCGGGTATACCTGTTAGCTTTGACTCGTAATTTGTGTATGCCTCCATCTGTTCACGGCCAAAATATATTTGGTGTGTAAGATTATCAATGAAAAGTTTAGAGCTGCAAAGACAGTCCCCTGAATTGCATGTTTTAGAGCTCCTTAAACTTTGAAGTTTTAGCTTTCATATAACTTTTTGATTAAATTCATTTAAATACCCTTCTAACCTTTGGGGATGAAAATCTAACCATATCCTAAAATGATTTAAGAATTGCAAATGTGGTTGAGCATATAAAAGCGCGATACTTTAGTAGATGTTCTTTATTTCTATGCCCATGTTTTAATATTTTTCCTGGTGAAGGAGAAGAAATCACGAATATTATATTTATATGTTGTCCATAGATCCTCCTCTTCGCCGTGGAGATTCAGTCCATCTTGTGGGTTTGAGTAGGAGTCTTCAGGCCACTTCCAGGAAATCCTTCGTGACCAACCCTTGTGCTGCATTGAATATTGGGTCAGCTGATTGTCCACGTTACAGAGCAACCAATATGGAAGTCATTGAGCTTGATACCGGTTGGTGTGATAATACTAATTCATGCTATTTTCAGCAAACACAAGTTTCCAAACATATTTAATGCAGCATTGTGGAATCTATTCTTCTAATCTCTATAGTTCTTTTAGATATTATCTTATACAGGTATTTGACAGTATCTATTCTGTTTCTTCAGATTTTGGCAGCACATTTTCTGGTGTGCTAACTGATGAACATGGCAGAGTTCAGGCCATATGGGGAAGCTTTTCTACTCAGGTTTTTCACCATCTTTAGCCTCTTGATTATTTCTGGGTAAATATTCTGATGTCTACTTTGCTGTTTCCAGCTGAAATATGGTTGTAGTTCATCAGAAGATCATCAATTTGTCCGAGGCATTCCAGTTCATACAATCAGCCATGTCCTTAATAAAATCATATCCAATTCTGATGGTCCTCGTCTTCTGATAAACGGCATTAAGCGACCCATGCCACTCGTGAGAATATTGGAAGTGGAGCTTTACCCTACTTTGCTCTCCAAAGCTAGGAGCTTTGGACTAAGTGATTCTTGGATCCAGGTATGTTAGGTTGGAGGTTCTGATTGCTTATTGAAGAAGTGCATGTATATCTTTGAACTGCATGACTATGGTTTTGGATTTCTACGCTCTGTAGAATTACTTGGACTATTTCATTCATTGGAGCTTCATCGAATCTTTGTGTTTGCAAATACAGGCTCTCGTGAAAAAGGATCCTGTTAGACGTCAGGTCTTGAGAGTTAAAGGATGCTTAGCAGGTTCAAAAGCTGAAAGTCTATTAGAACAAGGTGACATGGTTTTGGCAATTAACAAAGTTCCAGTTACATGCTTTCATGACATTGAAGATACCTGTCAAGCATTAGACAAGTGTAACAATAATGAAGGGAAACTAAACATGACCATTTTCCGTCAAGTGAGTCAATGGAGCTAATTGAGCCACCTCATATTTCATCTTTTTTACTTGGACTACTTGATTCGGTAGTAGCAGATGAGTCTCTACTTAGATTGGAGTTTAATTTGGAAAACTTCACTTTTTTCACTTTGGGTCTTAGATCTCCTCTCGTAAACAATTTACTTTTCACGAAACCTAATTAAAAAAAAAAAAAAAACGTGTTTTTTCAAATTAAGCTCCAATCCTAGTAGAGCCTCCAATGTGGGACTACCATGTGACCCTGATTTTTAAATAAGTAATGGCTGTAGGAGTGGGCTATCTATTCAAATCAATTGCAATTTGTTGGCAGGGTCGTGAGGTTGAACTTCTGGTGGGAACTGATGTAAGAGATGGGAATGGAACCACACGGGTGATAAATTGGTGTGGCTGTATTGTCCAGGATCCTCACCCAGCTGTACGTGCTCTTGGATTTCTCCCTGAAGAAGGCCATGGTGTCTATGTGGCAAGGTAAGAATCTTAAACCTTAGCTAGAAGATGTTGAATTAGTCATACTCTTAATTATGAAATACCTGGATTATTAGAAATGTCCCCACATTGGATTTTAGGATAGGGATAGCTAGTATGTAATTCTAAAGAAATCATGAACAACCAAAGTATTTCTGCTCTAGTAAAACGAACTGCTAGATATTAGTTTCTTAGGACGGCATTACCCTTATGTTTATCCCATGTGTGTATAACATGGAATTCACTAGTGAAAAAAGCTTATTAACAATTTTAACATTTTCTTTTTCAGGTGGTGTCATGGGAGTCCTGTGCACCGGTATGGTCTGTATGCTCTTCAATGGATCGTGGAAGTTAATGGGAAACAAACTCCTAATTTGGATGCTTTTCTTGATGCAACTAAGGTAAGTTTTCCTTGCATGTTTTCTCTTAATTGTGCTTTGAAGAATTCTGTTGAATGCTTTGATTTATGAACTTTTTGCGTACGCTTTCTTAGACCCGTCCTGATGAAACAATCACTCTCCTCGCATCTAATCTAACGAAACATTCACTTAACAGGGGTTGGAAGATGGGGAGTTTGTTCGTGTAAGAACAGTGCACTTAAATGGGAAGCCTCGCGTACTAACTCTGAAGCAGGATCTACATTATTGGCCAACATGGGAGCTGAGGTTTGATCCAGAAACTGCTATGTGGCGTAGAAAGATTATCAAATCAGTGAACTCCAGCACAGTACAAGTATAAGTTTGTAGATGTAGTAGATATTAGATTGTTTGAAGCAAAAATTTGATAAATTAAATACCTTGCGGCTTTAGCCGCAATTGATTGTTTAGGAAATGCTGAGAAGAATAGCAAGGCTGCTTATAAATACATGTATTACAATAATATTTTTGTTTCTTGACATTAGGATTGCAATAATATTGAAAACAATAGAAAGGAAATTTGTGACTTATTATTAAAAGAATACAAGAATGTCTAAATTGCATTATGCTTTATTATCATTAAAAAAAGAAGCAAAAAACAGAGAAATTTGAACCAATGGAAATTAATTTGCTATGCACCATTGTTTTAAAAGTTAGCATTTCAAAGGGGAAAAGAATAACTCTAACGGGACAATGGCTTGCCTGATGGAATTCTTGAATATTGTTACACTAAAGCTTATGAATTCATAAAGAATAAGAGTTGGAAAAAAAAAAAATTCAACAAGAAGAATCGCCCTTCCTTGTTCGAACTCAGAATGTTTTTATTACTGAGTTACTATCTTGCCTCAGCTGAAAAAACTTGATTCATCAATCTATATCATGATTGTTTCTTTGAAGTTATCATAAACATGATCAACCAACTTCTCTCTTGGACTAAAATTAGAGGAAAAAAGAAACTAGTAATGTAATAATGGCTGTAATCCTTATCAATGGTGGATTAGAAACATGAGCCATTGAAGAGAAGTGATCCGGGGGTGGAGGATTCTTGTAGTAGAATGGGAAGTATGGTAAAATAGGATTAGGAGGAGGAGGAGAATACAAGTTCAAGTAGTCTTGTGGTGGTGGGAAAAACGGCAAGTATGGAGGTGGATCACTATATTCAGGGATGGAAGGCGGCGGTGGCGGCGGCGGAGGAGAAACAGCTGGTGGAGAAGGTGGTGGTGGACAATTTATAGTGACTGTTGGTGGTGGTGGTGGTGAAGAAAAACAAGAATAAGGGCAGATAAAAGGTGGTGGAGGAGAAGCATATATGGCTTGGCCAACAACAATATTTAGACTTATGATTAATGAACTCAAAACAATTAGTACTATTGGGATTGGGATGATTAATGGGACTAATAATGAGGAATGAAGTTTGGTGAAATTTGTGGCCATGGAAATGGAAATGGACATGAATGGATAGATTTAGGAAATGGGATAGACAGAGAAGAGAAATGAGTACATAAAAAGGAGCAAATTTTAAAGAGTTGAAATGTTAGGAAGCTTTTTGCCACGTTAGTTGGAAAAGTTATTGTGAGACTTTGAAAGCAATGTCAACAACTTGCCATTTTTTTCCTTTATTTTTAAGCTTCATAATTCATGAAAGGTGTGAGGTATATGGCATCACCGCTAAAATGAGATATCTTGAATTCGAGTCATCCATGATGTTGTTTAGGAGTTTTGTGTCCCTCAATCCCTCTTGGATTAGTCAATGACTCTTAGATACTGAATTACAAAATATAATTCATGAGAGGGCTATATATTTTCGTTGTTTTCCTTTTTAGTGAAGGATTCTTGGTTGTTTTTTTAATACACAGGGATTAAAATGAGAATCGAGTTCAAAACTTATTACCTCGTCAATATTCAAATCTTGAAAATTTTAAATTTTTATATAAGACATAATAAGAATTGATCTTCCCAAAGATGGAAATTGGGAAACAAAAGTTGTTTAATTTGGTTACAAAATGAAATGAGAAATGGAGTGAAATCCCATAGAAGAATGGATTAAAAAGAAAAAGAAAATCAAAATGATGAAAGGGAAGAGGCACATGTAATCCAACTAAACCAATACTACTACATTATATGCCTTTTGAAGCTTTACACTTTGATTCTCTACTCTTTATATTTACTTTTATTATAGATTAGTTTTTCCCCTTTCAAGAGAATAAGAATATATGTTTTTCATTTGCCTCTTTAATTGCCTTGTATTATTAGAGTAAAAATTCTTGAACCAAAAAAAAGCAAATTTCAATGTCAAATATCAATACTTCCTCACCCTTTTGCAAAAGAATATGATTGTGATGATCCCATAAAATTTTTCTTTTTATTCAATACTTGATTTTGTATTTCTATGAAAAATGCAAATTTCTCCCAAATGCAAAAAATAACCAGCATTTTACAGGATTTGAACTCCTAACCAGAAAGTAGAGACTACAGCTCTCGTCACTTGAACAAAATCTAACCAGGCATAAACTATTTAATCTTCAGTTCTTGAATTTCAATTCCAATGGAAAATCATAGACAATTAGACAATCACTCAGCCAATGAAAATACATAAAACTTGTGTATATGTATATATATATATATATATATTCAAAGTTTAAAGTTGAGGAGCAGAGCATATATTCATTCTCAGTTCTTGATTAATAATGGATGGAGTTTAGAGCATAGGCAGAGCTATGAAGGGCCCTCCTCAAAATTTCTTTTATGTTTTATATATATGGGATAAAATACATTTACTTTGTATAAAAATTAATATATTTTTCTATTTAACCTTCTAAATAAATAAAACTTAAGTTATTAAATATAAAAATATTAACTTATGATTAAATAATATATCAAATTTTTATATTTAAATTTTAACTACCTAATAGTCGACTTTTGGTTTTGCCGTGATTTAGAGTATATATTTTGAACCTTGTTTGCATTAATTGGTTTTGGGACGGTAGAGTTAATATCAAGGAAGTTGAAATCTTAGCAGCGACAGTGTGAGAATTTCAATTTTTTCAATATAAGGGTGGTTTCTTGTGTACATAATTTATATCTTCTCCATAAGCGTCAGACAATCTGAAGAAAACTTGTAGATAAGGATTTTGTATTTTGGTACCGAATATATATATATATATATATATCAATATATTGCCCATCTGAAACGTACGGTTCAGAGAATATATACTAAGTAGCATTCTGTCAAAGTAAAAGAAGTTCAGAGCAGCAGCTCCTTCATTTCATGCCCTATATACATATATATATATATATATATCCTATGATTGATTCAATAATTAGAAACTGTCACAAATATATATTTTGTCAGAGTATTATTATTAATGCTCAATCACGGTTTATACTTTTTATTTTCATTAAAATTTTAATATAAAAATAAATTAATATAAAAATTTTAAAACTTTCAAGAATAATTGTTTTTCATACAAAAATTTGGCCAATCGACATAATGGTTGACACATAAATTTGAGTTTCAAAAAGTAAGTTTGAAAAAATTAACTCCATCAATCTGATTGGTTCTAATTAGCGCTTCAATGTCCATTAGTGCCTTTTAAATTCTTGGTACCAAAAGGTGAAAGTCCTCGTTCACAGGGTCTCTACCAGGCTGCCCGACGCCAAGGTGGAGGACGTAAATCATGATAACTCTACGGTCTTGCAAACTGGAGGCCAGACACTAGTGTAAACAAAGAATCACCTCTCCAATACCATGTTGGAGAGATAGTACCTTTTTAACTCTTATTCGAAGTAGTTGTTGATTGTTGGCTTTCAAGAGGTCCAAAGGTACGATAAAAATTTTGTAGAATTTATATTTATATCTGCAAACATGCACGAAACTTCATACCATGAATCTATAATATTAGGAACATGCATAATCTTTTTGTGAAATTTTGGGACCAGTTAATTTTTTGGACGAAAATTTTGTTATACAACGTGATAGTTATCACACGAATTCAGACTTCAAGTAACTAGGTTGAAAAAACTAGTCCTATCAATGGGTTCCCATTAATATCTTGGTGCTTATTAGTGACTTATTGACTATTACTCGAATTAGTTGGTGACTGTCAGTTCTTATTATTGCACAATTTATATTTATGTATCTATCTAGATTTGTTATTCATGCAAAACTTTGTACGATTAATCTTTATGACATGAAACATAGAAATTATTCTCAGGATTTTCACAAACATTAATTTCTAGACGAAAATTTGGTTAGTAAATGAAAATTCGAACAAAACTTATCAATTTTTTATTTCACTTTCGGGACACGATATTCAGAAAAAAGAAGAGAAAAAAGCAAGTGAAGAACCAAATTAAAGAGGTTAACGATCACCATATTTTCAAGCAATTAATTTCGAGAATACTACAATGATACAATATTAATTTAATCTAATACTAATAATAAGATCTCACCATGAATTAAACCAACAATTGAAGCAATATTCCACAACCCATCATTACAATTAGGATGAAATAATTAGCTTCATGAATATTATTATTATAATAAATTCCCCTACTAGCTCCTCCTGAATAAATTTGCAAATTAAATGGATCGGTTGGATACAACTTCCCCGGAGGACCCGTGACGTACGCAAATCTCGGTGGCGGCGGAGCCACTTGATTATTAGGAAGTCCTGTGTAATAGATGAATCTCGGAGGTGGTGGCACTGGCACTGGCAATGGCACCACCGGTGGACAATACTCAGTACTTGCCTTTGGAGGCGGTGGCGGAGGCGGAGGAGGTGGTGGTGGTGGCACTTGCTGGCTGCATGGATTGACACATGCACATTCTCCACATTTTATACTCACAACCGGCGTCGTTTCATCATCAGCATTTGCACAAATGATGAACATAATTAGAAGAAAATAAATATACTTCACATGATGAAATTTTGAATTTCTTGAAATGCACATTTTCTGCTACTTAATAGAATAATTTTCTCATACAAATTATATATATACTTGAAAAATGAGAGAGAGAGAGAGAGAGAGAGAGAGAGAGAGAGAGAGAGAGAGAGAGAGAGAGAGAGAGAGAGAGAGAGAGCTTATAAGTTACTAAATGAAGAAAATAAAGGTGATTTTCCTTTTTTATTTATTATTGGGATGGAAAGAGACTTGGTATTATGAATTATGAGCCTCTTTATATTGGTTTATATTATATAGGGTACCAAGGTAAGCATGAAAATGAATTGCATGTGAGGGTTGTAAATGTGTAGGGACTAATATATATAAATATATAGAATGGGTACCCAACCCTAGCTTTTCTTGGTCCTTATTTCCTAGAAAAGTTTCTATAGAGCATAAATCATCAATCTAAAGTTGATCAACTAAACAGATTTGATGATCATCAGAGAATATGTTCCATATTCATGTGAATAACTAAGTATTTATTATTAGCGTAGAGATATATACATTCTGGTACAACAAGAATACAGTAACAAGTAGCGTGTTTTGTTTCGCAGACATGAAATAAAACGACATAAAGTGTATATAATACTTGTATTTTATATGAGATAAGTATTAAATAACTGTTAAGTTTATGATTTCGTGCACTGATGTCTAGTGTAAGAGTAAGATGAGCTTTTTGTATGGGACAATTTAGTGATGAAGAAAAGTGAGAAGTTGTCAACATCCCTTTATATCTTTTGGTTGCAAATTATTGTTTCAAAGATTGGACCTCAAGATAAGGGCATCTTAGCATTCTACAAAATAAATGTCTTTCAGCTACTCCATATATAGGGCATGTGCCATATTATTTTCTTCATAGCTAGAGAACCTTCAACCTGTGGTATATGTAACATAAGGAAAGAGGACTTAGGAAAACTCTAGACTTCCTCTTTGGAGACCCTTTAATCTCCACAAGTTCTTATCCTATGAGGGGTAGAATAAGGTTTTCTCAAATAGACAATAATTCTCTTAGGTCACATCGTCTAATATATATTTTTAATTACTATTAAAGAAAATATATTATACAGTATGTCTTAATAAATGATACCAGAGCTAAATGTGTAAGAATCTTGATAGTAATCTATTAATTTATGAGTGATTAAAGAGCACAAAATCTTCAAACAGTAACTCTAGACTGACATGTCGCTCACTAAATAATTCAAATTCATTATTTCTCATTTGATATATTAGGTGGAGAATCCTATGCATCGCATTACACACATCTCCTCTTGTCAAGAATCTTGAGTTTTAACTTTATAGATTAAGACCCCAATATTTGAGGAATCCTCAAAAGGATGTCTAACCTTGAAATGATATTTTCTTATAATTAATGCATGAAATTATATACTAAATTAATGAAGAAAGGATGGAGAATCTAATACGACAGATAAAGATTGGTGAAAGATGCCCTTTTGGCCTATAATTCATCCTTTAATGTAGCCCCAAACAGAAGCAAGCACCCCAAATTAGAAGAATATATTTCAATTCCTTGTTCGCACTAGGATCTCACCTTCAATTTATAGAATTGTTAAGTTATCTGTTATTTAAATCCTCTATTTAAATATCGGGTAGTCTGATGGGCACCATGAAAGTGAAGAATTTTACATTTTAATAACAAAAATATATACTTTATTACGTTATTTACTAAATATTATACACTTAAGTACGTTTATTATTAATTCCTTAAAAAACAATTACTAATTTAAACATCAGAGATCTTTTTAACTTATTCTCTTAACGCTAATAACTCTCGTCTTGTTTTTGTTTTTTTACTTTCATTTTTGAGGTGAAAAGAACAGAAGAACAAATAGTACGTTGCAGGACGAGAAACAACTTGATAATAAAACACATTTCTTTAAGTATCTCCATCTATTTTGTATAATAAAAGATTTGAGTTCAAATCATCTTGAAATTCTTAGATCAATTGAGATATTTCGAATATCAAAACCTGAAGAAAAGGAAAAAGAGTTAACTTTTCGTCGTTTTCGTAAATTCAGATCAATTGAGATATTTCGAATATCAAAGTAAAACAGATAATGTTGCAAAACGACAAAACTTAATGTGTTATCCAACGAGATTGGGCTTACTATGACCCAAAAATAGCCCACTTTATACTTACTAAAGCCCAATTATAAAAGAAAAGCCCATTATTTCCTTCTCCTCTATAATCAGATCCAAAATGTCCCCATTGGGCCCATAACACAGAATTAGATCCCTCCACGTCACCCAAAGGGCAAAGATAAACAACTACAGAACCTTAACGAATCAGATGACACTGCGCCGTGTCCTGCAAAGACGTGTCCCACCAAATCACTAGAAACCTGACACGTGTCTGCCTCGTCCACTACATCACCGCCAATCTCCACGTCACCCAAAGTGAAAAGATAAGTAACTTCAAGATTTTTTTTTATTTAAAATTTAGTATTTAAAAATCAACAACAAATTTGGAAAAGATCAAAAGTCATACATTCCTAATAATACAAGACTGACATATAATATTAAACCGTTATATGAATAATTCAAATTCAATAGTCCACCAACTTCTTACTCGATCAAAATTTGTTATATAAAATAAATTTTGATGGTATCTTAAAATACAATTGAGGATAACTATTATATAAATCTTCTCAAAATATATTCACATTCTCAATTATTTCCTTCATATTATGATTTTTTTCATTAAAAAAATTGTGCTATAAAATTACACGCCTCTTATAAACAACTACAAGAGAACTTATTAGACGAATCAGATGACTCTACCACCTGCACAATATGCTGCAAACACGTGTCCACCTCGTCCTCTACACCACCGCCAATCTCCGCCGAGCTCGCTACTTCTATATATAAAACGGGGCGAACCCGATTTCTTCTAACCCAAATCAAAATCAAATAGCTAATGATTCGGATCTCAAAATTCTTATTCATAATCCAGAAAATCTTGGCCTTCTATTATCTCTTATTAACTCACGGCCGTTGATCAAATTTGATTGAAGATTAACGATGGTTCCGATTTGTATTCAGTGTGGAAATGCTAATAACCCATGCAGGTGTAAGGTAGTGGGTCCTACACTAGGGTTCTTGGCTTTCGCTGCGGCGGGACTAGTGGAGTGGCCGGTCGGAGCATTGGTGTATTGTTTCCGTCATATGAAGGGTAGGCGTATTATGGCTCATCCTGCTACTGTGGTTTATCCAGCTGTTACTAATTCTATTCCCATTTAAATAAATAAATAATTAACTAATTAGTGCTACTAAATAAAAAGACTAATCTGCCCCTGTATGTATGTATATGTTTACTTACATATAGTGGTTTTGTTGTAATTTTCAGTTTTTTTTTAATAATAATGTTCATTTTGTACTTCTTCTAATGGTGTAAGCATCTAACGTTTCTTTAAAGCTTTCTAATTATCTATATGTAATACTCTATCTGTTTTTATTTAATTATCATATTTTAAATATCGTGAAAAAAAATATAAACTTTAGTTATTTTCTTGTCTAATTTAGAATGCCTTCTAAATTCTTTTCATTTTCGTTATTATTTCTACTTCTATGTGAGAAAAATTAGATGATATTGCAATTTTTTTTAATAGAAATTTATAATTTAAAAATTCATTGAATGCAATATTATTTTTATAATATAATTAATAAAAAAATTATAAAAATTAATAAAATGTGATAAATAAAGAAAAATATAGGGAGTTTTATAATGTTTTCTTTAATTTAGTATTATATTAGAGTTGCGCGATTGGATAGTATGATTCTTTTCTTTTTAAGTATTTTTATCTGATATGTTAAGTAATAAATTTTAAATTTAAATTATTTAAAACAATTTAATATTATTTATATCAATTTATTTTACTATCTGAAATTCTTCTTTTGAATTAGTCGTAACTTAAATTGACAATACAATATTGCATGGGAATTCAAATTGTAAATGGATTGAAACTCTGAAGGACAGAATTGGAATTTAACGAGAAAGTCAGTCAACTTTGCCCTTTTTTCCAACCAATAACCACGACGAGAATTCTATTATTAGTCCTGGGAAAAGACTGGGACGGAGACCAGCAAGTCAACATGACTGGTAAACCACGGTACGAGGGATACCTTAAATCCCCAAAATATGATGACACGTGTAAAGTAGTAGTATCTTTATTTTATATTTAGTATTATTTTAAGACATAATACAAAAATTAAAAAAATATTTAAATTAAAAATTATTATTTTACTATTATTAATAGTGTATTAAGAATTTTTTTTGATAATGATGTAATTATAATAAAATAAGGGTATATAGAGAAAATATTATTTAATATTCTTTTAAATTATGAAAATTATATATATTTTGAAACGGAAAAGACAGACGGAGAAGTATAGAAGTTTATATTTGATTAGGGAAATAACTTTTTTTAGTTATTTATATTTATATACAAATTAGGATTTTTAAAAATAATAGAAATGTTTTCATAAATGAAGAGAAAGATAAAAATTAAAAAAAATAAAATAAATATATAAGTAATTTTAAAAATTAGATACTTCTCATAATGAATAAATTTATTTATATTTTAGTAGTCCATTCATCAATAAGCTTAGGATTTAGATTTTTATTTTTTTATTGAAGCTAGTAAATGTAGATCATAGATCTACAACTTTTCTTTTAAAAAAAAAAAAAAAAGATGGGATTTACTTAAAGAGCTTAGACAACATTTTAAATAATATGAGATAGAACTTCTTAATTAGTACCTCAAGAACAAATTGGATCTACTCACACAATCACCCAGGATCGTCTAATATTATTATAAAGTACTATTATGTATAAAAAATATATTAAAAAATATACTAACTAATTTTGCTGATCGTTTAGATGTTACAATACAATATATATCTCTTAATATATATTTTTTGTACTTTTCCGTTTGTAATAATTTTTTATTTAGAGTTTATTTTATAGTTTAATGTACAAATTATTACGAAAAAAAATACTATGAAGAAGGTGTATTGTAAAATATATTAAAGGATCTGACTGCAATTCTATACATATTTTTCCAAAAAATAAATACACATAAAGGCAGTTCAGTAGGTTTTGAAATTATAAAGTTGGTAAGAAGACTTTGTTAAGTCTTTTCCAAGTCTTCCACTCTCTTATAAATCAACACATAATAATGGTGCATATGCATTAAATGCTCCTCTGTAGTCCATATTCATGGCAAGAAATCTCTCTACTAAGCTTCCCTTTCATGGGGTACTAGCTTTCTCAATACCTCCATGGCTAACCTTATTCATTGCTGCCTTCATAGCAATTCTATCTATTTTTTCTATTGTAGCCTTTCTTTGTGGTTCTCATCATGATCATCAAGAAACAAAATCATCATCAAGAAGAAGAACTGAGAGATTGGGTGATCAAAGGGCAATTGCAAGATTACAAAGCAATATAAGTAGCAAAGCTTTGTTACTTTCTAAGATGATTTCTTGGAAAAAAGTACAAGATCAAGAACATGAAGATCATTATGATGATGAAGCAATTTGGAAGAAAAAGATAATCCAAGGAGAAAAATGTCGTCCCTTGAATTTTTCAGGGAAGATTTTGTATGATTCAGAGGGGAATCGTCTTCCGGATTCCCCTTCTTAACCAACTTAAGGAAGATTATGAACATACTCATAACTTTTTAAGAGATATGATTCATAATAGAATTTTCTTTTGAATACAATTTACGAATCAGGTAAATATTGTGTGAACGATATTACATCACTCAATTTTTCATTTTCGCCTCAATTTCACAAGGTTGGCTAAGGATTTTCCTCCTTTTTTTGTTTTTGGGAGATAATTTTTGAGTGGTTAAAGGTTAAGATATGTGAATTGTAAATTTTTATATAGATGTTGATAATAATATTGGATATGTTTAACGTCAGTGTCGGAACCACTAGGGGCTCGGGTAGGCTCGAGCTCCCTGAAAGAAAAATTTTTTAAAAAAGAATTTTGATGCTTTTACATTCAAGCCCCCTAGTTTAAATATTTTTGTACTTTGAATGCATCTATTTTATAGATGAAATTCTGACAAATTTTTAATGTTAGGGAACCCCTCCAAGTTTTCTGTTCTGGTTACGCCACTAGGGCTGTAAACGGGTCCAGACCCTCAGGGTACCCCCAGACCCGGACCCGTACCCTTATAGTGAAACTTGGACCCAGACCCGGACCCATACCCTCCAGGGTATAAAATTCTGGACCCAGACCCAACCCTCCAGGGTCCAGGGTAGCCTGTACCCGTATGACATTTTTCTATTTTATTTCCCTGTTAAACAAAAATATATAAAACAATGTATAATTCAAAAAATAAAAATTTTAACATGATTAACATAATCTCCTTAACATTTCTTTCAACAAATAAAATCATTTAACATCTCTAATTCACATAATTAAAAGTTCAAATATACACAAAATCGTCATAGTGTGAGTGTGATGTGAGTGTACTTGGTTGGTAGGTAGGTAGAGTAGAAATAGTAGGTTAGGGTTAAAGATAAGAGTAAAATAATATGTTAAAAAATTATAAATTATATATTAATATAATAAAATATAATATATAAAATATATTATTATTTTATTAATATGGGTATACGGGTCTGGGTATCACCATACCTTATTCGGACCCATATAGCAGTATAAATACGGGTACGGGTACGGATCCGGGTCAGCAGATATAAAATTTAAACCTTACCCGTTAAAAACGGGTACAGACCCGTGCGGGTACGGATAAAATCCGTCCCGTTTACAGCCCTATACGCCACTGCTTAACGTGCATCTTCGAAGTAGAGGTGAAATCTAAAGCTTAATTTTGAGGGGGCCAAAAATTTTTTTCTTCCTTGTATAACAATAAAAAATTTTATGAAAAATCAAACTTCATAAACTTTTTTATTATCAATATAAAAATGTATATAGATAGTAAATAAATTTTTTTTTGGACCGTGACCTTTGTATATTTCTACTTAAACTCCATTTATGTTTCAAAGCACAAATTAATATAAACAAAATATTCCACTTATAAATAAAACAAACTATATAAAATAGTTAAATCCAATAATATATGTATTACTTACTATTAAAGATTTTCTTAATTAATTGATGATGATAAATTAGATGTAGCTTCATTAAATATAGATTACAACCAATCCACCTAGTTAATGCATTAGGTAATAGTATATTTTTTTTCTTTTTTGCTAAATAATAAATAATACTTATGACTATAAATTGGACCTGTTTTGGTCCGAGTTTAGCCTGAATAATAATAATTCGGACATAAGAAGGATGAGTTCAAACTCATCTCATTCTGCTTTGGTTTAAAATAATTTTAAAGAAAAATATTAAATAAAAATTTGAAAGGTAACAAAATAAATTTAATTCTAAACTATTTTTATAATTTAAATTTATTTTATTATACATCCATAAAATTTTATATTCAAATAATAGAAAAAATTCATTTAAAATTTATTCTATTTTAATATTTATAAGGGCATAAAATTTTAATTATTAATAAATAATTACAATGTAGTGTATATAATTATAATATATAATATAATATAATAAAATTATAAAAATATTCATGATTAATAAAAATTGAAAAGCTAATATACCTCGAGTTTTCTTTCATAATCACAAGGACAAAGAAAAGTACCTTTACTTTTAATTTCTAAAGAGTAATGATCTTAATTACATGGCTTTGATCAAATGGCCAGAAATTAAAGTACGTATAAATCTGTGCTTCTTCTTCTTCGTAATTCCACCATCTCCGGCAGCGGCGGCCGGACGATGATTAATGAGTTTTATTCTTTCGGCGGCGGCGGCGGATTCTGCATACAAAGACCAACGATTCTCTCAGCAAGTTCCGTTTCATCTTTACTCTCTTGTATAAGCTTCTCAACCTCAGATCTCCGCAACCTCATCTTAACCTGAACCGGCGCCGCCGGGGAAGTACTCGACGACGACACATCAGAACTCGATCGTCTACTTAGCATAAGGCACTCGAGTCGATCCTTAGCACTCATGTGCACGGCGGATCTCGCTCGTCTCGGAACATTCTCCTCCGGTTCAGGCAGCTTCGGCAATTCTAAAAGGAAATAAATCTTCTTAGGCTTCAGATTTTCGTTTGGCTCTAATGGCTTCGCTCGAATCCCTAATTTTTTGACAGATTCAGATTCCAATAAAACATAACCTGGATAATCCTTGAGTAGATCGGAAGATGAAATTGGAGTTTTCAGCTTTAAAGCTTCGCCTGTTATTTTAATTACCTTTGCTTTTTTTCTGCCTCCGGTGGCCATGGCTGCCATAGTATTGCCCATCTCTCATTATCTGGATATGGATAATGATCTGGATTGGAGGAGGAAAAAGAAAAGAAATTCCCTTTGCCGCTAATTTCGTAATTTTATAGTGTGATTAAATAAATAAATAAATAAATTGGAGTGGATTTTTGTTTAGTGCGAGTTGCGCGTGATTAAAAGATGGTATAATGAGGATGATGACGTGGAACTTTAGTAAAGATTCCCACCTAAATTAAACATGATCATTTTGATAATGGAGTTTTGAGTAAAGTGAATCTCAAAATTGAGAGGAGAGAAATATAAGAGAAGAGATATGAAAGAAATAAATAACGAGATAATAATTAATTTTTTAAAATAGTAAAAAGACATTTATTATGAAATAATAAAAGATCGTTATTTAGTACGGATGTACTATTTTTTGTGATAGATGAGATGTTCTCAAGTCTGTGCGCATAAAAGAATGGGTCAATAAACTTAATTCGGGAATTTATATGTATAGTTAGAAAAAATTTATTTTTTCCCGTAAAAATGCATTTTCTAACCAAATTCTATCTAACTCAAAACTCAAACCTTTAACATTCAACACAATATAGAGGTAGATATGAATCATTTTGAAGATTTTTTGCAAGAAAATATCGATTTTGAGGTAAGAAAATAACAATTTTTTTCGTCACAGGACCGAGTTTCGCTCAGATGGACGAAATTCTCCAATGAGTTTTGCGTGTTTGGTGAAAATGTATGAAAAAATTCGCCCAGATGGGCGAAACTCATTGGAGAATTTCGCTTAGCACACGAATTCGGGCTTTAATGAGAAAGTGATACGTCGTTTGGTTTATTACAACATGAAAAACATTAAGAATCGGTTTTGCGCAATTTTTTGGAGAACTTTTTTTGGCACCTAAATTTTGTAAAAAACGTGATGATTAGCACATGAATTCGGTCCTTAATGGGAATGTGATACTTCGTTTTGTGTTTTTATACAACAGGAAAAACATTAAGAATTGTTTTGAGCAAATTTTTAGAAAACTTTTTTTGGGACCAAAATTTTTTAAAAAACGTGATGATTAGTACATGAATTCGGCTTTAATGGAATGTGATACTTCGTTTGTGTTTTTATACAACATGAAAAACATTCAGAATCGTTTTGAGCAATTTTTCGGAGCACTTTTTTTCTGATCTAAATTTTGTAAGAATCGCGATGATTAGTACACGAATTCGGGCTTTGATGAGAAAGTGATACTTCGTTTTGTGTTTTTATACAACATGAAAAACATTCAGAATCGTTTTGGGTAATTTTTTGGAGAACTTTTTTTGGGACCTAAATTTTGTAAAAAATGTGATGAAGCACACGAATTCGGGATTTAATGGGAATGTGATACTTCGTTTTGTGTGTTTATTATATAATATGAAAAATATTCAGAATTGTTCTGAGCAATTTTGTGGCAAACTTTTTCTCGGACTTAAATTTTGTAAAAAATGTGAAGATTAACACAAGAGTTCGGACTTTAATGGAAAAGCCATACTTCTTTTGGTGTATATATACAACATAAAAACATTAAGGTCCGTTTTGAGCAATTTGTTAGAGAACTTTTTTTCGAACTTAAATTTTATAAAAAACGTGATGATTAGCACAGGAATTCAGGCTTTAATGGGAAAATGATAGTTCGTTTGGTGTATTTAAATAAATGAAAAACAATCAGACTCGTTTTGAGAATTTTTTTGGAGAAGTTTTTTTGGGACTTAACTTTTGTAAAAACCGTAACGATTAGCACACGAATTCAGGCTTTAATGAGAATGTGATACCTTATTTTGTGTTTTTATATAACATGAAAAATATTCAGAATCGTTTTGAGAAATTATTTGGAGAACTTTTTTCTAGACCTAAATTTTGTAAAAAACGTGACGATAAGCACACAAGTTTGGGATTTAATGGGAATTTAATACTTCGTTTGATTTTTTCCTACAACATGAAAATTCAGAGTCGTTTTGAGAAATTTTTTGGGGAACTTTTTTCGTACCTAAATTTTGTAAAAAACTTGATGATTCGTACAAAAATTCGGGCTTTAATGGGAAAGTAATACTTCGTTTGGTTTATTTATGCAACATGAAAAACATTAAGAATCGTTTTGAGCAATTTCTTAAAGAACTTTTTTTGGGACCTAAATTTTGTAAAAATTGTGATGATTAGCACGCAAATTCGGGCTTTAATGGGAATGTGATACTTAATTTTGTGTTTTTGTACAAATGAAAAATATTTAGAATCGTTTTGAGCAATTTTTTGGAGAACTTTTTTCGCACCTAAATTTTGTAAAAAAAGTAATGATTAATGCACACGAATTCGGGCTTTAATGAGAATGTGATACTTCGTTTTGTGTTTTTATACAACACAAAAAACATTAAGAATCATTTTGAGCAATTTTTTGGGAAAATTTTTTTCGGAGACAAATTTTGTAAAAAACGTTATGATTAGCACAAGATTCGGGCTTTAATGGGAAAACGATACTTCGTTTGGTTTATTTATACAACATGAAAAACATTAAGAATTATTTTGAGCAATTTTTTGGAGAACTTTTTTTGGGACCTAAATTTGTTAAAAACGTAATGATAAGCACAAGAATTCGGATTTTAATGGGAAAGTGATACTTCGTTTCGTTTATTTATAAAACATGAAAAACATTAAGAATCGTTTTGAGCAATTTTTTAGAGAACTTTTTTTGGGAACTAAATTTTGTAAAAAACGAGATTATTATCACACAAATTCGGTGCTTAATGGGAATGTGATACTTCGTTTTGTGTTTTTATACAACACGAAACACATTCAAAATCATTTTTAGCAATTTTTTGGAGAGCTTTTTTCGGACCAAAATTTTGTAAAATACGTGATGATTAGCACACGAATTCGGGTTTAAATGGGAATGTGATACTTTGTTTGGTATATTTATACAAACTGAAAAACATTCAGAATTGTCTTGAGTATTTTTTGGAGAACGTTTTTTGGACCTAAATTTTGTAAAAAACGTGATGATTAACACACGAATTCAGGCTTTAATGCGAAAGTATTACTTCATTTGGTTTATTTTTACAACATTAAAAACTTTCAGAATCGTTTTGAGCAATTTTTTGAAAATGTTTTTCTGGGACCTAAATTTTGTAAAAAACGTGATGATTAACAGACGAATTCGGGCTTTAATGGGAATGTGATACTTAATTTTGTGTTTTGATACAACATGAAAAACATTCAAAATCGTTTTGAGCAATTTTTTGGAGAACTTTTTTCGGACCTAAATTTTGTAAAAAATGTAATGTCTAGCACACGAATTCGGGCTTTAATGGGAATGTGATACTGTTTTTGTGTTTTTATACAACATGAAAAACATTAAGAATCATTTAGAGCAAATTTTTTTAGATCTTTTTTTCGAACCTAAATTTTGTAAACACTGTGATGATTAGCACACGAATTCGGGCTTATATGGGAAAGTGATATTTCGTTTGGTTTATTTATACAACATGAAAAACATTTAGAATTATTTTTAGCAATTTTTTCGAGAACTTTTTTTCATACTTAAATTTTGTAAAAAACGTGATGATTATTAGCACACGAATTCGGGCTTTAATGAGAAAGTTATACTTTTTTTGGTTTATTTATACAACATGAAAAACATTAAGATCGTATTGAATAAATTTTTTGGAGAACTCTTATGCGAACCTAAATTTTAAAAAAAATGTGATGATTAGCATACGAATTCGAGCTTTAATGGGAAAATGATACTTCGTATGATGTATTAATACAACATGACAAACATTCAAAATCGTTTTGAGAAATTTTTTGGAAAACCTTTTTTCGGACCTAAATTTTATAAGAACGTGATGATTAGTACACGAATTCGAGCATTAATAGGAAAGTGATAACTCATTTGGTTTATTTATACAACGTGAAAAACATTCAAAATCGTTTTGAGCAATTTTTTGGGGGATTTTTTTTTGACCGAAATTTTGTAGAAAACGTGATGATTAGTACACAAATTCGGGCTTCAATGGGAATATGATGCTTAATTTTGTGTTTTTATACAACATGAAGAACATTAGAATCGTTTTGAGCAATTTTTTGAAGAACACTTTTTTGAAACTAAATTTTGTAAAAAACGTGATGAATGCACACGAATTCGGGTTTTAATGGGAATGTGATACTTAATTTTGTGCTTTTATACAACATGAAGAGCATTAAGAATCGATTTGAGCAATTTTTTGGAAAACTTTTTTTGGACCTAAATTTTGTAAAAAATGTAATGGGTAGCACACGAATTCGTGCTTTAACGGGAATGTGATACTTCGTTTTGTATTTTTATACAACATGAAAAACATTAAGAATCATTTTGAGCAATTATTTGGAGAAAACTTTTTGGGACCAAACTTTTTTAAAAAACGTGATGATTAGCACACGAATTCGGACTTTAATGAGAAAGTTATACTTCTTTTGGTTTATTTATACAATATGAAAAACATTAAGATCGTATTGAATAAATTTTTTTGAGAACTCTTTTTCGGACTAAATTTTTTAAAAAAATGTGATGATTAGCATACGAATTCGAGCTTTAATTGGAAAATGATACTTCGTTTGGTGTATTTATACAACATGAAAAACATTCAAAATCGTTTTGAGCAATTTTTTGGGGAATTTTTTTCTGACCTAAATTTTGTAAAAAACGTAATGATTAGCACACGAATTCGGGATTTAGTGGGAATGTGATGCTTAATTTTGTGTTTTTATATAACATGAGAAATATTCAGAATCGTTTTGAGCAATTTTTTCGAGAACTTTTTTTCAAACCTAAATTTTGTAAAAAACGTGATGCTTAGCACACGAATTCGGGATTTAAAGGGAATGTGATAATTCGTTTGATTTTTTCCTACAACATAAATAACATTCAGAATTGTTTTGAGCAATTTTTTGAAGAGCTTTTTTTCGGACCTAAATTTTGTAAAAAACATGATGATTATCACTTGAATTCAGGCTTTAATGGGAAAGCTATACTTCTTTTGGTGTATTTATGCAGCATAAAAAACATTAAGATCGTTTTGAGCGATTTTTTGGAGAACTTTTTTTCGGACCTAAATTTTTTAAAAACGTGATGATTAGCACACGAATTTGGGCCTTAATGGGAAAATGATACTTCCTTTTTTTTTTTCCTACAACATGAAAAACAATCAGAATTGTTTTGAGCAATTTTTTGGACAACTTTTTTTGGACCGAAATTTTGCAAAAAATGTGATGATTAGCACGCGAATTCGAGCTTTCGTGGGAAAATGATACTTCTTTTGTTTATTTATACAACATGAAAAAGATTAAGAATTCTTTTGAGCAATTTTTTGGAAAACTGTTTTTCGGACATAAACTTTATGAAAAATGTGATGATTAGCAAACGAATTCAGGCTTTAATGTGAAAGTGATACTTCATTTGTTTTATTTATACAACATGATAAATATTATGAATCGTTTTTAGCAATTTTTGGAGAACTTATTTTCGGACCTAAATTTTGTAAAAAAGGTGATGATTAGCACATGAATTCGGGTTTAAATGGGAATGTGATACTTCGTTTTGTGTTTTTTGTACTATATGAAAAACGTTCAGAATCGTTTTGAGCAATTTTTTGGAGAATTTTTTTTGGACCTAAATTTTGTAAAAAACGTGATGATTAGCACACGAATTCGGGCTTGAATGGAAACTGATACTTCTTTGTGTGTATTTATACAATATGAGAAACATTCAGAATTGTTTTGATCAATCTTTTGGAAAATATTTTTCGAACCTAAATTTTGTAAAAAACGTGATGATTAGCACACGAATTCGAGCTTTAATGGGAAAGTCATACTTTGCTTGGTGTATTTATACAACCCTAAAAAATATTCAGAATTATTTTGATCAATTTTTTGGAGAACTAATTTTCAGACCTAAATTTTGTAAAAAATGTGACGATTAGCACACGAATTCGGGCTTTAATGAGAAAGCCATACTTCTTTTAGTTTATATATACAACATGAAAAACATTCAAAATCGTTTTGAGCAATTGTTTGGAGAACTTTCTTTTGGACCCAAGTTTTTGTAAAAAAACGTGATGATTATTAGCACACGATTTCGGGCTTTAATGGGAAAGTTATATTTCGTTTGGTGTAATTCTATAATATGAAAAATATTCAGAATCATTTTGAGCAAATTTTTGGAGATTTCTTTAGACCTAAATTTTACAAAAAAATTGATGATTAGTACACGAGTTCAGGCTTTAATGAAAAAGTGATACGTCATTTGGTATTTATCCAACCTGAAAAATATTCAGAATCGTTTTGAGCAATTTTTGTAGAACTTTTTTTTTGACCAAATTTTGTAAAAAATGTGATCATTTGTATACGATTTCGGGCTATAATGGGAAAGTGATATTCGTTTGATTTATTTATACCAGATGAAAAACATTCAGAATCGTTTTGAAAAATTTTTTGGAGAGACCCAAATTTTGTAAAAAATGTGATGATTAACAAGCGATTTCGGGCTTTAATGGGAAAGTGATACTTCGGTTGGTATATTTATACAACAAAAAAAATTCAGAATCATTTTGAGCAATTTTTTGGGCCTAAATTTTTTAAAAACGCGATGATTAGTACACAAATTCGGGCTTTAATGGAAAAGTGATGCTTCGTTTGGTATTTTTACAACTTGAAAAACATTCAGAATCGTTTTGGGCAATTTTTTGGAGAACTTTTTTTGGACCTAAATTTTGTGAAAAAAGTGATGATTAGCACACGAATTCAGACTTTAATGGGAATTTGATATTTTGTTTGATTTATTTATACAACATGAAAAACATTCAGAATTGTTTTGAGCAATTTTTCGGAGACTTTTTTTTAGACCTAAATTTTGTAAAAAACGTGATGATTAGCTCACGATTTCAGGCTTCAATGGGAAAGTGATCCTTTGTTTGATATTTATACAACCTAAAAAACATTTATAATTGTTTTGAGTAATTTTTTAAAGAACTTTTTTTGGACCTAAATCTTGTAAAAAACGTGATGATTAACTCACGATTTCGGGCTTCAATGGGAAAGTGATCCTTTGTTTGGTATTTATACAACCTAAAAAACATTTAGAATCGTTTTGAGCAATTTTTTAAAGAACTTTTTTTGGACCTAAATTTTGTAAAAAACGTGATGATTAGCATATGATTTCGGGATTTAATGGGAAAGTGATACTTTGTTTGGTTTATTTTTACCATATGAAAAACTTTTAGAATCGTTTTAAGCAATTTTTTGGAGAACTTTTTTTTCATACCCAAATTTTGTAAAAAACATGATAATTAACATATGATTTCGAATTTTAATGGGAAAGTTATACTTCGTTTGGTGCATTTATAAAAACATATTTAGAATCATTTTGAACAATTTTTTGGAGAATTTTTTTTGAACCTAAATTTTGCAAAAGAGGTGATGCTTAGCACATGATTTCGGGCTTTAATGGGAAAGGGATACTTCGTTTGGTATATTTATACAAGAAGAAATATTCAGAATCGTTTTGAACAATTTTTTGGACCTAAATTTTTTAAAAAATGTGATGATTAGTACCCGAGTTTGGGCTTTAATGGAAAAGTGATGTTCGTTTGGTATTTTTACAAACATGAAAAATATTTAGAATCGTTTTGAGCAAGTTTTTGGAGAACTTTTTTTTGGACCTAAATTTTTTAAAAAACGTGATGATTAGTAAACGAATTAGGGCTTTAATGGAAAAGTGATATTTCGTTTGGTATTTTTACAAACCTGAAAAACATTCAGAATCGTTTTGAACAATTTTTTGGAGAACCTTTTTTTTTTTTACCTAAATTTTTTAAAAAACGTGATAATTAGCAAACGAATTTAGGCTTTAATGGGAAAATGATACTTCATTTGGTTTATTTTTAAAACATAAAAAATATTTAGAATCGTTTTGAGCAATTTTTCGGAGAACTTTTTTTTAGACCTAAATTTTGTAAAAACGTGATGATTATAGCACATAAATTCGGGCTTTAATGGAAAAGTGATGCTTCGTTCGGTATTTTTACAAACCTGAAAAATATTCAGAATCGTTTTGAGCAATTTTTTGGAGAACTTTTTTTTGGACCTAAATTTTGTAAAAAACGCGATGATTAGTACACGAATTCGAGCTTTAATGGAAAAGTGATGTTTCGTTTGGTATTTTTACAGCATGAAAAACATTCAGAATCGTTTTGAGCAATTTTTTGAGGACTGTTTTATAGACCTACTTTTTGTAAAAAACGTGATAATTAGCACACAATTTCGGGGTTTAATGGGAAAGTGATACTTCGTTTGGTGTATTTATACAACAACAAAAAATATTCTGAATTGTTTTGAGCAATTTTTTGGAAACTTTTTTTAGGACCTAAATTTCGTAAAAAATATGATGATTAGTACATGAATTCGGGCTTTAATGGAAAAGTGATGCTTCTTTTGGTATTTTTACAACATGAAAAATATTCAGAATCGTATTGAGCAATTTTTTGAAGAACTGTTTCTTAGACCTAAATTTTATAAAAAAACGTGATGATTAGCACACGATTTTGGGCTTTATAGGAAACGTGATGCTTCGTTTGGTATTTTTGCAACCTGAAAACATTCAGAATCGTTTTGAGCAATTTTTTGGAGAACTTTTTTTTTGACCTAAATTTTTTTAAAAAACCTGATGATTAGCACACAATTTCGGGGCTGAAATGGGAAAGTGATACTTCGTTTGGTACATTTATACTGCAAAGAAAATATTCAGAATTGTTTTGAGCAATTTTTTGGAGAACTTATTATAGACCTAAATTTTGTAAAAAATGTGATGATGAGCACATGATTTCGTGCTTTAATGGGAAATTAATACTTCGTTTGGTGTATTTATACAATAAAAAAAGTATTCGTAATCGTTTTGAGCAATTTTTTGGACAACTTTTTTTTGGACCTATATTTCATAAAAAACGTGATAATTAGTATAGGAATTCGGGCTTTAATGGAAAGGTGATGCTTCGTTTGGTATTTTTCAACCTGAAAAACATGAAGAATCGTTTTGAGCAATTTTTTGGAGAACATTTTTTTTTACAATAATTTTGTAAAAAAACGTGATGATTTACACGAATTCAGGCTTTAATGGAAAAGTTATATGTCGTTTGTTATTTTTACAACATGAAAAATATTCAGAATCGTTTTGAGTAATTTTTTGGAGAACTGTTTTTTACACCTAAATTTTATAAAAAACGTGATGTAATGCACACGATTTCGGCCTTAAATGGGAAAGTGATACTTCATTTGGTGTATTTATACAACAAAAAAAATATTCATAATCGTTTATAGCAATTTTTTTCGACATAAATTTTGTAAAAAATGCGATGATCAGTACACGAATTCGGGCTTTAATAGAAAGTGATGCTTCGTTTCGTATTTTTACAACATGAGTAACATTCAGAATCGTTTTGAACAACTTTCTGGAGGACTATTTTTTAGACCTAAATTTTGTAAAAAATATGATGATTATAAATACACAAAATGAGGTATCACATTCCCAATAAAGCCCGAATTCGTGTGCTAATCATCACGTTTTCACAAAATTTTGGTCCAAAAAAAATTCTCCAAAAAATTGCTCAAAACGATTCTGAACGTATTTTATGTTGTATAAATACACATTACGAGGTATCACATTCCCGATAAAGCCAGAATTCGTGTGCTAATCATCACATTTTCACAAAATTTTAGTCCGAAAAAAATTCTCCAAAAAATTGTTCAAAACGATTCTGAATGTATTTTATTTGTATAAATACACAAAACGAGGTATCACATTCCCAATAAAGCCCGAAGTCGTGTGCTAATCATCACGTTTTTTACAAAATTTTGGTCCGAAAAAAGTTCTCTAAAAAATTGGTCAAAACGATTCTGAATGTATTTTATTTGTATAAATACACAAAACGAGGTATCACATTCCCAATAAAGCCCGAATTCGTGTGTTAATCATCACGTTTTTTACAAAATTTTGGTTCCCAAAAAAAGTTCTCCAAAAAATTGCTCAAAACGATTCTGAATGTATTTTATTTGTATAAATACACAAAACGAGGTATCACATTTCCAATAAAGCCCGAATTCGTGTGCTAATCATCACGTTTTTTACAAAATTTTGGTCCGAAAAAAGTTCTCTAAAAAATTGGTCAAAACGATTCTGAATGAATTTTATGTGTATAAATACACAAAACGAGGTATCACATTCCCGATAAAGTCAGAATTCGTGTGCTAATAATCATCACGTTTTTTACAAAATTTTTGTCCGAAAAAAAGTTCTCCAAAAAATTGCTCAAAACGATTCTGAATGTATTTTATTTGTTTAAGTACACAAAACGAGGTATCACATTCCCAATAAAGCCCGAATTCGTGTGCTAACCATCACGTTCTTTGCAAAATTTTGGTCCGAAAAAAAATTCTCCAAAAAATTGCTCAAAACGATTCTGAACGTATTTTACGTTGTATAAATACAAAAAACGAGGTATCACATTCCCAATAAAGCCCGAATTCGTGAGCTAACCATCACGTTTTTTGCAAACTTTTGGTCCGAAAAAAATGGTTTTCAAAAAATTGCTCAAAAGATTCTGAATGTATTTTATTTGTATAAATACACAAAACAAGGAATCACATTCCCAATAAAGCCCGAATTCGTCACGTTTGTTACAAAATTTTGGTCCCAAAAAAAGTTCTCCAAAAAATTACTCAAAACGATTCTGAATGTATTTTATTTGTATAAATACACAAAACGAGGTATCACATTCCCAATAAAGCCCGAATTCGTGTGCTAACCATCACGTTTTTGGCAAACTTCTGGTCCCAAAAAATGGTCTCCAAAAAATTGCTCAAAACAATTCTGAATGTATTTTATGTTGCATAAATACACAAAACGAGGTATCACATTCCCAATAAAGCCCGAATTCGTGTGCTGACCATCACGTTTTTTTGCAAAATTTTGGTCCGAAAAAAAATTCTCCAAAAAATTGCTCAAAACGATTCTGAAAGTATTTTATGTTGTATAAATACACAAAACGAGGTATCACAATCCCAATAAAGCCCAAATTCGGGTGCTAATCATCACGTTTATTACAAAATTTTGGTCCGAAAAAAGTTCTCGGAAAAATTGCTCAAAACGATTCTGAATGTATTTTATTTGTATAAATACACAAAACGAGGTATCGCATTCCCGATAAAGTCAGAATTCGTGTGCTAATCATCACGTTTCTTACAAAATTTTTGTCTAAAAAAAAGTTCTCAAAAAAATTACTCAAAACGATTCTGAACGTATTTTACGTTGTATAAATACACAAAACGAGGTATCACATTCCCAATAAAGCCCGAATTCGTGTGCTAACCATCACGTTTTTGGCAAACTTCTGGTCCCAAAAAAATGGTATTAAAAAAATTGCTCAAAACGATTCTGAATGTATTTTATGTTGTATAAATACACAAAACGAGGTATCACACTCCCAATAAAGCCCGAATTCGTGTGTTAATCATCACGTTTTTTACAAAATTTTGGTCCGAAAAAAAGTTCTCCGAAAAATTGCTCAAAATGATTCTGAATGTATTTTATTTGTATAAATACACAAAACGAGGTATCACATTCCCAATAAAGCCCGAATTCGTGTGTTAATCATCACATTTTTTGCAAACTTCTAGTCCGAAAAAAATACTCTCCAAAAAATTGTTCAAAACGATTCTGAATGTCTTTTATTTGTATAAATACACAAAACGAGGTATCACATTCTCAATAAAGCCCGAATTCGTGTGCTAACCATCACGTTTTTTGCAAACTTCCGGTCCGAAAAAAATGGTCTCCAAATAATTGCTTACAACGATTCTGAATGTATTTTATATTGTATAAATACACAAAACGTGGTATCACATTCCCAATAAAGCCCGAATTCGTGCGCTAATCATCACGTTTGTTTACAAAACTTTGGTCCAAAAATAATTCTCCAAAAAATTCCTCAAAACGATTTTGAATGTATTTTATTTGTATAAATACAAAAAACGAGGTATCACATTCCAAATAAAGCCCGAATTCGTGTACTAATTATCACGTTTTTTACAAAATTTTGGTCAGAAAAAATGATCTCTAAAAAATTGGTCAAAACGATTCGGAATGTATTTTATTTGTATAAATACGCAAAACGAGGTATCACATTCCCAATAAAGCCCGAATTCGTGTGCTAATCATAGTGGTTTTTATAAAACTTTGGTCCGAAAATAATTCTCCAAAAAATTCCTCAAAACGATTCTGAATGTATTTTATTTGTATAAATACACAAAACGAGGTATCACATTCCCTATAAAGCCCGAATTCGTGTGCTAATCATCACGTTTTTTACAAAACTTTGGTCCGAAAAAAGTTCTCTAAAAAATAGGTCAAAACGATTCTGAATGAATTTTATTTGTATAAGTACAGAAAACGAGGTATCGCATTCCCGATAAAGCCAGAATTCGTGTGCTAATCATCACGTTTTTTACAAAATTTTGGTCCGAAAAAATGGTCTCTGAAAGATTGGTCAAAACGATTCTGAATGAATTTTTTTGTGTAAATACACATTACGAGGTATCGCATTCCCGATAAAGCCAGAATTCGTGTGCTAATCATTATGTTTTCACAAAATTTTGGTCCGAAAAAAATTCTCCAAAAAATCGCTCAAAACGATTCTGAACGTATTTTATGTTGTATAAATACACAAAACGAGACATCACATTCGCAATAAAGACCGAATTCGTGTGTTAACCATCACGTTTTTTACAAACTTCTGGTCCCAAAAAAATGGTATCCAAAAAATTGCTCAAAACGATTCTGAATGTATTTTATTTGTATAAATACACAAAACAAGGTATCACATTCCCAATAAAGCCCGAATTAGTGTGCTATAATCATCACGTTTTTTAAAAAATTTTGGCCCGAAAAAAGTTCTACGAAAAATTGCTCAAAACTATTTTGAATGTATTTTATTTGTATAAATACACAAAACGGGGTATCACATTCCCAATAAAGCCCGAATTCGTGTGCTAATCATCACGTTTTTTACAAAATTTTGGTCGAAAAAAAGTTCTCAAAAAAATTGCTCAAAACGATTCTGAATGTATTTTATTTGTATAAATACACAAAACGAGGTATCACATTCCCAATAATGCCCGAATTCGTGTGCATTACATCACGTTTTTTACAAAATTTTGGTCCGAAAAAAGTTCTCTAAAAAATTGGTCAAAACGATTCTGAATGTATTTTATTTGTATAAATACACAAAACGAGGTATCACATTCCTGATAAAGCCAGAATTCGTGTGTTAATCATCACGTTTTTTACAAAATTTTTGTCCGAAAAAAAGTTCTCCAAGAAATTTCTCAAAAGGAATCTGAATGTATATCACGTTCTGACGAAGTATCATATTCCCAATAAAGCCCGAATTCGTGTGCTAATCATCACGTTTTTACAAAATTTTGGCCCGAAAAAAATGGTCTCCAAAAAATTGCTCAAAACGATTCTGAATGTATTTTATGTTGTATAAATACACAAATCGAGGCATAACATTCCCAATAAGGCCCGAATTCGTGCGCTGATCATCACGTCTTTTAAAAAAATTTTGTCCGAAAAAAAGTTCTCAAAAAAATTGGTCAAAACGATTCTGAATATATTTTATGTTGTATAAATACACAAAACGAGTTATCACATTCCCAATAAAGCCCGAATTTGTGTGTTAACCATCACGTTTTTTGCAAACTTCCGGTCCGAAACAAATGGTCTCCAAATAATTGCTCACAACGATTCTGAATGTATTTTATATTGTATAAATACACAAAACGTGGTATCACATTCCCAATAAAGCCCGAATTCGTGTGCTAATCATCACGTTTTTTTACAAAATTTTGGTCCGAAAAAAAGTTCTCCGAAAAATTATTCAAAACGATTCTGAATGTATTTTATTTGTATAAATACGCAAAACGAGGTATCACATTCCCAATAAAGCCCGAATTCGTGTGCTAATCATGGTGGTTTTTATAAAACTTTGGTCCGAAAATAATTCTCCAAAAAATTCCTCAAAACGATTCTGAATGTATTTTATTTGAATAAATACAAAAAACGAGGTATCACATTCCCAATAAAGCCCGAATTCGTGTGCTAATCATCACGTTTTTTACAAAATTTGGTCCGAAAAAATGGTCTCTAAAAAATTGGTCAAAATGATTCTGAATGAATTTTTTTGTATAAATACACAAAACGAGGTATCACGTTCCCGATAAAGCCAGAATTCGTGTGCTAATCATCACGTTTTCACAAAATTTTGGTCCAAAAAAAATTCTCCAAAAAATTGCTTAAAACGATTCTGAACGTATTTTATGTTGTATAAATACACATTACGAGGTATCACATTCCCGATAAAGCCAGAATTCGTGTGCTAATCATCACATTTTCACAAAATTTTAGTCCGAAAAAAATTCTCCAAAAAATTGTTCAAAACGATTCTGAATGTATTTTATTTGTATAAATACACAAAACGAGGTATCACATTCCCAATAAAGCCCGAATTCGTGTGCTAATCATCACGTTTATTACAAAATTTGGTCCGAAAAAAAGTTCTCAGAAAAATTGCTCAAAACGATTCTGAACGTATTTTATGTTGTATAAATACACAAAACGAGACATCACATTCGCAATAAAGACCGAATTCGTGTGTTAACCATCACGTTTTTTACAAACTTCTGGTCCCAAAAAAATGGTATCCAAAAAATTGCTCAAAACGATTCTGAATGTATTTTATTTGTATAAATACACAAAACGAGGTATCACATTCCCAATAAAGCCCGAATTCGTGTGCATATCATCACGTTTTTTACAAAATTTTGTCCCGGAAAAAAGTTCTCCCAAAAATTGCTCAAAACGATTCTGAATGTATTTTATTTGTATAAATACGCAAAACGAGGTATCACAATCCCAATAAAGCCCAAATTCGTGTGCTAACCATCACGTTTTTTACAAAATTTTGGCCTGAAAAAAAGTTCTCCCTAAAAGTGCTCAAAACGATTCTGAATGTATTTTATGTTGTATAAATACACAAAACGAGGTATCACATTCCCAATAAAGCCCGAATGCATGTGCTAATCATCACGTTTTTTACAAAATTTTGGTCCGAAAAAAGTTCTCTAAAAAATTTGGTCAAAATGATTCTGAATATATTTTATTTGTATAAATACACAAAACAAGGTATCAATTCCCGATAAAGCCAGAATTCGTGTGCTAATCATCACGTTTTTTATAAAATTTTTCTCCGAAAAAAAGTTCTCTAGAAAATTGCTCAAAAGGAATCTGAATGTATATCACGTTCTGACGAAGTATCATATTCCCGATAAAGCCCGAATTCGTGTGCTAATCATCACGTTTTTACAAAATTTTTGTCCCAAAAAAAGTTCTCCAAAAAATTGCTCAAAACGATTCTGAATGTATTTTATTTGCACAAATACACAAAACGAGGTATCACAATCCCAATAAAGCCCGAATTCGTGTGCTAATCATCACGTTTTTTACAAAATTTTGGCCTGAAAAAAAGTTCTCCCAAAAATTGCTCAGAACGATTCTGAATGTATTTTATGTTGTATAAATACACAAAACGAGGTATCACATTCCCAATAAAGCCCGAATGCGTGTGCTAATCATCACAATTTTTACAAAATTTTGGTCCGAAAAAAGTTCTCTAAAAAAATTGGTCAAAATGATTTTGAATGTATTTTATTTGTATAATAAATACACAAAACGAGGTACAACATTCCCAATAAAGCCCGAATACGTGTGCTAACCATCACGCTTTTTGCAAACTTCTGGTCCGAAAAAAATGTTCTCCAAAAAATTGCTCAAAACGATTCTGAATGTATTTTATATTGTATAAATACACAAAACGTGGTATCACCTTCCCAATAAAGCGCGAATTCGTGTGCTCATCATCACATTTATTAAAAAATTTTGGTCCAAAAAAAGTTCTCCGAAAAAATGCTTAAAACGATTCTGAATGTATTTTATTGGTATAAATACAAAAAACGATGTATCACATTCCCAATAAAGCCCGAATTCGTGTGCTAATCATCACGTCTTTTACAAAATTTTGGACCGAAAAAAAGGTCACCAAAAAATTGCTCAAAACGATTCTGAATGTATTTTGTTTGTATAAATACACAAAACGAGGTACAACATTCCCAATAAAGCCCGAATTCGTGTGCTAATCATCACGTCTTTTACAAAATTTTGGCCCGAAAAAAAGTTCTCCCAAAAATTGCTCAAAACGATTCTGAATGTATTTTATGTTGTATAAATACACAAAATGAGGTATCACATTCCGAATAAAGCCCGAATTCGTGTGCTAACCATCACGTTTTTTTCAAACATTTGGTCAAAAAAAAATGGACTCCAAAAAAGTGCTCAAAACCATTCTGAATGTATTTTATATTGTATAAATACAACAAACGTGGTATCACATTCCCAATAAACCCCGAATTCGTGTGCTAACCATCACGTTTTTTGCAAACTTCTGGTCTAAAAAAAAATGGACTCCAAAAAAGAGTGCTCAAAACGATTCTGAATGTATTTTATTTGTATAAATACACAAAACGAGGTATCACATTCCCAATAAAGCCCGAATTCCTGTGCTAACCATCACATATTTTGCAAACTTCTGGTCCAAAAAAAATGGTCTCCAAAAAATTGCTCAAAACGATTCTGAATGTATTTTATGTTGTATAAATACACAAAACGTGGTATCACATTCCCAATAAACCCCGAATTCGTGTGCTAACCATCACGTTTTTTGCAAACTTCTGGTCCGAAAAAAATGTTCTCCAAAATGTTGCTCAAAACGATTCTGAATGTATTTTATATTGTATAAATACACAAAACGTGGTATCACATTCCCAAGAAAGCCCGAATTCGTGTGCTCATCATCACGTTTATTACAAAATTTTGGTCCGAAAAAAGGTTCTCCGAAAAATTGCTTAAAACGATTCTGCATGTATTTTATTGGTATAAATACACAAAACGAGGTATCACATTCCCAATAAAGCCCGAATTCGTGTGCTAATCATCACGTTTTTTTCAAAATTTTGGCCCGAAAAAAAGTTCTCCAAAAAATTACTCAAAACGATTCTGAATGTATTTTGTTTGTATAAATACACAAAACGAGGTAAAACATTCCCAATAAAACCCGAATTCGTGTGCTTATCATCACGTTTTTACAAAATTTTGGTCCGAAAAAAAGTTCTCCAAAAAATTGCTCAAAACGATTCTGAATGTATTTTATTTGTATAAATGCAACAAACGAGGTATCACATTCCCAATAAAGCCCGAATTCGTGTGCTAATCGTCACGTTTTTTACAAAATTTTTGTACCAAAAAAGTTCTCTAAAAAATTGGTCAAAATGATTCTGAATGAATTTTATCTGTATAAATACACAAAACGAGGTATCACTTTCCCGATAAAGCCAGAATACGTGTGCTAATCATCACGTTTGTTACAAAATTATGGTACGAAAAAAAATTCTCCAAAAAATTTCTCAAAATGATTCCGAATGTATTTTATGTTGTATTAATACACAAAACGAGGTATAACATTCCCAATAAAGCCCGAATTCGTGTGTTAACTAAGACGCTTTTTGCAAACTTCTGGTCCGAAAAAAATGTTGTCCAAAAAATTGCTCAAAACGATTCTGAATGTATTTGATATTGTATAAATACACAAAACGTGGTATCACATTCCAAATAAAGCCCGAAATCGTGCGCTAATCATCACGTTTTTTACAAAATTTTGGCCCAAAAAAAGTTCTCCCAAAAATTGCTCAAAACGATTCTGATTGTATTTTATGTTTACAAATACACAAAATGAGGTATCACATTCCCCATTAACCCCAAATTCGTGTGCTAACCATCACGTTTTTTGCAAACTTCTGGTATGAAAAAAATGGACTCCAAAAAAGTGCTCAAAACGATTCTGAATGTATTTTATTTGTATAAATACACAAAACGAGGTATCACATTCCCAATAAAGCCCGAATTCGTGTGCTAACCATCACGTTTTTTGCAAACTTCTGGTCCGAAAAAAATGGTCTCCAAAGAATTGCTCAAAACGATTCTAAATGTATTTTATATTGTATAAACACACAAAACGAGGTATCACATTCCAAATAAAGCCCGAATTCGTGCGCTAATCATCACGTTTTTTACAAAATTTTGGCCCAAAAAAAGTTCTCCCAAAAATTGCTCAAAACGATTCTGATTGTATTTATGTTGTACAAATACACAAAACGAGGTATCACATTCCCCATAAACCCCGAATTCGTGTGCTAACCATCACGTTTTTTGCAAACTTCTGGTCTGAAAAAAATGGACTCCAAAAAAGTGCTCAAAACGATTCTGAATGTATTTTATTTGTATAAATACACAAAACGAGGTATCACATTCCCAATAAAGCCCGAATTCGTGTGCTGACCATCACGTTTTTTGCAAACTTCTGGTCCGAAAAAAATGGTCTCCAAAAAATTGCTCAAAACGATTCTGAATGTATTTTATATTGTATAAATACACAAAACGTGGTATCACATTCCCAATAAAGCCCGAATTCGTGTGCTCATCATCACGTTTATTACAAAATTTTGGTCCGAAAAAAAGTTCTCTGAAAAATTGCTTAAAATGATTCTGAATGTATTTTATTGGTATAAATACACAAAACGAGGTATCACATCCCCAATAAAGCCCGAATTCGTGTGCTATCACTTCTTTTAAAAATTTTGGTCTGAAAAAAAGTTCTCCCAAAAATTGCTCAAAACGATTCTGAATGTATTTTGTTTGTATAAATACACAAAACGAGGTACAACATTCCCAATAAAGCCCGAATTCGTTTGCTAATCATCACGTCTTTTACAAAATTTTGGTCCGAAAAAAAGTTCTCCAAAAAATTGCTCAAAACGATTCTGAATGTATTTTATGTTGTATAAATTCACATAACGACGTATCACATTCCTAATAAAGCCCGAATTCGTTTGCTAACCATCACGTTTTTGCAAACTTCTGGTCTGAAAAAAAATGGACTCCAAAAAAGTGCTCAAAACGATTCTGAATGTATGTTATTGGTATAAATACACAAAACGAGGTATCAAATTCCCAATAGAGCCCGAATTCGTGTGCTAATCATCACTTTTACAAAATTTTGGTCCGAAAAAAAGTTCTCCAAAAAATTGCTCAAAACGATTCTGAAAGTATTTTGTTTGTATAAATACACAAAACGAGGTACAACATTCCCAATAAAGCCCGAATTCGTGTGCTAATCATCACGTTTTTTACAAAATTTTGGCCCCAAAAAAAGTTCTCCCAAAAATTACTCACAACGATTCTGAATGTATTTTATGTTGTATAAATACACAAAACGAGGTATCACATTCCCAATAAACCCCGAATTCGTGTGCTAACCATCACGTTTTTTCAAACTTCTGGTCTGAAAAAAAATGGACTCCAAAAAAGTGCACAAAACGATTCTGAATGTATTTTATTTGTATAAATACACAAAACGAGGTATCACATTCCCCATAAAGCCCGAATTCGTGTGCAAACCATCACGTTTTTTGCAAACTTCTGGTCCGAAAAAAATGGTCTCCAAAAAATTGCTCAAAACGATTCTGAATGTATTTTATATTGTATAAATACACAAAACGTGGTTTCACATTCCGAATAAAGCCCGAATTCGTGTGCTCATCATCACGTTTATTACAAAATTTTGGTCCGAAAAAAAGTTCTCCGAAAAATTGCTTAAAACGATTCTGAATGTATTTTATTGGTATAAATACACAAAACGAGGTATCACATTCCCAATAAAGCCCGAATTCGTGTGCTAATCATCACGTTTTTTACAAAATTTTGGTCCGAAAAAACATTCTCCCAAAAATTGCTCAAAACGATTCTGAATGTATTTTGTTTGTATAAATACACAAAACGAGGTACAACATTCCCAATAAAACCCGAATTCATGTGCTAATCATCACGTCTTTTACAAAATTTTGGTCCGAAAAAAGGTCTCCAAAAAATTGGTCAAAACGATTCTGAATGTATTTTATGTTGTATAAATTCGCATAACGAGGTATCACATTCCTAATAAAGCCCGAATTCGTTTGCTAACCATCACGTTTTTGCAAACTTAAGGTCCAAAAAAAATGGTCTCAAAAAAATTGTTCAAAACTATTCTGAATGTCTTTTGTTTGTATAAATACACAAAACGAGGTATCACATTCCCAATAAAGCCGAATTCGTGTGCTAATCATCACGTTTTTTACAAAATTTTTGTCCGAAAAAACATTCTCCCAAAAATTGCTCAAAACGATTCTGAATGTATTTTGTTTGTATAAATACACAAAATGAGGTACAACATTCCCAATAAAACCCGAATTCATGTGCTAATCATCACGTCTTTTACAAAATTTTGGTCCGAAAAAAGGTCTCCAAAAAATTGGTCAAAACGATTCTGAATGTATTTTATGTTGTATAAATTCGCATAACGAGGTATCACATTCCTAATAAAGCCCGAATTCGTTTGCTAACCATCACGTTTTTGCAAACTTAAGGTCCAAAAAAAATGGTCTCAAAAAAATTGTTCAAAACGATTCTGAATGTCTTTTGTTTGTATAAATACACAAAACGAGGTATCACATTCCCAATAAAGCCGAATTCGTGTGCTAATCATCACGTTTTCTACGAAATTTTGGTCCGAAAAAAAGTTCTCCAAAAAATTGCTCAAAACGATTCTAAATGTATTTTATGTTGTATAAATTCACATAACGAGGTATCACATTCCTAATAAAGCCCGAATGTAACCATCACGTCTTTTGCAAACTTCTGGTCCGAAAAAAATGGTCTCCAAAAAATTGTTCAAAACGGTTCTGAATGTCTTTTATTTGTATAAATACACAAAACGAGGTATCACATTCCCAATAAAGCCCGTATTCGTGTGCTAATCATCAGGTTTCTTACAAAATTTTGGTCCGAAAAAAAGTTCTCAAAAAAATTTCTCAAAACGATTCTTAATGTATTTTAATTGTATAAATACACGAAACGAGGTATCACATTCCCAATAAAGCCCGAATTCGTGTGCTAATCATCACGTTTTTTACAAAATTTTGGCCCGAAAAAAAGTTCTCCCAAAAATTGCTCAAAACGATTCTGAATGTATTTTATGTTGTATAAATACACAAAACGAGGTATCACATTCCCAATAAACCCCGAATTCGTGTGCTAACCATCACGTTTTTCGCAAACTTCTGGTCTGAAAAAAAATGGACTCCAAAAAAGTGCTCAAAACGATTCTGAATGTATTTTATTTGTATAAATACACAAAACGAGGTATCACATTCCCAATAAAGCCCGAATTCGTGTGCAAACCATCACGTTTTTTGCAAACTTCTGGTCCGAAAAAATGGTATCCAAAAAATTGCTCAAAACGATTCTGAATGTATTTTATATTGTATAAATACACAAAACGCGGTATCACATTGCAAATAAAGCCCGAATTCGTGTGCTCATCATCACGTTTATTACAAAATTTTGGCCCGAAAAAAGGTTCTCCGAAAAATTGCTTAAAACGATTCTGAATGTATTTTATTGGTATAAATACACAAAACGAGGTATCACATTCCCAATAAAGTCCGAATTCGTGTGCTAATCATCACTTCTTTTACAAAATTTTGGTCCGAAAAAAAGTTATCCAAAAAATTGCTCAAAACGATTCTGAATGTATTTTGTTTGTATAAATACACAAAACGAGGTACAACATTCCCAATAAAACCCGAATTCGTGTGCTAATCATCACGTTTTTTACGAAATTTTGGTCCGAAAAAATGTTCTCCAAAAAATTGCTCAAAACGATTCTGAATATATTTTATTTGTATAAACACAACAAACGAGGTATCACATTCCCAATAATGCCCGAATTCGAGTGCTAATCATCACGTTTTTTACAAAATTTTTGTCCCAAAAAAGTTCTCTAAAAATTTGTCAAAACGATTCTGAATGAATTTTATTTGTATAAATACACAAAACGAGGTATCACATTCCCGATAAGGCCAGAATACGTGTGCTAATCATCACGTTTTTTACAAAATTTTGGTCCAAAAAAAAATTCTCCAAAAAATTTCCCAAAATGATTCTGAATGTATTTTATGTTGTATTAATACACAAAACGAGGTACAACATTCCCAATAAAGCCCGAATTCGTGTGCTAAACATCACGCTTTTTGCAAACTTCTGGTCCGAAAAAAAGTTCTCCCAAAAATTGCTCAAAACGATTCTGAATGTATTTTATTTGTATAAATACACAAAACGAGGTATCACATTCCCAATAAAGCCCGAATTCGTGTGCTAATCATCACGTTTTTTACAAAATTTTCGTCCGAAAAAAAGTTCTTCCAAAAATTGCTCAAAACGATTCTGAATGTATTTTATTTGTATAAATACACAAAACGAGGTATCACATTCCCAATAAAGCCCGAATTCGTGTGCTAACCATCACGTCTTTTGCAAACTTCTGGTCCGAAAAAAATGGTCTCCAAAAAATTGCTCCAAACGATTCTGAATGTATTTTATATTGTATAAATACACAAAACGTGGTATCACATTTCCAATAAAGCCCGAATTCGTGTGCTCATCATCACGTTTATTACAAAATTCTGGTCCAAAAAAAGTTCTCCGAAAAATTCCTTAAAACGATTCTGAATGTATTTTATTGGTATAAATACACAAAACGAGGTAGCACATTCCCAATAAAGCCCGAATTCGTGTGCTAATCATCACGTCTTTTACGAAATTTTGGTCCGAAAAAAAGTTCTCCAAAAAATTGCTCAAAACGATTCTGAATGTATTTTGTTTGTATAAATACACAAAACGAGGTACAACATTCCCAATAAAGCCCGAATTCGTGTGCTAATCATCACGTTTTTTACAAAATTTTGGCCCGAAAAAAAGTTCTCCCAAAAATTGCTCAAAACGATTCTGAATGTATTTTATATCGTATATATACACAAAACGAGATACCACATTCCCAATAAACCCCGAATTCGTGTGCTAACCTTCACGTTTTTTCAAACTTCTGGTCTGAAAAAAAATGGACTCCAAAAAAGTGCACAAAACGATTCTGAATGTATTTTATTTGTATAAATACACAAAATGAGGTATCACATTCCCAATAAAGACCGAATTCGTGTGCAAACCATCACGTTTTTTGCAAACCTCTGGTCCGAAAAAAATGGTCTCCAAAAAATTGGTCAAAATGATTCTGAATGTATTTTATATTGCATAAATACACAAAACGTGGTATCACATTCCCAATAAAGCCAGAATTCGTGTGCTCATCATCACGTTTATTACAAAATTTTGGTCCGAAAAAAAGTTCTCCGAAAATTTGCTTAAAACGATTCTGAATTTATTTTATTGGTATAAATACACAAAACGAGGTATCACATTCCCAATAAAGCCCGAATTCATGTGCTAATCATCACGTTTTTTACAAAATTTTGGTCCAAAAAAACGTTCTCCAAGAAATTGCTCAAAACGATTCTGAATGTATTTTTTTTGTATAAATACACAAAACGAGGTACGACATTCCCAATAAAGCCCGAATTCGTGTGCTAATCATCACGTCTTTTACAAAATTTTGGTCCGAAAAAAAGTTCTTCAAAAAATTGGTCAAAACGATTCTGAATGTATTTTTTGTTGTATAAATTCACATAACGAGGTATCACATTCCTAATAAAGCCCGAATTCGTTTGCTAACCATCATGTTTTTGCAAACTTACGGTCCAAAAAAAATGGTCTCCAAAAAATTGTTCAAAACGATTCTGAATGTCTTTTATTTGTATAAATACACAAAACGAGGTATCACATTCCCAATAAAGCCGAATTCGTGTGCTAATCATCACGTTTTCTACGAAATTTTGGTCCGAAAAAAAATTCTCCAAAAAATTTCTCAAAATGATTCTGAATGTATTTTGTTTGTATAAATACACAAAACGAGGTATCATATTCCCAATAAAGCCCGAATTCGTGTGCTAATCATCACGTTCTTTACAAAATTTTGGTCCGAAAAAAAGTTTCCAAAAAATTTCGCAAAACGATTCTCAATGTATCTTAATTGTATAAATACACGAAACGAGGTATCACATTCCCAATAAAGCCCGAATTCGTGTGCCAATCTTCACGTTTTTTATAAAATTTTGTCCCGAAAAAAAGTTCTCCCAAAAATTGCTCAAAACGATTCTGAATGTATTTTATGTTGTATAAATACACAAAACGAGGTATCACATTCCCAATAAACCCCGAATTCCTGTGCTAACCATCACGTTTTTTGCAAACTTCTGGTCTGAAAAAAAAATGGACACCAAAAAAGGGCTCAAAACGATTCTGAATGTATTTTATTTGTATAAATACACAAAACGAGGTATCACATTCCCAATAAACCCCGAATTCGTGTGCTATGACCATCACGTTTTTTGCAAACTTCTGGTCTGAAAAAAATGGACACCAAAAAAGTGCTCAAAACAATTCTGAATTTATTTTATTTGTATAAATACACAAAACGAGGTCTCACATTCCCAATAAAGCCCGAATTCGTGTGCTATAACCATCACGTTTTTGCAAACTTCTGGTAAAAAAAAAAATGGTCTCCAAAAAATTGTTCAAAACGATTCTGAATGTCTTTTATTTGTATAAATATACAAAACGAGGTATCACATTTCCAATAAAGCCCGAATTCGTGTGCTAATCATCACGTTTTTTACGAAATTTTGGTCCGAAAAAAAGTTCTCCAAAAAATTACTCAAAACGATTCTGAATGTATTTTGTTTGTATAAATACACAAAGCGAGGTATAACATTCCCAATAAATTCCAAATTCGTGTGCTAATCATCACGTCTTTTACAAAATTTTGGTCCGAAAAAGTGTTCTCCAAAAAATTGGTCAAAACGATTCTGAATGTATTTTATGTTGTACAAATTCACAAAACGAGGTATCACATTCCCAATAAAGCCCGAATTCGTGTGCTCACCATCACGTTTTTTATGAAATTTTGGTCCGAAAAAAAGTTCTCCAAAAAATGTGTCAAAACGATTCTGAATGTATTTTATTTGTATAATTACACAAAACGAGGTATCACATTCCCAATAAAGCCCGAATTCGTGTGCTAATCATCACGCCTTTTACAAAATTTTAGTCCGAAAAAAAGTCTCCAAAAACTTGGTCAAAACGATTCTGAATTTATTTTATGTTGTATAAATACACAAAACGAGGTATCACATTCCCAATAAAGCCCGAATTCATGTGCTAACCATCACGTTTTTTTCAAACATTTGGTCCAAAAAAAATGGTCTCCAAGAAATTGCCCAAAACGATTCTGAATGTCTTTTATTTGTATAAATACACAAAACGAGGTATCACATTCCCAATAAAGCGCGAATTCGTGTGCTAATCATCACGGTTTTTACAAAATTTTGGTCCGAAAAAAAATTCTCCCAAAAATTGCTCAAAACGATTCTGAATGTATTTTATTTGTATAAATACAAAAAACGAGGTATTACAATCCCAATAAAGCCCGAATTCGTGTGATAACCATCACGTTTTTTGCAAACTTCTGGTCCCAAAAAAATGGTCTCCAAAAAATTGCTCAAAACGATTCTGAATGTATTTTATGTTTGTATAAATACACAAAACGAGGTATCACATTCCCAATAAAGCCCGAATTCGTGTGCTAACCATCACGTTTTTTTGCAAAATTTTGGTCCGAAAAAAAATTCTCCAAAAAATTGCTCAAAACGATTCTGAAAGTATTTTATGTTGTATAGATACACAAAACGAGGTATCACAATCCCAATAAAGCCCGAATTCGGGTGCTAATCATCACGTTTATTACAAAATTTTGGTCCGAAAAAAAGTTCTCGGAAAAATTGCTCAAAACGATTCTGAATGTATTTTATTTGTATAAATACACAAAACGAGGTATCGCATTCCCGATAAAGTCGAATTGTAGTGCTAATCATCACGTTTCTTACAAAATTTTTGTCCGAAAAAAAGTTCTCCAAAAAAATTGCTCAAAACGATTCCCGAACGTATTTTACGTTGTATAAATACACAAAACGAGGTATCACATTCCCAATAAAGCCCTGAATTCGTAGTGCTAACCATCACGCTTTTTGGCAAACTTCGGTCCGAAAAAAAATGGTCTCCAAAAAATTGCTCAAAACGATTCGAATGTATTTTATATTGTATAAATACACAAAACGTGGTATCACATTCCCAATAAAGCCCGAATTCGTGTGCTAATCATCACGTTTATTACAAAATTTTGGTCCCAAAAAAAGTTCTCCGAAAAATTGCTGAAAACGATTCTAAATGTATTTTATTTGTATAAATACACAAAACGAGGTATCACATTCCGAATAAAGCCCGCATTCGTGTGCTAATCACGTTTTTTACAAAATTTTGATCCGAAAAAACGTTCTCCAAAAAATTGCTCAAAACGATTCCCGAATGTATTTTATTTGTATAAATACACAAAACGAGGTATCACATTCCCACTAAAGCGCGAATTCGTATGCTAATGATCACGTTTTTTACAAAATTTTGGTCGGAAAAATGTTCTCTAAAAAAATTGGTCAAAATGATTCTAAATGTATTTTATTTGTATAAATGCACAAAACGATGTATCACATTCCCGATAAAGCCGAATTCGTGTGCTAATCATCACGTTTTCTACAAAATTTTTGTCCGAAAAAAAGTTTTCCAAAAAATTACTCAGAAGGAATCTGAATGTATATCACGTTCTGACGAAGTATCATATTCCCAATAAAGCCCGAATTCGTGTGCTAATCATCACGCTTTTTACAAAATTTTTGTCCGAAAAAAAGTTCTCCAAAAAATTGCTCAAAGCGATTCTGAATGTATTTTATGTTGTATATATACACAAAACAAGGTATCACATTCCCAATAAAGCCCGAATTCGTGTGCTTACCATCACGTTTTTTGCATACTTCTTGTCCAAAAAAAATGGTCTCCAAAAAATTGCTCAAAACGATTCTGAATGTCTTTTATTTGTAAAAATACACAAAATGAGGTATCACATTCCCAATAAAGCCCGAATTCGTATGCGTCATCACGTTTTTTGCAAACTTCTGGTCCGAAAAGAATGGTCTCCAAAAATTTGCTCAAAACGATTCTGAATGTATTTTATATTGTATAAGTACACAAAACGTCATATCACATTCCCAATAAAGCCCGAATTCGTGTACTAATCATCACATTTATTACAAAATTTTGGTCCGAAAAAAAGTTCTCCGAAAAATTGCTCAAAACGATTCTGAATGTATTTTATTTGTATAAATACACAAAACGAGGTATCACATTCCCAATAAAGCCCAACTTCGTGTGCTAATCATCACGTTTTTTACAAAATTTTGGTCCGAAAAAAAAGTTCTCCAAAAAATTGCTCAAAACGATTCTGAATGTATTTTATTTGTATAAATACACAAAACGAGGTATCAAATTCCCAATAAAGCCCGAATTCGTGTGCTAATCATCACGTTTTTTACAAAATTTTGGTCAGAAAAAAGTTCTCTAAAAAATTGGTCAAAACAATTCTGAATGTATTTTATTTGTATAAATACACAAAACGAGGTATCATATTCCCGATAAAGCCAGAATTCGTGTCCTAATCATCGCGTTTTTTACAAAATTTTTGTCCAAAAAAAAGTTCTCCAAAAAATTGCTCAAAAGGAATCTGAATGTAAAAAGTCCATTCAGAATCGTTTTGAGCAATTTTTTTGGAGAACTATTTTTTAGACCTAAATTTTGTAAAAAACGTGATGATTAGCCCACGATTTCGGGCTTTAATTGGAAATTGATACTTCCTTTGATGTATTCAAATAACAAAAAAAATATTTCAAATCGTTTGGAGCAGTTGTTCGGACAACTTTTTTTTTACCTAAATTTTGCAAAAAATATTATCATTAGTACACGAATTCATGTTTTAATGGAAAAGTTATGCTTCGTTTGGTATTTTTACGACGTGAAAAACATTCAGAATCATTTTGAGCAATTTTTTGGCGAACTTTTTTTTGGACCTAAATTTTTTAATAAACTTGATGATTAGCACACGATTTTGGGCTGAAATGGGAAAGTGATACTTCATTTGGTGTATATATACAACAAAAAAATATTCGAATCGCTTTTGAGAAATTTTTTGGACAACTTTTTTTATTACCTCAATTTTGTAAAAAAACGTGATGATTAGTACACGAATTCAGCCTTTAATGGAAAAGTTATGTTTCGTTTGGTATTTTTACAACGTGAAAAAACATTCCAAATTGTCTTGAGCAATTTTTTGGAGAACTATTTTTTAGACCTAAATTTTGAAAAAAAACGTGATGATTAGTACACGAATTCGGGTATTAATGGAAAAGTGATGCTTCGTTTGGTATTTTTACAACATGAGTAACATTAAGAATCGTTTTGAGCAATTTTGTGGAGAACTATTTTTAGAGCCTACATTTTGTAAAAAAATGCGATGATTAGTAAACGATTTCGGGCTTTAATGGGAAATAGATACTTCGTTTGGTGTATTTATACAATAAAAAAAATATTGTAATCGCTTTTGAGCAATTTTTGGGAGTACTCGTTTTTTTTATCTAAATTTCGTAGAAAACGTGATGATTAGTATACTGAATTCGGGGTTTAATGGAAAAGTGATGCTTCGTTTGGTATATTTGCGATATGAAAAACATTCGGAATCGCTTTCGAGCAATTTTTTTTAGAACTATTTTTTATACTAAAATTTTATAGAAAACGTGATGATTAGCACACAATTTCAGGCTTTAATGGGAAAGTGATGCTACGTTTGGTATTTTTACAACATGAATAACATTAGAATCGTTTTGAGAAATTTTTTTGGAGAACTATTTTTTAGAACTAAATTTTGTAAAAAACGTGATGATTAACACACGATTTTGGGCTTTAATTGGAAATTAATACTTCGTTTGATGTATTTATACAACAAAAAAATATTTAGAATCATTTTGAGCAATTGTTTAGACAACTTTTCTTTTGACCTAAATTTTGTAAAAAACGTGATGATTAGTACACGAATTTGGGTTTAATGGGAAAAGTTATGCTTCGTTTGTTATTTTAAAACGTGAAAAACATTCAGAATCATTTTGAGCAATTTTTTTGCGAACTTTTTTTTGGACCTAAATTTTGTGAAACACGTGATGTACACGATTTTGGGCTCAAACGCGAAAGTGATATTTCATTTGGTGTATATATACAAGGAAAAAAATATTCTAAATCGTTTTGAGAAATTTTCTGGACAACTTTTTTATTACCTAAATTTTTTTAAAAAACGTGATGATTAGTACACGAATTCGGCCTTTAATGGAAAAGTTATGCTTCGTTTGGTATTTTTACAACATGAATAACATTCAGAATCGTTTTGAGCAATTTTTTGGAGAACTGTTTTTTAGACCTACATTTTGTAAAGAACGCGATGATTAGCACACGATTTCGGGCTTTAATGGGAAAGTGATACTTCGTTTGGTGTATTTATACCAAAAAAAATATTCAAAATCGTTTCGAGCAATTTTTTTGGAGTACTTTTTTTTTACCCGAATTTCGTAAAAAATGTGATGATTAGTACACGAATTCGGGCTTTAATGGAATAGTGATGCTTCGTTTGGTATATTTACAGCATGAAAACATTCAGAATCGTTTCGAGCAATTTTTTGTAGAACTGTTTTTTATACTTAAATTTTATAGAAAACGTGATGATTAGCACACAATTTCAGGCTTTAGTGGGAAAGTGATGCTACGTTTGGTATTTTTACAACATGAATAATATTCAGAATCGTTTTGAGCAATTTTTTTGGAGAACTATTTTTTAGACCTAAATTTTGTAAAAAATGTGATGATTAGCACACGATTTCGGGCTTTAATTGGAAATTGATACTTCGTTTGATGTATTTATGCAACCAAAAAAAATATTTAGAATCGTTTTGAGCAATATTTTGGAAAACTTTTTTTGGACCTAAATTTTGTAAAAAAGTGACGATTAGTACACGAATTTTTGAAAAAGTACACGAATCGTTTTGAGCACTTTTTTGGAAAACTTTTTTTGGACCTAAATTTTGTAAAAAACGTGATGATTAGTACACAAATTCGGGCTTTAATGGAAAAGTTATGCTTCTTTTGGTATTTTCACAATGTGAAACACATTCAAAATCGTTTTGAGCCATTTTTTTGTGAACTATTTTTTGGACCTAAATTTTGTAAAAAACGTGATGATGAGCACGCGATTTCGGGCGAAATGGGAAAGTGATACTTCATTTGGTGTATATATACAACAAAAAAGAATATTCCGAATCGTTTTGAGATATTGTTTTTACAAGATTAGAAGGCCAAGACATTGGAGGCAAGCTCATGGAGATGAAGACTTACCTAGATTGACCTTTGACTTCCATGAGGCTCGTGGAAGTCAATATAGGATTGGGGCCATGCTATGACACGTTTTATTTGATGTATATATATTATGCATGAGATGTTTAGTTTATTTCCTTTTATTTTTATATATGTTTTGTGAAATTATATACAAATAAAAGGAAGAAGGTTTTTGAAACCATGTAAAATAAAAATTAAGTCGTAAAATGTCTTCCATGATCATAAGCACTTCTCCATGCTTGGATCATCATTTTGTCTCATTGCCAAAGCAAGAGATAAATGGTTACCTAAGTAGGGGAAGATGGAAAATGGTGATTTCCATATGCTTGGAATGGTTTGGCTTAACTAGGCTATCAAAACGGTTTTGAGCCTAGGACATCATATGGGATTTTGCCGGTACATGTAGATGTAAATCCCATTAATACATTTTTATCTAATTATGGGTGTTAAGCCAAAGCTTACTTATGATTAGAATAAAATGAATTTTTATACCCATGATTTATATCAAGTGTTGAATATTTCAGGGAAAATTTAATGCTTCATTTATTTAATTTTACTTTGCAAATTCTATGTAGATAATGGCCTCAAACAATTCAAACACATCATTGCGATCCGTGCTTGAAAAGAATAAGCTTAGTGGGACTAACTTTCTTGATTGGGCACGAAATTTAAGGATTGTCCTTAAACAAGAAAAAAGGCTATATGTACTTGAGAACCCTATCCCTAATCAACCAGCTAACAATGCCACTAGAGTCGAAAAGGATGCTTATAGTAAGCACAAGGATGATTCTAACGATGTGACATGTCTCATGTTGGCTACGATGGAATCTGAGTTGCAAAAGCAATTCGAGGAAGTTGAGGCTTATGAGATGATAAAACAGCTCAAGGAAATGTTCCAAGAGCAGGCACGTCAAGAGAGATATCTTACCACTAAGGCGTTGAACAACTGCAAAATGACCCCTGGCACTTCAGTTAGTGCTCATGTCCTTAAGATGAAAGGGTATTTTGATCAGCTTGAAAAACTTGGAGCACTTGTAAGTCATGACTTGGCTACTGATATGATCTTGGCCTCTTTGACCTCTGACTATGATCAGTTTGTCATGAACTTCAATATGCATAATATGGAAAAGTCCATAAATGAATTGCACGGGATGCTCAAGCAGGCTGAACAAAACATTAGGAAGTCTACTCCCAATGTTCTGATGGTTCAGAAGGGGCAGTTCAAGAAGAACAAGGGAAAGGGAAAGGGAAAGGATATGGCCAAAAAGGGTAAAGGCAAGCAGAAGCCCAAGCCCAAGGTTAAACCACCAAAGGAAGGGACTTGCTTCCACTGCAATGAACCTGGTCATTGGAAGAGGAATTGCAAGCTCTACTTGGAAGAAAAGAAGAAGCAAAAAGGCTAGTGAGGCTCGCCGCTCGGTATTTTCGTTATAGAAATTAATATGTCTACTCCTACTTCATGGGTATTAGATACCGGATGTGGAGCTCACATTTGTGTAAATGTGCAGGGACTCAAAAAGAGTAGATCTTTGGCAAAGGGAGAGGTGGACCTACGAGTTGCAAATGGAGCAAAAGTTGCTGCTGTAGCTGTAGGGACATTTGATTTACTTTTGCCTACTGGGCTTATAATTGAACTTAAAGATTGTTATTATGTTCCTGCTATGAGTAGGAATATCATTTCAGTTTCTTGTTTGGATATTGATGGTTTTGAGTTTAATACTAAGAATGGTAAAAGTTCTATTTATAAAAATGGTATTTTCTATGGGGATGCCTCTTTATGTAATGGACTTTACATTCTTAACCTACATGATTCCATTAGTAAGCCCATCTATAACATAAATACAAAGAAATTTAAATCTAATGATTTAAATCAAACTTACTTCTGGCATTGTCGTTTGGGCCATATAAATGAGAAACGCATATCAAAACTCCATCAAGATGGACTTCTATCTTCATTCGACCTTGAGTCTTATGAAAAATGTGATTCTTGTTTATTGGGAAAAAATGACTAAAAGTCCATTTACGGGAGGGCAAAGTGAAAGGGCTACCGATTTATTGGAACTTATACATACGATGTATGTGGGCCAATGAACACACAAGCCGGAGGAGGTTTTCGATATTTCATTACATTCACGAGATGATTTCGGTAGATATGGTTATGTCTATCTAATGAAACATAAATCTGATTCCTTTCAAAAGTTTAAGGAATTTCAAAATGAAGTACAGAATCAACTTGGAAGGAGTATCAAATTACTTCGATCAGATCGAGGTGGTGAATACTTGGGCCAAGAGTTTGACGAACATCTAAAAAAATTGTGGGATATTATCACAATTAACTCCACCGGGAACACCACAATGGAATGGTGTGTACGAACGCGAAATCGAACTCTATTGGATATGGTTCGATCTATGATGAGTCAAACAGATCTTCCAATTTCTTTTTTGGGGTTATGCTCTAGAAACTGCTGCATTCATATTAAATAGAGTTCCATCTAAAGTCATTCGAGAAAACACCATATGAGATATGGGACCGGGAAACAACCTAGTTTAGCATTTCTCAAAAATTTGGGGATGTGATGCTTATGTGAAGCGATCATTATCCGAAAAACTAGCACCCAAATCGATAAGTGTCTGTTTGTGGGATATCCTAAGGAAACTAAAGGATACTACTTTTTATCTTCCATCCGAAAACAAAGTGTTTGTTGCTCGGAACGGAATTTTCCTTGAAAGGGAATTCGTTTCCAAAAGAGTCGATGGGAGTAGAATCCATCTTGAAGAAGCTCAAGGACAGCGAGACCATTTACGAGCCGAGTATGGATACTCGGTTGGACTCACGTATTCATGCGAGCACTGAACCTTTGACACAAGGGCCAAGAAGGTCTAGTAGGATTTCTCGGATACCACGAGAGATATGGATTTACGGGTGATCGAGGATCATAATATTGATCTTATTGATCAAGGTGAACCTAATTCCTACCAAGATGCTATTCATAGTCCCGAATCTAGCAAATGGCTAGAGGCTATGAAATCGAAATACAATCCATGCATGATAATCAAGTTTGGACTTTGATTGATCCACCCGAAGGTTGCAAGACCATAGGGTGTAAATGGGTTTTCAAAAAGAAAAGCGACATGGATGGCAATGTGCACACTTACAAAGCACGATTGGTAGCAAAAGGGTATAGACAAACTCATGGTATAGACTATGATGAAACCTTTTCTCCGGTTGTAATGCTTAAGTCAATTAGAATTCTACTTGCCATTGCGGCATATTATGATTATGAAATATGGCAAATGGATGTTAAAACTGCTTTTCTTAATGGAAATCTCTTGGAGGATGTGTATATGACACAACCCTGAAGGTTTTATTCATCCTTCGAATTCTAGTAAAGTGTGTAAACTTCAAAGATCCATTTATGGCTTGAAGCAAGCATCTCGAAGTTGGAATCTTCGTTTTGATGAAGCAATTAAAGAATTCAATTTCATCAAGAATGATGATGAACCTTGTGTCTACAAAAGGGTTACGGGAAAAATGCGGTAGTCTTCTTAGTACTCTATGTCGATGACATCTTGTTAATTGGGAATGACATCCCCACTTTGCAAAGTGTAAAAACTTGGTTGGGGAAGTGTTTTTCAATGAAAGATTTAGGCGAAGCAGACCTATATTCTAGGCATTAGGATCTATCGAGATAGATCTAAAAAAGCTTATTGGCCTAAGTCGAGTGGATATATTGACAAGGTGCTTGAAAAAGTTCGGTATGCAAGATTCTAAGAGAGGATTCTTGCCAATGTCACATGGCGTTAAACTCGAGTAAGTCTCAAAGTCCTACCACAAGGGAAGATACGAACGCATGAGTAAGATTCCTTATGCTTCCGCAATTGGATCTATCATGTACGCCATGTTATGCACTCGCCCGGATGTCTCGTATGCATTAAGCATGACTAGCAGATTCGGTCAAATCTCGGTGAACCGCATTGGGATCTGCGGTAAAAAAACATTCTCAAGTACTTAAGAAGGACTAAAGAGATGTTTTTGATCTACGGAGGTCGGGGAAGGAGAGCTTGTTGTAAATGGTTACACGGATGCTAGCTTTCGGGATCGATGTAGATGATTTTAGATCGCAATCTGGATTTGTGTTTTGTTTGAATGGAGGTCTTTGTGAGTGGAAGAGTTCAAAGCAAGATACCGTGGCCGATTCTACTACGGAGGTGAGTATGTGGGCTGCTACGATGCGGCCCAAGGAGGCGATTTGGATCGGAAAGTTCATCACGGGAACTAGGTGTAATTCCTAGCATTGTGAACCCGGTGGACCTATATTGTGATAATACGGGAGCCATTGCACAAGCTAAGGAACCTAGATCTCATCAACGATCCAAACATATTCTCGAGGCGTTTCCATCTCATTCGAGAAATTATTGAGCGTGGAGATGTTAAAATTTGCAAAGTAGACACCAATGACAATGTCGCGAGATCCATTGACAAAGCCACTCCCACAACTTAAGCATGAGAGTCATACTAGGTCAATGGGTTTGAGAGTCATGTCAAATTGGTGATAGGGCAAGTGGGAGATTGTTAGTATATGCCCTAAGACCAATTGACTCATATTTATGATTTATGAAGCATGTATTTTTTTAATTGTATTTTATGCTCTTGGTCATCAAGTATGTGACTTGATAGTAAAACCCTTATAGCTAATAAAATACTATTCTTATTTGTCCCTAGTTTATTACATCTTGTAAACTAGTGTGAAGTTGATTGATGGTCAAGTTTTACTGATCATGAATATGAGATATAAAATCAATTCATAAATACATATTGAGAATATTGTATTGGACATGACCCCAAAGTGAAGAAGAAATATTGCATGGGTTTAAGTTATAAGTATTTCTTCTCAGTTTTATATTTGGTGTCCTTCGACCTAATGTTTCTAATGTTTCTTGCATGGGGAGAAAAATATGTTTTGACATAGTCAAACATCACTTTTAATTAGGTGATCATTATGATTATTGGTTGGCTTATTTTTCTCGTCATGGCTTGAATATTGGAGATAGTGAAAGGGATTTGTCCCTCTCCTTTTAGAGAGAGATATCCATGGGCCCCTTGATAAGGAAAGACTGGAAAATATGCATGGCCATGCTCAAATAAGTATTAATAAGGTGTTATTAATATTATTTGTTGGAACGATCTGCACTGGTGATCAAGTAAATGGTTAATTAAGTTTTATAAGGATGACTTGATCCATGCCTTATACTTAATTAGGATATCGTGTGACAAAGGACTAAATATTAAATACGATGCTAGGTTATTATTACATTTACTTAACTTGGGTAAGCATAATGTCTTGCTAGAGGCCGCTTATGTTTTGTGAATAAATGTCTAGGACATTTTTTTTATTCACTCGCCAACGTTAAGTGAACCTACAGGGTCACACGCATAGACGATCTTGTGAGCATAATGTCAACGTTCAATGAATCTAGATTGTGTCCAGATTCGTTGAACGTATACAAAAAGGGAATCAGATTCCATATTGTATTTTCTGGTAGGTTAATAAGTAATTAATTTTATTTAATCGAATAAATGAAATTAATTACTTAATATTACTCATCTAACCGTTGGATGATTATAGGAATAGACGGACGAGATTGAGCTGTCATTAGATGACGAGTTAGGGTTTTGATATTGATGACTATAAAAGGTTATGTTAACCTTTTTCTTGTTGGCACGTCCTTTATCTCATTAAAGAAAAACAAAACCCTAAACCCTAGAACGGCGATATAGTATCTAGCCTCCTCTCTCGAAAAAAGCGACCGATTACCGAGATAGTCGGGGATCGGTTACGAGCAGTTTTGAGAACACGAAGGGGGCTAGCATCCCGATCGCTTGCAGAGGAGTTCGTCGCGTGGATACCGAGTAGAGGGCGAAGCATACAAAGCGAGCGCCTCCACAACGAACAATAAAAAACATTGAGGTAATTTCTATCCAATCGGTTTTTCTAGTATGTGCAGATCCTGTTGGTGGATTTCCGTAGTTTTATTTTACTTTGTTTTTGCCTACGGATTCCAACAAAACTTTCAGAATCGTTTTGATTCATTTTTTGGAGAACATTTTTTGGACCTAAATTTTGTAAAAAACGTGATGATTAGCACGAATTTGGGCTTTAATGGAAAAGTGATACTTCGGTTGGTATTTATTTAACCTGAAAAAGATTCAGAATCGTTTTGAGTAATTTTTTGAAGATTTTTTTTTTTACCTACATTTTGTAAAAAACGTGATGATTATTCGGGCATTAATGGGAAATTGATACTTCGTTTGGTTTTTTTATACACCATGAAAAACATTCAGAATTGTTTTGAAAAATTTTTTGGAGAACTTTTTTTCAGATCCAAATTTTGTAAAAAACGTGATGATTAGCATACGATTTCATGCTTTAATAGGAAAGTTATACTTCGTTTGGTGTATCTATACAACAAGAAGAATATTCAGAATTGTTTTGAGCAATTTTTTTGAGAACTTTTTTGTGGACCTAAATTTTGTAAAAAACGTGATGATGAGCACACGAATTCAGGCTTTAATGGGGATGTTATACTTCTTTTGGTGTATTAATACAATATGAAAAACATTCAAAATTGTTTTGAGTAATTTTTCGGAGAAATTTTTTCGGACCTAAATATTGTAAAAAACGTGATGATTAGCACTACGAATTCGGGCTTTAATGGGAAAGTGATACTTCATTTAGTGTATTTATACAATAAGAAAAATATTCAAAATCGTTTTGAGGAATTTTTTGGAGAACTTTTTTTCAGACCTAAATTTTTTAAAAACCGTAATGATTAGCACAAGATTTCGTGCATGAATGAGAAAGTGATACTTCTTTTGGTGTATTTATACAAGAAGAAAAATATTCAGAATCGTTTTGAGCAATTTTTTTGAGAATTTTTTTTAACCTTGTAAAATACGTGATGATTAGAAAAAAAAAAAAAAAACTCAACAAACATGAAAAATATATATTTTGGGGTTTTTTTACCTTAAAATCAATATTTTCTTGCAAAAAATATTCAAAATTAACCATATCTATCTTGAATTTGTGTTAGATGTGAAAGATTTAATTTTTGAATTAGAGAGAATTTAGTTAGAGCGAGAGATTTTAGTGAAAAAAATAAATTTTTTCTCACTATATATATAGATTCCCGAAAACACAAAAGTACTTTTCAGCATTCGAATTCCATACTTTACTATACATACAGTTTCTCTTATTTACAAGTTACTTTCTATATTAAAAATTTTTAACTTTTTTTCAAATTATCTCATTCAAATACATCGCATTTTATTTTTTTTAAATATAATATTATATTCTATGCGTACTTGGATGTAATTCGAATATAGAACAATTAACTCAGTAAGAATGAACACTTCTACTATGAAATAAAAGAATTCTAATAAAATTAAAATCTTAAACTACAAAATTATTCCTCATTAACATGCACCTAAAGCATAAATTAGAAAAAATTATTATTATATTATTAAGAATAATTAAATAATTCGTAGTAAGTAATATCTTAAAATTTGTATTTTAAAAAGATTGTGGACATTTGGCATAGAATCTTCGAATAAAGTTGAGATGACTATATTTGCTTTCAACTCACATTACCTTTTCAAAAAAGTGAAAAAGAAGATACTATAAAGGGCAAGACTTATGGTACTTGTGGGGTTAATATTGGAATGATAGTTCACAATATTCCTATCTGGTTTTTCTTTTTTTCACATTAAAAAAAAAAAAAAGCCCAATATTTAGCGGTACATAATTCTAATTAATTCAGACTTGATTTGCAGAACGGCTACAAAATATGACTCTTACTTGAATTAAGATAAACAGAGATCAAAATTATAAAAATTATAATATCACATTTACATTAACAGTTCGCTTATCAACTGTTCCAAACTGTTTATATATTTTAAGTTGGATTAAAGAGAAGATGGAATGTGTTTGAAGGGTAGTTAAAGACCAGCTGCCCGCTTCTTGATGCCAAAGTTTCGTGTTTCTTTCAGCATTAAATTAATTAAGAAGAGGGAAACATTCAAAGTATTGATTTCAAACTCTAATACTCTTTTTTGTTTTCCCTTTTTTTCTACTGGATTCGCGGAATAACAGTACTTACCTTTGGAAGTAATGGGTCCATAAGTAGTTGATGAGAGAACTTAACATAATATTTTCTTTTCGTTCTTTTATACCTTATCTAAATTCATAGAATGATAATACCTACGATTCTATGTTATGGACCTGTAAGTTATTGAATGAGAGGATTTAGCATAGTACTTTCTTTCCCACCTCATTTGTATATATTCATGAAAATGACAATGCCTACGATTCAGTGTTATATGTCATAAATGGTTGAAATTGATTATATTACTTTTTTTTTTTATTTTTCACAGTATTTGTATATGAAATGTCAATTTGTTGTTCTTGGTCTATAAGCTGAGATACGAACCCCTTAATCTATGTTAGTCTTATGTAGACAAGAGGTTTAAAGCATTACAAATATAAATGATGTGGATAATTGTCCTTGTTATACTAAAATAAAATATGCTAAAATGACTATTAAGTATTGAGATCGATATTTATATATCATTCAATCACTAGAATAATCGTATCAAAGATTATATGATTGGAAATAGTATATGAAACCGTATGAATGATTCAATATAGTACTTTCCTTCTCTTTTTTTCCGGTTTATCTGGATTCATGGAATATAGTACCTAAAATCCAATGTTATGGGTCCATAAGTAGTTGAATGAGATAACTTAACACTATTTTCTTTCTGTTCTTTTACACCTCATCTGAATTTATAGAATGACAATACCTACGATTCCATGTTATGAAGGGAAAACAAAGTCTGGGCAACCCTCTGCAAAAAAGTTTGATTTTGATCTTTCATTCGGTCATCAAAGACATACTCTGCAAACCAATTTCCTCTTTCAAAAAAAATTAAAAAATAAAAAAGAGTATTATCCAATCGGGAGACCTAAATTCCCCCTGTAATATCAAATTATTTGACTTTCCAACTGCTCCCTTTGTTCAGTCGGAAGACTTCATAAGTTGTTGAAAGAGAGAACTTAGCATAGTACTTTCTTTCCTTCTCTTTTACGCTTTATTAGTATTCATCCAAATGACAACACCTACGATTCAATGTTATATGTCATAAATGGTTGAAATTGATGATAGCACTTTTTTTCCTGTCATCTATATGAAAGGTCGATCTATTGTTCCTCGTTTATTATTGGAGATACGAATCTTTTATAATCTTATGCTAGTCTTATACTGACAAGGGATTCAAAGCATTACAAAAATATAAATTTACTGCAAAATGCTGAGGTAAATACTTATATATCACTCAATCACATTACACTTATCTCAGAAATATACTGATCGAAATAGTATAACATTAATTTGAAATTGAGCTAAAAATAAAGGATTTGTTTCTACATATACATACTTTCTCTAGCTAATTTTTAACCTACAAGATATGGTTTACAAAATAAAATCTTGACAAAATAAGGATTATTCATCTAAACAAAACAAGGGTAGGAAATGATTCACCTTCAACTTCTTTGGTACTAAATTTGTTGTTGTTCATATTGTATTGGGATTTATTAGTTAATTCTTTCTTCTTAATTTCTCCATTAATGGAATATTTAGGTGAAGAAGAAGGAGAAGGAGAAGGAAAAGCAATTGTGAGATCAAGATTAATATCACAATTAGTCCTTAATCTTTTTTCATCATCATTGATAAAACCACTTGTACCATCTGATACTACTTGTTCATCATCATCATCACCATAAATTGGTGGTTTTGATGGAGAAATTGTATCTAACCGGCGGTTTTGAAAACCAGGAATGGTTTTTGGGCGATGATTATTTGGATCAATGCCCATTTTTATTAATTTTCTTCTTATATGAGAATTCCAATAATTCTTCACTTCATTATCTGTTCTTCCTGGTAATCTTCCAGCTATTAATGACCACCTATATATAAATAATTATTTCATGAGTATTTAGTAAATAGATTTATGAAAATTAATTAATTAGAAAAAAAAAATTAATAATGGTAGGTACCTGTTGCCAAGAAGAGCATGAAGTTTAACAATGAGATCCTCTTCATCTTGAGCAAAATTTCCTCTCTTAATATCTGGCCTTAAATAATTTATCCATCTCAATCTGCAACTTTTTCCACAACGTTGCAAACCTATAAATTCATAGACAAAATCAAACGTTTTAACTTTGAGAAATCAGAATGTACATAAATTAATACTCGTTATATGTATTATCAGAGAAGCAGTTTAGAGAGGGTATACAGGGGCCATAGCCCCCTCTCAAAATTCTTTTTTACTATATATATCTATATATATAATGTTGGTAATAAAAAAAAAGTATCAAGTTTGGCCCTCTCCCTTATAATTTTTCTATTGTTACATGAAGGAAAAAAAAATATTTGATCCTCCCTCCCCCAAAAATTAAACTTCAAGTTGTTTTTCTCTAATTATATATACATTAATAATTTTCAAACATGTAAATGTGTCGGAAATCACATGTCACACAAGGGCGAAGCCAACCCTCCACCCTTAAAAAGTGCAAAATTTCAAATGCAAACAATTGATATCGTTAATTTCACAAAATAACATTGAGTTAATTTAATTAGTTATAATTAATATTGGGGAGCTAAAATGGTAAATTATTTTAATTTTTGCACAAAATGAGTATATATAAGTTTTGACCTAAATATAAAAGTAAAAAAAAGAATGAGGGGGCCATAGCCCTCCTCGTCCCCATTAACTCATTTCACGACAACATCAGTTAGGTTTATTTATATCTGGTGCATATAAGTTAACAGGTGCATCAAACATACATAAACATGCTTGATTCTGCTGTGAGATGTAATAACATATACATTTAATGGAGAGAAATTAGGTGATCATATAAGAGGGGGGAGAGAGAGAGAGAGAGAAGACCTGCTTCTTTAGGCAAAGTTCTCCAACAACCTTCACCGTGAGTTCTGATATAATTAGTGAGCTTCTCATCTTCTTGTTTAGTCCATGCTCCTTTGTTCTTGCCTTCACAGCATGGCTTCCTCATTTTTTTTTATTTTTTTTTTTTTCTTCTTCAAGAATTGGTCCTCTGAAGAAATGGGACCTGCAGATATGAAACTAAAAATTTAAACTCAAGAGAATGATCTGATGATGAATACTATATGTACTGCCAATATATATATATATGAATTGAGAAATGACGGGCGGATGGAGGGGTAGGGTTGACCTTTTTTAAAAAAAAGAAAAATTTTGACTGGTGGTTTTGGCCATTTAGCTGAAATGAAACCCCCCATGCATGGCATGCAAAGACTGACGATTTCTTGGTACCACAAAAACGACAAAAATTCTTCACTTTTAGAGTTTCTGCCAGATTGTTCGATGTCTATGTAAATCACGGTGATTCAACAGTTCTGTAAATTGAAGTTTCTGAAATTCTCATACTACTGCAGCCAAAAGATTCAAACATTAGCTGTTAGTATTAATTTATGATAGAACTTAAATTAAAACAAATAAATCTCAAAAATTAAACCTTACTCAATAGATTATTTAGAATAAAGAATCGAAACATGCACTTTGATTCATGACCATTGAGAGATTAAAGATCGGGTTTGAATCTTCTTATTGTTACGTACGCAACCGTTTTCCTCAAAGAGATAAGAACTTTCAGATAAGGCTAATAGTCTAAAACATACGTGCAATCAATGACCATAACCCTAATATATAGATGTATGTACACTAAACAATCCGTCAAGATTTTGCAATACAACTCCTAAGTTTCTTCATATTCATATAAAAACCTCACACTTTTATTAAAATAACAGACCCACATATATATACATATATATAACAACAAACACATAATTAAATTAAGCAATATATATATTTATATATCTAAATATTATATAAATACGTGTATACATGAATTAAGTTTAAAGATTTTGGTATATGGATCATGCAAAGACTGAAGATTTCTAGGAAGGAAGGAATAAAAAAAAAGGTCAGGAATGGATTAGTTAGACTTATTTGAAGAGGAAACAAACACATGCCAATGCCATGCCGTTGTAAACAACGTCCCTCTCTCCGCTTACCGGTCCTTTTCTGCTTACTGTTAAGTACATGTCTCTCTCAGTTTTATATCTCTTGAGTTTCAAATTAACTCTCATGGTCATGGTCAAGTAAGTTTCGTGAATACTGTCAGATTAATGAGTCGTGCTCTCATGTTTGTAGGTTCGGAACGGTAAATTAGTAGGAGTCACCTCTAGAATCTTGCGTCTTCTGATTTGATTTTAAGTTAAGTTTGAAACGCCTAACGAGAACGTTAGGATCGTAAGAGGTTGAATGTGAATATTGAGAAAAATAGTCCTAATAATTTCTTCCCTCATATATTATTCAATTTTTACGAAATAATTTAAAAAATCTCAAAATCACTTTATCCAATTATACCCTTAATTAATTCAAGACGCTTATGATTAAAATTTAAAAATCAAAAGAACTTTATTTTTTATAATTCAAAATCCATATTTTCTCTCATAACCGATCTATCTTTCACGAAATTCAAGTGAAAACACTATTTTTTGTCTAACTAAAATCGAATCCTAATGGACCCTTAATTTCTTTTTTATACAAGAGGTGCTACATTATTAATGAATATTACATAATTATTTAGCTTTAACATAAATCGAACACAAAAATCTCAATTTATTCAGTTACATCTTTTATTTCTTTTTTTGGTTTTTTTTAATAACAAAAGTATTACACTATTGGAGAACGTATATAAGCTATCAATCAAATTAAATACATTTATATAAATATCATCAATTTAATATAATTATAATCCTATAAAAATAAATAATAGGCTTTATAAAAAAACCGTGTATTATTCAAGATTTAAACTCTAATTTGGAGTAGGAAAGTCTCATTTTTGCAACTCAAACAAGGCCACTGTATAGAGGACAAGTTTGAGTCCGGATAAATAGGTATATAAATTAACTCATACCTGAATTTTTTTTTTTTTTTTATCAATCCTTAATTTTATATCAGCATATCAAAAATAACTAGAGGGTACCACTGATAAAAGAAAATCATTGAATCAAATTCTATTAGCAGAAACTATGAGCTCATATGAACCAAACTATCAACTACAGCAATGACAGAACGACTACCATACATTAAGGTAACTAAAATGATAGAGAATCTAAGATTGTTCGGACAAAATCCTCAATCGGAAAGAGAGCTGACTTGTTCATGTAAACTTTATGACAAACAGATTAAGAGTCTGATTCTACAACAAAATACGAGAAGTTAGTATTGAATCTCAGATGTATACCCTAGACCTAAATAGATTTGTAAATGAGGCGGATCTTATCTGTATCTGCGCGAGTCTATACCCACTTATAGAGGATAAGGTTAAAATTTTATACCCGCGGACCCGTACTCGTACCCATACCCATATATAAGGTTAAAATTTTATACCTGCGGACCCGTACTCGTACCCATACCCATATAGATTCTGTTAAATGGGTCTGAGTATGGTACAATGATACCCAACGTATACTCAATATAATAAAATAATAATAAATATTTATATATTATATTATTTTTATATTTTTTTGATGAATATATAATTTATACATTTATGATATTGAGTGGTTTATTTTATTAGTTTAGAGTAGAGTAGAGAAATTTTCTTCAAGATTTCTTCTTCTTAGAGACAAGTACTACTGTTTTCTCCATTCGATGTTTCTTGTGGACTTGTTTCTCTCATTCAAAATTTTATACCAGTGGTTGTTTGTTCCAAAGGCGGATAACAAAGGCATGATTTTTTAATGTTAGATTTTCTGAAATTTTTTTTATATATATTTTTGTTTAACAGGAAAAAAATAGAAAAATGTCATACGGTTACGAATATACCCAGACCCTAGCTAAACCCTGAAGGGTCGGATCTGAATCCATAAATTTTATACACAGAAAATCTAGATCTGGATCTAAATGCATATTTCACTATAAAGATGTGAGTCTAAGTCTAAAAATACCCAGAGTTCAGAACCCGTTTCCACCCCCTAGTCCTAATGTTAATAATCATTTACTATATCCAAGTAGAGGCCCCACACGTAAATAGACCTACCTACCTACCAAGAATTAATGTTACATTGTGCTATTAACCCCCTAATTATAAATACAATTGCTTTCAAGATTTAACTTTGAGATTTATGTTTTAAATTTGTGTAAAAAAGTTAACTATTTATAGAGCAACATACATTGAATTTCAAACTAAAACCATACCTAAATACACACAAATCCTATCTTCATCTTTCACAATCTTCTCAAGTAATTTTTTCTTTTTTTGTTGGATACTTATAACTTCCTGTTTTTCATTATTTATACTACTGTTTTTTTATTCTTAAGCAGATAAAAGAAATAAAGTATTTATAAAAATTGTTTTAAAAAACTAATATAATATTTTTATTTTTAAGCTTTAACAATATCAATAATAATTTTGAATAACACTCTCATAGTAACTCGTCAAAAATAATTTACAATTTAAAAAAACTAAAAAGTTATTAATTTTAATCGATGAAAAACATGATACATATAATTTCCTGCTTTTCGAAAAATGCGCAAGAAAAACACAAAATATGAAAAGAAAAAAAGAAGAAATACAAGACAGTGTGAAACTTTCAACATCTCTAATGTGGAAAGTGATTCTTTATGCGCACTAATTCTTGACCTTCAGTCTGCAGAATCGGCTGAGTCACCATGGTTTATATCCTCCACCTGAGTATCGGACAGTCTAATGAGAACCCTGTAAACAAGGGATTTCGCCTTTTATTACAAAAAAAAAAAAAAAAAACTCAATTTTACATTCACATGTCCACATTTCAGAGCTAAACATGTATTACCACGTAATTTTTACACGGAAAAAATTATAAATTTTGACAAAATACAACTAACCCTATCGGTTAGACATGAAAACACCGTTAGGTTAGAGGTTCCTAATAATATTATAATATTAAAAAATATTCTAATTTTAAAGAATTCGAAGAATATAATCCTAACATAAAGCTACGGCTCACGAGTCCATTCGGATGTCCAATTCCATCCGTCGCAAAAAGTTTCCACTCTTGAATTCGTTACAAATTTATCTGTCATAATTGAAAGATAAAATGTTCTTAATTCTATTCAAAGCTCAAAAATCAACATTTTAGACATTTATCATAAAAGGTTAATCGGAAAAAACAACCATGAAAAGAATGGCTCATCCTACCATTCATACTTCTGTAACATATTTTTTTATTTTAAAATATCTTATCGTTATAATAAATTAAGATAATATTAAAATAAAAATTTTCCATGTATTATTATTGACATATACCTTTTAATAAATACGCAGGCGTAATTTAAATAAACTCATATTTTAAATAAGTACAATTTAATTTATTCAATCTTCGGTAATTAAAAAAAAATAGCCAGGAGGTTGTGTGTGAAATTTTCATTTTCACATGGGACCCACCTCCCATCTCAGGAACAATCCATTCACATTCTAAATGAGTCCTACATATATATATATATATATATTTTACATGTCACATTCTAAAAATTTTCGTATTTTTTTTACTTGACATATCGTGATTCTAAGATAATATTTAATGATTTTTTTTTATAATACCCTCTCATACTAATCTTTTCTTATTCTTTTAATCTATAAAAAAAAAATTTTAATTTTGTATTTTCTCCAAAAGGTTAACAAGTTAAAAAAAGGAGTATTTATCAAGAGAATATTAAATGAATTTTATTGTTAGTGGGATGGTACAAAACAATAAATGCTCGGATATAATTTAAATAAACTCATATTCCCCGATAAGGATAATTTAGTCTATTCACCGTTCAACTAAGACAATCTAATAATTTTCTTAATAATTGTGTCATATTTTAAAATGATAGATAAATTGAAACGGGAGTACAGAAGAAGACAGCAAAGGGGTTGCTATGTCAGTAAGCTTACCTGCACTTGACTGAACTGCCGTTCTCGTTTTTTTTACTCTGAGTCTCACATCTTTTCTCACAAATCATTTAATTTTCACGAAATCCAAAAAGAAAGAAACTCATTTTTTCACTAAAAAAACAATCCAAATGATGCATAATGGAAAACTGTAAGAAGGTAATTGACCCCTTTTAGTTCTGCTTCGTTTATCATTTCTCTTATCTCATCACTGCATCTAAAAACAATAATTGTTTAGGGATCAACATTGAGCCAATTAATCGGCTCAATTGAGGGTAAAATTGGAACAAGGGCTTCCGGGCGGAAATTATCCTTTTGCCCTCATTGAGCCCTCTTGAGCCACTATATTATTGATCCATTTATTGCTACTCATCTAATAATTAGAGCCAGTAGAATAATTCATGTTCCAATACTTCTTAAAGACCCTTTGATATCTAGCTACAACAAATTTTCAGACATTATTATGGGATAAGTTGGTTCAGATCCTTTGCCTTGGAAATCCCCATTTGTAAGGAGGTCATTCATATGATAGTTAGCATTATCTTATGTTTACCAATTAATCTATACATTAAAACATACAAAAATCCAGGAACAACATTTAAGAAATTGCTGACATAACTATGATCAAGGAAACAAGGGCAAAATAAGGCAAAAGGCAAAACTGATGATCAAGTAAGTTCACCTACCTCAAAAGTTGACCAGTAGATGACTGCCAATCAGTCTTAATGAATCTTGGCTTCGAAAGTCCCTATGTCTTTTATGCCTCAAGTTTGCAGCATACAAGTTGATGTACAGTTTCCTCGATCAAGAACCAGTAAGCGTTGAACCCCGGATTCCTCAACTGCCAATTGAAGATAAGGATTACGGCATTTATTATGAACTAGTATAGACAATAACCAAATTTATCAGGAAGAAATGACTTTGACATCTGTTTTTGTTTTATACCAAGGAAAACTGAATCTAAAGAGAATATATATAGTCTTCAGATACCAAGAATCACCTGATTCACATAAGAGCAAGTCCACTTTCCACCTAGATTTTGCTTTCGGCCAAAAACATTGCAGCATAACTCCAAAAAAAAATGCCCAAGAGCTCCATCTTCATTACGAAATAGAATAGTACAAATCTAGTAATTGCTCATACAGAAATATATAAGCAAAAAGGGTCTCAACTACTTGAATTTTTTAAGCGAATGAGTAATCTGCCTGAGCAAATATTGAAGCTAGAAGCTGAAGCACTTATGAAACTTGGAAATGCAGAAACAAAGGAATGGCATGAACTTAATCTAATACCAAAAGCAACAGATATTGAGCAGTTCCAATCCTTCAGGACAACAGAACTTCTTTAAAAAATGGCTGAGATTGTATGATAGAATACTTTAGACCAAACTTCTAGTACATAATAAGGCTAGAGAACTTTCTTATAATGTAAGTTGAGTCTGAGGAGTAATATCACCTTTGAAAATTCAAATAAAGTTAATTTCCCAGAAGTACAGACTTTAGAATTGGATAGACTTGAAAGACCATCACCATTGGATCTGCTTGTGAAACCAGCAGTGGTGAAAAGAGGGAAAATCTCAAGATCATCTTACAATGAGAAGCAAAACATTCCCTTCTCAACCTGCAGATGCTGATTTGACTTGCAAGCAAACTGATAGCATCCGGATCTAGCTCCTAACTCAGAAAAAAAACAAAGAAGGCATGAAGTTAGACATTTTATCCAAATTGTAACAAATTGAAGCCGTTGGAAGTAAAGATTTTTTGTACTAACCTAAGATGAATTGTTCTGCTATTAATATAAGCTCAAATTGTGGATTGCAATATGTTGCAATGTAGTAGACATAATTTCTCAGAAGCTAATTCACAATTACTCAATAAGAGCAACCATATTATGTTTCTCTTGGTTTCTTCTCAATGCCTTTGTAGCATCTCAAGCAATGATTAGCTTCCGGATACAATGCCCATCTGTGATAGAAATATAAGAATCTATGTACACTTCTGTTGTGTGAATGCACACTTGTCCACACAAATCAAGACTCCCATATACACCTCTAAAATGAGAAAAATAAGTCAAAGATCCACTATTGGATGATTAATCATCCTTGGATGTAAATATTATAGCATGAAGCATAGATCAACCAATAAACAACTAAACACCAAGTGGATGAGCATCAAACAAAGTCCAATTCGAGAGATGCAACTACAATTCATCAAGTGCATTTTATAAATTCCATAGGGAAATATTCGTAAGATTGTTGGTCATGGACTTTCCATATACAACAAGAATATCATATCTCTAAGCCTCTAAAAATCTTATTACCCAAAACAGTACTATTTAAAATAATTATGTAACACTTGGCTTGAGAAATTATCAATAAGAATATAAAGGCAGAAAGGTGTATTTTACAGAGTCTACAAAAATTCAGAAGGTGAGCTAGCATCAGGCTTCCCAGCATCACCCAAGCCACCAGGATCCTGCAAATTTTGCAAAACTTGAGGAGGCAAAGTTGCCAATCCACCACCTAATCCATCAGTTGCTGACCCAAAAAATTGATATAGAAGACGAGAGACCACTCCTAAAACCTGCAACTGGTTTTGACAGGAATCAGCATACATTTGCATCATCTGCTTCTCATGTTCAATCTGCATTCCTACCAATTTCTCTCTCCACTCCATCTTCTCCTCTTCCCACCTTTCCTCCAATTTCAGCCTCCGTCGTCTCTCATCATCAATTTCCCTCTCTAACCTTAACCTTCTTTCAAACTCCCTCCGCGCCCACACCATATGCCTCTCGTCCAATTCTAACTCCCTAGCCTCCACCTCTCCATCCCTCTTGGTCTCCCACCTCTCCCTCTGTAGTTCTCTTTCCATATTCCTTTGTTTGCTCTCCATTAGTCCCTCCTCTCTACTCCATTCCCTTTCCCTCTTCTTCTCTTCCCTCCTCAATACCAAATCCCTCAACTCCAACATCTGTGCACCCAACATTCTAAACCTTCTTCCATCAAACCCCTTTTTCATTTTCCTCCCCTGAACAAATCCTGAATCTTCAGTTTCCTCCTTCTCCCCTCTCTCAGCCCCCAATTCACCATCACTGATCCCCAAACCTACATCCTCACCTAATTCTCCATCCTCCTCTCCCTCCTCCTCCTCCATTTCCTCACTGTCAATCCCAAACCCCAAACCCATTACATCCTCTTCTCCAAAGAACGCAGCACCTTCATTACCAAATTCTGCACCACCAAGACCCTCTTGCATAGGGTTTTCCCTTCTGCAGTGACCGCTGTTATTGTTGCTAATACCATAACCCTTCATTTCTAATTCGACATCCCCAAAAACTTCTTTATACTTCATGAAGTTCTCCCAATGGTTTTCACCGTCGTTCCAATTGAACTCGTTGTCCGAAACTCTGATCTTCTGTTTCACGCCCAGGTACTGGTGGCGCATATTTTGGACCTTGATAGAAACATCCCGCCAAGACCATTTAAAAGGGAAGTTAACGGGGTCTTGAAGATGGTGGACAGAATTGACATGATCCGCGATGGGCTTAAACTTTTTCTCTCTAGTCTTGAGCTTAGCCAAGACACCTGAATTGAGCATGTCGGAATACTTATTGAGCAGGGTTAGCTCTTCGAGCTCCGACCATTTCTTCCGCTTCATGTTCGGCGGAGGAAGTTTATTGGAGGGATTTGAACTATTTAGCTGACGGAAATTTACAAAAGGGAAGCAGAAAAGAAGGGGAAGGCAAGGCCCCTAGATTTGGGGAAAGTGAAAGAGAAGAAATCGGGGGAACGTATGTTGCATTGTAGTAGTCTTCGGACAAGAGGACTAGCTTCCTCTGTTTTTATTCTCTTTTTTTTTTGCCCTTTTAAGTATATTCATTTATTTTTTTACATTATTTTTTTAAATTCTTTTTAAGCTATTTTGTTTTCTGAATAATAGATTATCCTGAAGCATAATAAAATAAGAAATTAAAAGATTTCTTTAAAATTATTCATTTAGAAATTTTTCGAAAAGTTAATTGTAAGTCTTCTACATAGATATGATAATCCACTAATATTGTTTATAGACAGAATGAATCTATTTTTTTATTTATTTATGTTACTGATTTATATTCAGATATTATTATATTACAATACGTTTAGTAAGTCGGTGCTTTTAATAATAAAATGATAAAAATTCTTTTACACTATTACTACAATATATTTGGGTTTTTTTTTTTGGAAAATAGCATATTTTAAAATAATCTACAAATCATTTTTATGAAAATGATATTTGTAATTATTATTTTTTAGATAAAAAATATATTGATAATTACTTCCTCTAAATTGTTATTCAATGCCATATTGCAAACATTATGCTGTATAAAAATATATAAAATTTAAAAAAAAGAATTTCTTCAATAGATTAAAATATCTTTCACACTCTTTTATCTTTTCATTATTATTTCTAAAAGTTTTGAAGTTAGAAAAGTAAAAGATATTAAATTTCATTTTCCGTGAGAGGATATATCCGAAAAAGTTCATTTAATATTACATTATTTTTGCAATGTAACAAGTAAAATAAAATACAAAAAATATTAAAATGTAACAAACAAAAATAACAAAGAGAGTATCATTTAGTACAAGTTTACATAGTTATTATTAAAAACTCACTTTAGTAGAAGACTTGAATATGAAATGCATGAATGATATATTTAACTTGTGTCTTTGTTGAGTAAAACATTAATCCAATCCAATTAATTGAGTAAAAAAGGAGTAAAAATGTCTCTTTTTTTTTTTTTTTTTGGGTTGAAAATACTTGTACTAATAAAAGAACAAAACATACATTTTTTTGTCGTGTATTGACAATTTTACCCTTTTTTATCGAATTAATTGGATCAACTATGATTTCCTTTAACTTTATGGTTAAGTCCACACCTATGAAGTTGGGGCATCATTACCAAGCAGTTCCTCAGACATCACAACCACAGGAGCATACTGCAAAAATTTGAAGCTCTAAATCAATAAAGCAGAAAAAACAAGTTGAAATAATGTTTTTGGGCTAAGAATCAAACCTCATCATCCTCTTCACAATATGTTCCATCCACTGCACTATTCTGCTGGAAATCCCATCCTAGAGAATCCTCAAGTAGTTCTTTCAGTTTCCTCGCCTTATCGACAAAGAAAAGACAGAAGTTAAGAGTTTCACCAGCATTACAGCATCAGCAGCTATTAAACCATTGCTAAAAAAATACATGTCAAAGGGAACTAGTTCGGAATAAGCTCTTCTTCTCAGAGCCAAAGTTCTTCGAGGCAAACTCCATACAAGGGACATATCAAAGTGTGGCAAGGTAGTAATTCAGTGGTAGAAGTACTTCTTATCAAACTATAGGTCCTGAGTTCGAATCATAATTCCCCTTCCCCAATGTATCAAAAAAAAAAGGGACGTGTCAAAGTGAACTATTACAGAATAAGCTCCATTTCTAAAATTCTCAAAGAAAAGCCCCATACAATGGACATGGCAAAAGGAAGTAGTGCAGAATAAGTTTTACTTCTCAAAGAAAAGCTCCATACAAGGAGAAGAAATATATTATTATCCTCGGCAGAAACAGACGCATATGGTTATATATGTAAACAAGAATCCTAGAGCATGCTAAACGAAGGATTGATAACTGCATGCTACAAGGAACTGTAAAATAATTATTACTCTTCCAAGATAGCGTACCACGAAGATTAATAGAAAGTATTAGAATATATACCCAAGATAAAAGGTCTCCATCAACCACCGGAGCTTCCAGCACCAATGAAAAGAAATCCTGCAACAAAGGCCAGTGAGTAAAACATAAAAGATGAAACACTGTTCAGATTCAGAAGCACCACATTTTTTGCTTCTAGTGCTGAAATATGTAATAATGTACCTTGCAAAGGTGGTGCAGAAAGCTATCAGCAGATAGCCACGATTCATCCAACAATGCTGATACCCCTTTTTCTGCAAGTTCAGTACCCTTTTGGTCCCTCTGAAATCCATATTTCAACTGATAATGAATGACTCTAATGAACTGCAAATACATAGAAGTATAAGTTACAAAATAAGTCAAGGATCATGTTACCAAAGAGCAAAACATGCATTATGAGTTCGTAATCAACGAAAAAGAAATAAAGATTGACAAAGATATGCATTTTCACATGGATACACTACTAAAATTTCATAAATATGCCAACAGGAAATATGAAGAAGGTTCCAATGAATGGTAAAACAAGATAACTAAAAACAGTTCTCTAGGAATGTATCCAAACTCCAATTGCTGTGAGAAGGATCGGCAAGGTGATTACAATCTGTTGCTCAGGTGTCTAGTAATCCGCCCAAAACCATCAACATGTGGCAACATAACATTTAAAGAAAACGAGGTGAATTCAAAATGTACCTTTGTGAAAAGCCCACTCCTTGTGTGCAGAGGCTGCAAAAGAGAGAATATTTTTATGTCAGCAACAACTCCTTTAACACAAATTACCAAAAATTAGCAATATCTTTATAAAACTTATCATAATTCTCTAACACAACCTAAAGATATTACTACATGAAAGAAATTCTAGGTTGCAAACAAATTGCATTAAAACATACACATATAAGCTAATTCTCAGGAAATAACAGAGTTCTTTTTAGTTAAGTTACTGCCAATAACAATTCTTCAAGTACTTTAGAAAGAATTACTGAAAAATACAATAACAAGTTCTCATTAACTATGTTAGAATAGCAATGTTTTAGTAAACTTTCAGCAACATAATTATATAGTACAAGTTCCGTATGCATCTCATACTTACAGCTTCTACACATCCAAACAAGAGGCTAACTAAAAGCTTCCACTGGAAAAATGCTTCAAGTGACTGCCCCATCTGTATATTTCAAGTTGAATTAGAGGGTAAACAGTCTCAGTAATTTGCTTAATGCTAACATATCAAAATCATGGATGCAAACAATTGGAGCATAAACAATTTGACTTGTACCAGAAATGCAATAAAGGCAAATTGCAGCTCTGCTAAAAGCAAGTCTTCTGCTCCACCATATTCTTTCAACAATATGCTTTCCAGAAGCTGTGTCTGAAAAGAAAGAATAAATCCTTTCTTAATTAAGAATTAAAAATTTTAAAAAAAAAAAAAAGTAAAATAGTTGAACTCTCAACAAGATTCATGCTTGGAAATCATGAGAAACGCACCTTGTCAACATTCAAATTGGTTAGTTCCTGTCCGCTAAGTCCTTTGTGCTTGATAACACGAGGAATTGATGTGTAGTAACAACCTTTCCTTTGAGACTTTTCAACAGGTCTTGCAAACTTACTGTTCTTTAACTGATCAGCTAAAGCTTTCTCCATGGCTGTCTTGGGAATGTTCCCAGTCATGTCAGTCTCACAAGTGACTGTTATCTCTCCCCCAAGGGGTTCTGTTAATTTCGCAATAGATTTCAAGTCAGAAAGAAAAGGGGAAAATATTCGCAGGCAGAAAGAAAATGCAGAAATAAATAAAAAGATTCCTGATATGTCGTCCATGAAAGTTTGAATAGAATTGACCCTAAGAACAGGAATTTTTTATGCTTGATAAATCCACTAATTATCCTAAACAGAAACTCTATCAGATTATGATGCCCATAAAGCAAGAAATCAATGGAAACAAAAGTCAATATGGCTCATCAATGGGTTATTCTGAAGCTATTTGAGAAAGCTTAGATGTGACAGTCAGAAAGATCAGTTTCTCAATGGACTTTTTTTTAGGCAGGTATATATGTACCTTGCTTGCATTCTGGTTGACAGGGAGTGTCGGAAGCAGGGCAATTGGTTTGGTTCTGAAGAAGTGGAGCACTGGAGTGGAAGCTATAACAGTAACATATAGAGGACAGTGGTGAGGCTTGTAGTTAGAAATTTAAAAAAGATTTAGAGTACTGCATAAACTATCAAAACTTAAAACCGGAATATAAGAGAACCATGCAACATCAAGAGAAAGAGGCCCTTGAAACACTTCATATGGTCTGAAAAGGATTGACCACTGGAAAGATTCTCTGCATGCTGAATATCTTAACCATTTATATTTTTCACCATCACCATGGTACAGTTAACTCAAGATTAGAACCCTAGGTCCATATAAACAGTAAAAATTCAAACGAAGAAAATAAATGAAGCAAAGTTAAACATATGCTTTAGTTACCAATTCGTTGAATGGTATCCTTGGTGATGTAGTTAGACAAGCGCCTCCAAGCTGTATACTGGTCCAGGTTATAAGGGCCCAATTGCCTGTCGAACTCCATTCTTTTCACTGCCTCTGTATATCTGTCTTCCTGTAGTGCAAAACCGAGTCATATACCACACATGAGTTAATGCGACAAGATATAATAGGGCTATGGAAATTTTCCACAAAAGACTACTGATTTGGATTTTATGGTGCATATTTATGAGAGCTACCAATGTAGATTGATGATATTATGTGTATAAGTATGTCAAGAAGAATATGCAGCATAATGTTCGACAGCAGACCTCTTCCTCTGGCAATTTGACAAAATGTTCCTCTTCTTTATTCCATTTCCGGACAAACACCTGCTTAGGCCAATTAGATTGCTCAAAAGGTTAGTCAAACTTCACTACTTGTCATTAAACACGGATCATACAGAAGGGGCACATTGCAATGTCGGAAAGTCACGAAAGCTGATAAATGCAAAAATCAACGAAATGATGGCAGGAAAGAAGATTTCAGAAATACAACAAATTTCACTTCTAAATACAATGCATGGTGAATCTGATACTTTTGGCATGCATCAAAATCAGCTAAATCCAGTGTAAGTGAACAGCCAGCATAATTGCTCCCAATGTAAAAAGAAGCTCCTTATATAAGTATGCACTCTGTTAGATTGCTTTGCATGTCTTAAATTGATAAAACTATAAGCAGAAATGTGCATTGTACTAATAATTTCTCAGTTTATTTCCAATTAAAAGCCTAAGCAGATCAATCTTCAAAACAAGTTGTACAGTTTTTTCCTCAAAGATCATAGCTCAAAAACATTTCTTGGTTTACTGTTGGATCACCCTTAATTCTTTGAACTAAGACAGCCTTATCAACAATATGATAATAAACAATTCATAGAAATTATGAAAACCTGAGACGGCTGCGCATCAATAAAAAATCCAGTTATTGGCGAGAATTCACTCCCTTCTCTGCAGAAACATACAAAATTATTGTCAATCACCATGTACATCAATTAAATAAGCCACAAGGAAAATAAACCTAACAAGGAATAACATTGTCTGAGGAAGCTCGCTAACCGATTGGATGAGCTATAATAGACAAAATGAACACCAGAAGGAATCATTTTGATACCCATAAAGTTAGGTCCCGAAGAAAACATCTGCACCATAAATAATTCCATTTCTACTCATTATCATAAACACTTCAAAATTGGAAAAAAAGAAATACTCCAGCTAGAACTAACGAATTGGAGGCAAACACAAAAGAGAAAAAATAAATAGACCAGTACCTGAGTATCAATGCCAATAAGAGTGTACTGAGGAACATCGAGAAGCAGAAGAGTAGCGCCGCGCTTCACCAGCTCCAACGCCGTTTGCTGATCCATTTCAATCAAACCATGTAAAAGATAACTCAGTAGTTTTTGTTGCTTCGAATTGATGATTCTAGGGTTCTATTTTTCCTGATTTAGCTCTTGAAATTTGATGTCTCCGCTCCAAATATGTTTGAAGGCGCAGGAAGTTTAGCTCTTTTTACATGTGCAGAATCCAGAAGTCTCTCTCCTTTTTTCTTTTTTTTTTTTTTTTTTGGAGGGAAGTCTCTCTCTCTCTCTCTCTCTCTCTCTCTCTCTCTCTCTCATATATCTATTGCCGCCAATCGTTCTTAAACTTCTATATCTTTATTTGATAAAATAATATATTTAATGTCAAAAGTTTAAATTTAATGTACAACAATTTATTAATATCCTTTATTCTTGGAAACAAACTTCTACGGCGTAAGCTATTCATGTGAAGTAAAGAGTGTAAATGAGTCAAGCAATTCATGAATTACTTTGTTAAAGTTTAATTCTAATTCGCTGTTGATCGAGTTCGAGCTTCCATTAAACTAGTTCAATTGCTCGTTAAGCCTATCGAATTGATACATATACATATATATTATTTTTTTAATAACATATATAAATGAAAAATATATGTAAATAAAAATTAAATTCAAGTTCAAGCTCAAACCAAACTCACTACAAATAGTCAAATTCAAGCCAGAATTAGTGGACTTGATCGATCTTGGGCTCGAGTTCAAACTAATTAAAAGAGTATCGAGTCAGCTGGAGCTTAACTCGATTCGTTTACACCTTTATGTGAGGTAATTTGAAATGTAAACTAAGTACAATAAGATATTCGTTCCAAATGAAATACATAGGGGCTTGGTTTGAAAGAAATGAAAGTTGCTCTTTTTTCAAAGTTGTACATCGCGTGTTCCTTTTAGAGAGAATAACTTATACTTCTTATTTTACCCCTCAAATTAATACATGTAGGTAGCTTATGTGATTACTTTTGCAAAAGTTATATGTTTTATGAAAAAAAAGATTTATTAGATTATTATAAATTGTTTAGAAATAATAATATTAAAAAAAGAGAAATTTTAAATATTATATTATATTAAAATCAAAACTTTAAAGACTAAATATGTCATTTTCTCTACCTTTTCATTCATATGTATAATGGGGCAACTCATCCGAATATTTGGATTGGCTTTTTCAAAATTGTCGATAATAAAACTTACAGGTTGTAAACTGCTTATAAATATAAAAAATTTTGAACTATAAATTGAAAAGGGACAAACTGTTTATGAATATGAAAAATTTTGAATTATTATAAATTAAAAAACAACAATAATCTATGAAGATAAAATAATGAGATTCTCTATTATGAAAGGGGCCGTGACTTTTTATGTGATTTGTGCTTCATCATATTTACTTGTCAATACCTATTTATTTAAACAACTTCTGGAGGAAAATATAAGGGCAAAACCAACTAATTTGCAGTCCAAGAACTTCATAATATCATTAAATTAGGATAATACAGGCAATAAATAAATCATTGTTGATGAAACAATTATTGTTCAAAATGTTGATTTTTTTTTTTTTAGATCAAATAATTAATCAAGTGTATCTTTCTGCATGATATTTTACTTCTGGATTCCGAATATCATCTTGACTTTGAATCAATCGAATCTCCAAACTGCTTGATTTGCAGTCATATCCAGCCTTTCTGTAATCTCCTAATGTTCTAGCTAAGAGTGCCTGTAGAAACACAAAACGCTATGAATATTAACGGATAAGTTGGAAAAACTCTTTGAAACACGGTTTTTCTGTAACTTGAAATGTAGAAACTAATGAAAGTGGAACAGAGGCGCGCGGGAAGGGACATTGAAGGAAGAGAGGGAAACAAGGAGATGCAAAACTCAGTAGACAAATAGAACAGTAAAGGGTCTGAAAAGAAACCACAACTTCCATGTCCCATTGGCAGCAAAAGGAATCCAAAGGGAAAAATGATGGGAGTAAAAAAAAAAGAGAAAGAAGCTTGACATTAGTTCTCTAACCACGCAAAAGAAAAGGAGAATATCAATTGCGATGGATTAGTGCTCGCGTTTTCCCTTACTCTTTAGGGAGCAGAAAGAAACAAGACCATATTGAAAGAGAAAAAGAAACAAGAACAAGATACCAAGATGCATACCTGCACGCTCGATACAGCCAGCTCTGCCGCTTTATCAAGGTTGTCAGGATATTTCTAAGAAAAAGAGAACAAATTTGAGTTAAAAAAACAAAGTGAAATACGTGAAATGGCTAAAGAAATGCTCAAGTTAGTAGAGCTGTACATTGCTCCACCCAAGCAGTAGAGCAGTCATCAGATCTCCCGTCCCCTGCAAGTGTAAAATATACTCGATGAAAACAAGATACATGCCAGAGGTTGAACCGGAAAGCTCAGAAGGAGCATTTCCTTTCTTAATTCATTATTATTATTAGTGCATTGGGTAGTTAGAGCACATCTATTTGATACTTGATTGGCCCGCAAATCATGATAAATAAAGGTTCATGGATATCATACGGTAAAATAGGCAGGAATTCTGGGTATTGCAATCTTGAATTGCGCAGGAGGTTGACCCTGTCACATACAAGTTGTAAGCAAAAAATAATAAGTGCACTGCTGTCATATTTAGAATTGCTAAATCAAGCTTATAATTAACAGATTAAACTCTAGAATAACACCTAATGCAATATAGACTAAGATTTGTACTTTTTCCAATTTCAGAAAAAGTCCAAAGAGAAGCTATCTATTGAATGAAATAGTAGGAAAAACAAGATAATCATATCCGAGCCCTGAGGAACCTACTTATCAAAAGTTGGTAAAGATTCAATGGGACCTCTCTTTACATACCTTTTCTTTCTGATGACTGCCAATAAGAAGAAGATTCCCATCCATGTTTATGCTTGTTATCACAACCTGATACCAGTCAAATAAGTTGCACATCATGTTTTGAAACTTAGGCAATTAAAGACATGAGATTACATGACAGGGTAAGATTATCCCCAACATCAAACAAAATCTGTACCCTTATGAACTACTCTGCATATGCAGAATGATTGAATTGCCAAAAGCTAAACATCTAGTTCCCTAAAGCATCAGTGGTCATGGTTCAAATAAGGAAAAGTTGACTCCTATCTTAATAAAGCCAGCAAGAAATGGGATGGTAACGCATGAAAGTTTGGGAAAGAAGATCTACACCTATTTTTCTGTCCCTTCTTGATGGAGAAAGAACAAAAAAATGGTACCTAGAGAACAAAATGCATCTTATCAGAGTGCAGATATCACTAAACTGGTAGCTACTGCTGAACTTTCTGCGCACATCATCTCCACTTCTCGTAAGTACAACTCATTCTATGTATATTTTCATAAAGCTGCAGGATGATTCTACAAACAATGATGACAATGTGAACCAGCTTGATAAAGAGATGCTATGAAGTTCAATCTGACAAATCATTTTTCTCTGTATCCAGAAGAGTTTCATCAACAACTAATCACTTTGGAAACATAAGCTGTCAGAAGTGCAAAGAATATGAAAATAGAATATCAAAGAAAAAGCTATGAAGGATACCTTTGAAGGTCCAGCAGCATGCAGAATTATGCAAGCTTCACGTCCATCTTGTTCGGATAAAATCCTGCAGAAAGGAGCATCTTCTTAGGATAGAAGAAGTCTCACATAAATATCAAAGAACGCAACAGAATCCATAACATATCTTCCATCCCTATAATGCGGAAAACCAAGTTCAAGGTACATGCTAAGTATCAGGAAGATCCAATGAGTACCTGGACCCAGTCAATAGTTCTGCTTCAAACTGATTAGGTGTCAACATGGAGGCAACAGGGACAACCTACCAGTTAAAACAGACATTTGAAAGTGTCATCATAAATTTTTAAAAAAAAAACATATGTCAGTCATATAGCACAGAAAGAGAAACAGCCAAGAAAAGGAGAAACTCAAAAAGTTCAGCAAACATTCTTATCTAAATGCAGTAGCCTGCTATGCAAAGCTCCAATTTGCTAAATCCTTTCTTTGGTAGTTTTTATTTGAAAGTTACATACTCAATAAGTACATTTATTTGGTTTCTCTTAGTAGTTTTCATTTGGATGTTTACTAATAATGCAATAGAGAGATCAAGAATGTTATGTCGTTTTATTCATTTAAAGTAACTTGTTAGTTCATAAGTGATGGGCATAGAACCATCATTGAATAACAACAAAAATTAGAGATTGCAACTTGAAATATTTCATCATGAGTAAAGTGCTTTGGTAAATTAATCTACTAAGCAAATATTGTGCTGGCAGATTAATTATACATGAAATAAGATAATAAAATCTGATTTTCTGAAAAGGAAAATGCTAATTCCAATTATACAGCATCAATTGAATTACTCCTAATCCAAGATTTCAAACGAGGAAAGTCAAGCTCTACCTTCTCACGATATACTGATACTAGCTCTTGAGGAATGTATAGCTTTCCTTCATCACCCATCACTGGATCGCAGACTAGCAAAAAGAATCCAGTTATAAGAGAGAATTAATATGGCAAGGAAAAAAAAGAAGTCCTCTAACAGCAGCCCATAGTTGGTTTGTCCCAGTGGGAGGAGAAACTAAACATTATCCAGAACAAGCTTATTGCAGCCCCAATTAGGAAAACCAATATAATAACAACTTGATAATAAGTGATGCACATACCATATGTAAGATTGGGGTTGATAGATCGAAGCTTTTCAACAGCTTTTAACACAGTGTTTAAGAAGGAAACGGAACCAATATAACCTACAACAAAGTATCAAGAATTAGAATAGCTAATGAACAAAATTCTACCCACAAGCAAGAAACACTTGAGAACATTAAATTGAAAAAGGGTAAAGCTAAGGATGAATTTCGAATACTTCAAGACATGTATTTAGGAAAGCTTATGCACAAAGGAACATGAACATGCGACATATTTTAATTCAAGTATGCAAAAACTTCTTAGGAGTATTATAGCCTACATCAGTATATACATATGCCATTTGCAGGAGCTTCTTCTCTTTTATTAACCTTTCGATAAGAATCACTTCTTTGACTGATGATTGTAACATCATACTATCTCTACTTTTTACTAAAAGAAATGATAAATTTAAATTTAGGAAAGAGCAAACAGTGTGCATCCCTTAAGGTTAACCTTCTCACAACAAAGCCACTCTTTCTGGACTTGGACTCAACAACCTTAGCAAAGATGGAAGCTAAATAATGTTAAATCAAAAGAGACCGAGATGTGCACTTTTTCCCTGATAAAGAGGGGGGAATGCCTGTGTAATTTTGTACAAAAAAAATGGTATTTCGGTTATAGAATCATTATGAAAACAACATAGATTGACCATAAAGAGGATGCTAGTGTAGGGTATAAACAACATGGAGATCAACAATAAAATAGCATCTAGGATGAATCCACCAAAGTCAACCCAGCCCTAGGGGAGCTTTTCACTAGAGGTTAAGCTTAACACGTCATATGGAGTGATGCAGCATCTAGTGAAAAAACAAAAATGCAAGTTACGAAGAGGAAACCAAAATGGTGTAGCATTAGAGACATCACAATTTATAACCTTTTCAAGTTGTCAACATACACAGACTGAATCACTAGATGCCAATATATAGGAGGAAAGACATCAAAGGTAAGTAAAAAGAAAAAAGAAATATCATAATTATGGCATTTTCTCCTTAAAATAATTTGCGAAAACAAAGCTGTCTACACATACCTGTCAATAAATGGGTATAGTATAATAATTCATTAGCTTCAAGTCCTTCTATTAAATCCCATAGTTGTTCTCCATTAAGAACTTGGCCCTTAAAAGTAGGGTATCCTGCACACTCCTAGGTTAATTAGCCACACATGTAAATTGCATTGATCAATTATATGAAACATCTATACAGATTCATAAATGATCAATTATATGATAAGCCTGAATCCGTGCAGATTCGTAAATGACCTCGCACCATATTTCAAGGCTCGAGACTGTTTTGAGTGAAAATAGCAGCTTGCCTGTGTGGTTTGAGAACTGCACAGAATTAATGGGGTCCACATCATAGCCTAATAGTTGGAGAGGGAAGACTGCTGATTTGTTCCCCACATACCCCTGAAGTTGAAAACATCAGACATTAGCTCAACAGAAAACTCACAATCTCCAAGTACCTTAATCTAAAAGTACACAGGCAGAATAAGACAAAATAGATTAGTAGACACTTGGATGCATCATTAGTTGCAATTTCAGACCCAAATCATAAACACGTAATTGTTGTATCAACGCTTCAAAATCACATCTGTGGAATGATGAAAAGAAATTTTGGTGGAATGTTGACACTTCGTTTTTCGCTAAAGAAGTATCTCATAAAAACACTCGTGTTTTCTTCAGAGAACAATGCATTTGTCATAAAGACATCCACGCATGCACCTAGTCTTTATGAGCCTTTCATCTCATCCATGTGGAATGCAACAGGATGCATACCAAACAATTAAACTTTCAACTCTGCTTTCCCAAGCAGAATGTTAGCTTAAGGAATAATTTCCAGCCATCTACCACAGCATTTACTACAAGACAGATACGTCAAATGCCATTTTCGTCTTAATCTTCACTAACCCCGAATTCTGACAAAACAATGCAATAGTTCTTTTCCCACTTCTTATAGGGTAATCTTTAACAAGATTCGGAAACAGTCTTTACATAGAAAGAAAAGGGACATTCCTTTTGCATACACCACTGGAACAAATAGACAAAAGGAACTACATCAAAACAATATCCAAAGTTCTTTTTTTCTCAGTTTCCAAGCCATATTTCCCCACACCTTCACATTCAAACATTTCTTTTATTCATTTCACACAGTAGTCCAATTCCAAAGCTGCTAAACTCTTAAACAGCACTACCGACAAATCCAGGAAGCCCAATATAAAGTTTTAAAACAAATAATAGCTCTTGAAATAGCTTCGGTGTTTGTTTGTTCAACATTCAGGGTCAAAGTCCAAACCTCAAAGCAAAAGAGTACCTGAACTGTGTGAGACTGGATACTGAGAACTCTCCCTGTTTCCGATGGCAAAACTAAAGAAAGAACTGGCGGAGGCCCCATTGCTGACTTCTTCGACTTCCTGAACCTGCAAAAGCAAATTAAGACTCTGAAAATCAAATTTAAACATATATAGACTATACAGCTACCTCATACTATCAGCTGCGATTCAAAAACGCTCGATTCACCTGGAATTTGAAAAGCTTCGGATTGATTTCAATTGAATTCTAGCAATGATCGTCGATTCAAACATGTAGGAAAAAAATTTATCTCGGCATCTTCATTAAAAATATATATAATGTACACAATTCAAGCAATCAGCTGCAAACAATCCATATGTAATAAAAAATTCAACAAAATCTACAATTAGAACAATATTATATTCGGATTCGCTGACAAAGTCTCGTGGAGTCTGCGGACGTGACAATGAGCTTATACTACAGAGAGGATGGGAGGGCTGTTTTGGAATTTTACAGTAGATGAGGAGAATCCGAATCTGGTTTCCGGTTACGGACTCGGGTCTCATGGGACGGGGAGAGCATCATTGGCATGGGGGTCTGAGATACAACGCATTTGTGTTCTCTTCTTCATGACGCACTACATTTATAAGCTATATGACGCACGAAGAATGCGTCGAGGTTATTTTCGTGGGCAACAAAGCAAACTGGCCCAAAAGCAAATAAAAAATTTTATTATGCACCCAATCTATACCCCTCTTTATAATTTTTCAAAAGGAATAAGGGGTAGTTTGGGTAGGAAGATTTAGAGAAAAGGGATTTTCTCTTCTCTTTATTTGCTAGTTTTTCATAGAAATGGAAAAAAGGCAAGCTTTTATATGTATGTAAAATAAATTTTAGTAGCGGCAGTATGAGAATTTTAATATTTTCAATGTGGTTGGTGACTGGTCTCTAGTCTGCAGATTGTTGAGTCACCCTCATTTACATTCTCCATCTGAGGATCGAGCAGATTGATGGGATCATGTGGGTAAGAAATTTCGAATTTTGATACCAATAATAATAAAAATTAGTTAATGGATAACTTATTTGATGGATATAAATTAATTACTAATTAATTACACATCATTACCGTCCAGTTCCAGCACCGTTAAGCTTGAGCCTGGATAATGGTAGCAACGTTAAGAAATTAGTAGAAATGGCGCGGCAGCTCTCTTCCCGCCTTTTCGCTCTTCCCTCCTTCTTCAAGGCCATCTCTCATCTCCCAACCTCACCCTCAATTTATCGCTTTCATTCTCTTTCTGCTCATATTTTCTGTTCGATTTCCCCTCTGTCCGGCTGCTGTATTTGCCCAACGTCCAGCTTCCAACTTCAAGGTCAGTGTTTATTCTGATCACTGCATTTTTTTGCCGTAATCCATCTCAGCCCTCGAGAAAAGATTACTTTGCATAATTTTCGGATGTGCCCATCAAATATTTACGTATTTGTTTGCATAATTAAGTAACCCACAACGTCAAGATGGTATCTTTTTTTATGGCTACCACCTGTTTGAGAAAATTTATAGCCGAGGCAATTATTTGTGTCTTTGAGCTGATTCTTTGAAACACAGTTTTTTTCACCTTTTATTATCTTTTCTTGCCAATGGCAGCGTCAAGATCATATGCTCGGAAAAGACGATCAGACTATGATTTATTCGGGGGTAAAGTGCCGGGAGCAAAGGAATTTCGAGAGAAATGGGCGAAGCAGATGAATGACGAAGAGGATTGCCTCTGGACAGGAAGTGAAGATGACCAGAGTGATAAAGAAGTTGAGTATAGCCGTCTTAAGAAGGACATTAAAAAAGCGAAAAAGCGTGCAAAGGAGCATTCGGATCGCATTGATGCTGATGACAGTGATGAACTGTGGGATGTGTGGTCTGGTAGTGATGAGGAGAAGACTTTGTGGACTGGTAGTGAAGGAGATGATGATGATGATATTCCAACAGATCCTTATCCCAGTGAGAAAAGTGATCCATATATAGATAAACTGTTTGAATTTGAGGAAAAACCAAAGTATCGTACACTTTCTCAGGCTTTGAAAGAGGAACAAGAACCTGAAGAATTATCACCTGGAAAACAAGCAAGGAAAATTGCCCTTGAGAATGCATTGAAGAAATTAAAGAAAGGCCCAGATGGTAGGTACAGTAATGTATGGGAGGTGATGAGTGATATTGACGTGCTGGTAGCGGCTTTTGAGAACATTGTTTCCGGACCAGAGTATGAGGAGCTTAGGCAGGGAGGGCCAAAGAAATTAAATATGGAATTCTTCAAGGATATTCAAGCAAAAATGAGGGATCCCAACTACAAGTTCTCTCCTGAACTGAAGTTGAAACCAAAGAGCAAGTTTGTCTCTAGAAAGAAATGGCAGAAGGCCCAGTCTAGACGTCGGAAAGCACAGAAGAGATAGTTATTCCATGGACTTCCCATTTTAATAGGCAGCTAAAGTATCATTCTTTTTCTTCTTTTTGTGGTTTCTTTCTTCATATTCTCTAGCCATGTGAATGTTTCTGCTTGAAATGTATGTGATGGTTTTGTGTTCTATCTTGGATAATGTTTACATGTTCTTAAGCTGTGACATTTGGGGAATGACATGAGTCAGCTTATCTAAAATAGCAAATTGTTATCCTTCAATGTACCATATAAAGTGTCCAGTACCAAATCATATCCATTCCAGGTATGGTGATTAATCTTACTGCTAATACCATAAATATTGTTATTTCAAAGCCTACTAATTCCAGTAACGGTTGTAAGCAACAGGTGGAACCATGTTACACACAGGAGGATTAACAGTTCTATTTTGGTGCAGGTAAGAGTTGTCGCATGGAATCATGTTAAGCAGAGGAGGATTCATAGTTCTATTTTGGTGCAGGTAAGTGTTATCATAGACAGGCATGCTGCGGCTGGCACTCGAATCCAGGATTTCAGTATTCATCAACACTGGAGGAGATAATGGTGGAATGCTAGGCTGGTACTGCTGCATGTTATGCATTCTAGCGAACGGTGAATAATAATGTTCATAAGCTGCAGGGAGTCTACCATGTAAGCTCTGGATTCCAGCAAGCCCTCTGTCTTCAAACCCACCACCATGGCTGCCTGCATTATGTGCAAAATCTTGAAAACCTACAAGGGAACCCATGTTACCCTCCCTGCTTTGGACATCAGTATCTCCATCCCAAGAGAAATGTGCATTGTTATCACTCATCAAAGGCTGAATTCTTGGACACTGATTCAGGTACGTCTCAGGATCCCAATCTTCATATCCTCTATTAGTTAATGAAGGCATAATAGGAGTGGTATTAATATTGGGAGTGTTGAGGCCATTGGTTAGATTCTGGACTATGTTCTGCCGGTTCTTGTCTTCCATGAACCAGTTTGTTATTCCAATCTCATGTCCATTGTTTGATGTCCAAACCTCAGCATACTTTCCTGACTTGATCAATTTCTTGATCAATGTTGCAGAATCCACATTTCCATATACCAAAACCTTCTGTTGTTCAGCATCTATGCTCACTTCATAAACACCTATTCCAAAAACTCACAAGAAAATGAGGAAAAGAAACATTTCAAAGTTCATTACTTTTATAGATAGAATTGATTGATACCTTCAATCTTCTTGAGAACTTTCTTCACCTTCCTAGCACAACCTTCACAATGAATGTGAACTTTTAGAGCAAGAGCCTACAGAGCAATAATAATAATTATGTGAGACAAATCATAAGATAAAGAAGGCATAGAGAAAGAAAGTATTAAACAAACCTCTATCTTTACAAGCTGAAACTCCTTGGAAGACATTCTTGATTCCTCTAACCTATTTTCAGTTCCTTGCTTGAAAAGCCAAACAGAAAGGGGGTGATCTCCAAATACATGTAGTATTTGGCTTATGTTATGCCCCCCCATTAGACAACAAAGGAGAGTTAGAGCCTCCAAGAAGGAAACTTGTGACTGTGTGACTGTGTGAAAGAGATACAGACAATGTGAAGGGGGGGCTTAGAAAGGTATGATTTGACCACATGTACAGTTGAGGGTTTTGGTTGGGACAGTACATAACAGGCAAATGGGATTATAGTCGGAGTTTGGAACAATTGGTACATTTCAGTTCATTGGTTGGTTTTTGTGTTTGTGGGGGTGGGGGGTTTCTGTTCTGATGAAGAATGATGAATGACTTCTCCCTCAGAGCAAATATGAATATATGACGTCTTCTTGATTCTCTTCATCTGTCAAATTTGGCTCATTAGAGCTTCCTAGTTTCTAGCCAAATCAAGAAGTTTCTCATCTTTTGATTTCTGCTGTTACAATAGGCTATCATGACTTCCCTCCATTAATACCATCCAAACACGCCTTTCAAAAAAAAAAAAAAGAAAAATACCATCCAAACACGCCAAGAAAAAGAATAAAAAGTATAAGTACAATATTATAATCTTATTCTTAGTTACATTTTAGTTACATTTACCTCTCAATGCATTTTTTAGTTATCGGCTAAGTATTAGACCACTCTCTGCTTTAATAAGTCAAGTACAAATATTTAAATGAGGAAAGTTGCGTCATCAAACCATACAAGTTGTTCCATCCGTGTATATATAGAAAATAAAATTTGTGGACCTATTCCTTTTGCATAACGGAAATCTTGCCTTGAGTTTAAAACAAATGGGCCATTATAATTGGTGATGATTTATCTAGCCAAAAAGCCCAACTAAATATCCTTTTTCTTTGAAACCCAACTAAATATCTATGGGCAATTTATGATAGAATTGTTGGATCATATATGGACTTGGACATAGATATTTAAAGTCCAATTTAATGGGCTATCCACTATCCAAACCCACTTTAAGGGACCTAAGTTTTCCAAAAAAAAAAAAAACCTTAAAATTCCTAAATGAAACTTAGCTTAAAATGTTATCAAAATTAAAAAACCTTTTCTTAATTTTTGGTATAAAAAAACATTTCTTACTTTTCTCCTAAATGAACTCACTTGTTGAACAATTTTTTAAATTTCAAATATATATGAAATCCTAAAATAAAAAGAGAAAGAATAGTTATTTTATTTTAATATAATAAATATGTCATAATATAATAAACGTATCACAATTACTGATGAATTGAATCCATAATATAATTTTTTGAAATGATTGACCATTGCTTCCATGAATCAAATCATATGAAGTGATAATAAAAAATCTTCAAATGACTTTGAAAATTGATAATTCTAATTCAAAGATGATCCCCTTATTTGTTCATCAACTTTTCACATATTCCTAACCTCTATATATATATATATATATATATCATCCAACATGCAAATATTTAAAAGTCATATATACCCTTTTCCCCTTATTGGTGCACAAATAAATTTCTTCGGCACCAAAAGTTGCATATATTATGTTTAAATTACCTTTTTTTTAGAAATTTTTTAAATTACAACAAATAAATATTTGATTAAGTAGCCTCTTTAATATATAGAATGTATATTTTGAATAAAAATCTCTTTTTTAAATTATGAATTTCATTTTTTCTTTATAAAAGTAGCATGAAATAGATAGAAATCATTCATCATTCTCACTTTATGCAACTAACTAATATAGTACTAATTATGACGAAATTAAAGAGATGATAGTTGTTTAGTGTTTAAGAATATTTCTAAAATTTAAAAAAAAAAACATATTTCTAAGAATCTTTAATAAATGTTATTTTTTATAATGTTTGTGAACATTTTTTGTTTTTTGAATTCACCATGCTGATATTTTGGAGTCTTTTTATATAAATTATGATTTCTATAGCCACATTCTCCATTGCTTTTCAAAATTATTTTAAATAAATTAATATAACAATTTTATTTTTAACATATCAATAAGCAAGAGCAGTTCTAAAAAGTAACTCACAATAGCTTTTCAAAAAATAATTTTTTCAACTTTTTTAAAGATAAAAACAAATACAATAAGCAATCTATCATAATTTTAAAATAGCTTATAGTTTAAAATAAACTAAAAATTATTGATTTTAAATAATAAAAAATAAGATTTATATAGCTTTTGCTTTACAATAATATAAATTAAAAAAAATTATAATAAACACCAATCAATTGGGAATAGATTATTCATTACATTTTCATAATCAAACTTGCAATCTATGAATTTGAGATATGTCGGTTCCTTTTTCTACTTTTTTTTTCTTTTTTTTTTTATGTTTAACCTTTACAATTTCTTTTTCCTTTATATTTTAATAATAGGGTGATGGAAAAGGCAGTCATCAATGTCTTTTAGTTAATTTACCGTAACTTTTCTTAGAATTATTAATCACAATGAGCGGCGGTGGTGTCAACACTTAGGAGTAGCTTTTCTTCATTTTTATTTTTTATTTTTTACAAATCACGAGATATTTTGGGAGTTACATACTAATCTTGACGGTTAAGAATTTCACATTGACTAATTAAATAAAATAATTACTCATTATAAAAACTTGGACAGTCCTCCCCTCTTCAGGTACCTTTTGAGGTGAGTTAAGCCCAAACCCAAATTTTAACATGATATCAGAGCCAGTTGTTAGGCTGTCCGAGTTGGGCCATGCTCCAGATGTCCAGTCTTGGGTGTGAGGAGGTGTGTTAAGAATCCTAAGACTTGAGCAGCCCTCCTCTCTTAAAGTATTTTTTAGGGTGAGTTAGGTCCAAACCCAAAATTTAACATAGTATCAGATATTAGGCTACCCAAGTTGGGCCACGTTCCCGATGTCCAGGTGTGTTAAGGCATTTCAAGAATTCGAATTTAAATCATTTGATTAAAGATAGAAAATACTCAACAATCTCACTTTCATATCTTTTTCCTTATTATTGCTTTGTTTTGAGGGGTTTTTTTTTTAGCAGTTCGGATTGTCTACACTATTTGTAATATTTTTAATTTGATAAATTTATTTAATAAAATTTACTAAATAAAAAATAAATTCTAAAGAAAAATAATAAATCTAATAAAAGAATATATTATAAAAGAAAATATTACAAAAGATATTGTGAGAAATGCTACAACGATCGTGAGGCGATTTTGCTGTTATTAATAAAAATGTTTGAAAATTGTCTCCAAAATAGACATCTTAAGATAAGAATGTCTCCTTAAAGTTGGTGATTAACAGAAATAATTAGCACAGAGATTTGGGATAAGATTTGTGATATTGAAATTAGCCCCATTTTATTTTTTTAATAAATATATTTTTCCTACAACATTCCATTCACATTAAAGCCAGAAATTAAGGAAATAATTGAAAAGGAAGTCTTCTGCCTAACTAATCCAATTAAAAGGTAATAGTTTAGGCTTTTCACCAAACCATAATCTTTAGGTCATAATCCCTAGTAAATTATTTTGTAAACGAGGTATTCTTAAATGTGGCTTTAGAATATTCTATAAATAAATGATTAGATTTAAAAAAAAAAAAAAAATCTTTTGATTATCATCAGTAGTTTTAGAGAATAAATAAAAGCTATTATTCACCTTTTTATGTTTTGTCAATTTAAGAGTTGTTCTTTTTTTATCGTCAATTATGCCACTCAACTGTTTTAGATTGACTAAGAACGCCTCAACTTTTTTTGAATGACCAAAAGTGTCGAAATATATTAGTTTCTTGTATTTTTGGCAGAGATTATTATATGAATTATATATGATTTGTTCATAAAAAGGTAAATGAGCATTAAAGTGCTCTTATTTGCTAATCAATAGTCTCGTCATGCTTTGAAGTATATATCTTTCATGTGCATAGTTTTCATTTGTATTTTGTGTGTATCATTCTTTTGTTATTTTATAAAGGCAATATTATGCTTATTTTACACTTCTATAAACAAATCATAAGTGTTTACATGATAATTTACGCACAAAGACATCAAAAACCTCTTAAATTGAGCATTTTTTGTCATTCAAAAAGACATAAATGAGACAAAAAAAAAAAGAATAGGCAAAATATAAAATTGTGAAGGGCATTTTTGATTAAATTCTCACAAATTAAAATTTTTAAACAATTGTTTAATTCAAACCGAATAGGAGTGAAAAATTATCATTTAATACTCTACAAATTTATTAGAGCAATATATTTTGAAATATATATATATATCAGATAACAGATAATATAAAACTGAGAGAGTATTTTATAATATATATATATATATATCTTTGTCTCTTTTTTTCTTTGGCTTCGATAAAATTGTGTAAATATATATTGAAATTATTTTAGTATAAGAATAATGCATTAAATCTTTGGTCTTATACCTTCCGTGATGAATCCAATGATTATAAAAGGTTCAATTTCTAGAACATTATTTCCTCAAACTCCTAATTAAGTAGAGAATTTTGCAAGCTTTTTGACCCGACCCGACCCGAATATATAATTTATGAAAAAAAGAAAAGGATGATATATGGACACGAAGACCATGGATGGTTCCCTTCTAGTTGTTTTCGAATAAAAGCAGCATAAAATAGCTTAACTATTAAAACAACACTTTGAAACCCCTTTTTTTTCTTTTCTTTTAATGTCTTCCTCGGAACTAATTCAAAAGTACGTAATCTTAGTTAATCTAGACTTGATTTACAAGTTACAAAACGCGTGTAGAATGTATCTGTATCCAGGATACATCATCTTGACTAATTCATATGTATATATATAATTTATTGATTGTATGTAAAATTAGACTTTTACTCGAGCTTCAATTAGGGGTTTGATCTAAACATTTGACGATATTGTAAACAAGATTCAAACATGTTGTTGTATAAGAATACATGACATGACTAACCCGGCTTGTCTTACAAAATGTCCTTAGCTCTTATCTAGAGTAAGGGTTTGATTCAATATTTACGATGTGTCTACTTATCATACCAAATGACCAGATTGCCCATCTCTTTTTTCCTTCGGAAAATTATGATTTGTACCAAGTTCATATCTTCACTTATAGATTATGTGGCTTGTATTAAGTTACATCATTTATGTTATCAATTATAGAAACAAGAACAATAAAAAAGGTCACATGATCTATAAATAGAAACATGAATCGGATCCATAACAAAATTTTACTGCCCACAAAAGTGGGAATTAATTTGCCACAGCACAAATCTCTCTCTTATCTTAAATGGTTTAATCACTTTTAGGTAAAGAAGATGATAAAAAAAAAAAAAAAAAAAACCCCAAAAAACACATGAACAAAGTTGGAGGCAAAAAGAATCTTATTATTCTACATACAATTGCGTCCTCTAATAAAGCTTCTTCTTCCAAATAAAGTAATTTTAATCTTTGATGAGATTTGACATTCTCTCTTCATAAAAAATATATTCTTCCGTCTTCAAAATATAGATTCTAACAAGTGAATAAAGGCTTTGCCTTGTCTCTATTTGACATTCATTGGAGCCAAATTCATGTTATATACATATATATATATATATATATATGTATATATAGGTCGTCAAGTGTAGACGAGACTGTCTGTGTCTGTTATTAAACTTATGAGTTGCGTTTTCAAGCGCACAAGTTTAATACGTCAAGTAAAGATGAGGTCGTAAGTTGTGTTCTCCAATACTCAAAAGGATGAAGTGTCAAGTAGAAATGGGATCTTGTTTGTGCGCTCTAAAAAATGTAAGTCTGAAGTGTTGAGTAGAGATGGAGTTATGTCGGTTATACTAAATCTATAAGTGGCATTCTCAAAAGCATACAAGCTTGAAAGTATGACATAAGTTGAGCCTAAGAAGAGTGCAGATCTGAAAGCGTTAAATAAAAATGGGATCATATCTATTACTAAATTATGAGTCTCGCTCTCAAACGTAAAGTTTTGAATTCTTATATAAGTTGAGTCTGCGAAGAACTAACGCTACGTTAACAGACTTCTGAATTAAGATACCTTACCGTGCACTAAATGAGAGAGAGAGAGAGAGAGAGAGAGAGAGAGAGAGAGAGAGAGAGAGGAATCTTTAGAAGTTTGAAGGATGCTATGGAGGGGAGGGGGCTTTTAGCTTTTGAACAGTTCCTTAAAGTAGACTTTAATGGTACTGTTTTGTACTATCTTTTTCCTTTATCAAAACTACTTTATTTAGGCAAGAAAGAAAACCATTTCTTACTTAGTAGGAATCCAATCCAATCTCATGAAACAAAAATATTAGCACAACTCATAAAATTGTGTTACTTTTATAAAATTCAAATAATATATATAATATATATAATCACGATCATAATTACTTCGTACGTGTACATGTTATAACATGTAACTCAAGAAATTATCGAAAAAAAATAAAATTGCATCTCATTTCAATAATCGAAAGATTAGTCTGATCTGGAAAGGAGGGACATATTCAAATTACGTCGTTAGCTCTTAGCCAGACTCTTTCATGGCATCTGTCTTTAAAACAAAACGGATCTAATCAAAGAAGTTAGGCGAGAGTTCTTTCCAAACCCTACTTCCAACACCTTAAAGAAAGGCGGATGTGACCCTGGAAGTCCAAAGGTACAAAGCTTCTTAGCCGATGGAAGTATCCTCGCTAGTTGACATTACACTTGTTGAGGGAGAGTCGTCGGTCAATGAGAACACAATTCTTCATCTTTTGAAACATTCTTTAGTATCCTAATTATATTGTAACACATACAATCTTATAATCAATCGCGTTACAATTTGATTAGTGTATTATCATAGATAATATATTAAAAAGTATATTAAAAGATTCTACTCGACTTAAAAGAAAAAGATTAACACAACACAAAATTGCATTACTTTTATAAAAATTCAGATACTATATAATCTATATATTCTTTCTATACGTACATAACATAAAAATAACTCATAAAACTCTTTCCTTCAACATAAGAAAATCATCGAAGAAAAATCAAATCGTATTCCATCTGAACAGATCGAAACATGATTTTTAATACATTATCTAGTACATCGATTAAACGACAACGCGATTATACTAACTAATATATTAGACAATGTATTAAAAGATGTAGAGCGCGCCCGGCCGGAAGGAATCTTGGAACTTTGAGAGACTTTTTCACATGATGGAACAAGCATTGGGATTATCATCACTAAAAAGGTAAGTAATTCTTTCTTCAGTTGCATTTGGAGGAGGAATTGCTTGGACAACATTCCTTACAAAACCAGAAGGTGCCCTTTTATCATAGGCTTGTGTGACATAAGGGTAATAAACAAGATTGTAAGGGACATATGGCCAAAATTCTGCCCTTTTTCCAGTGTTCTTCACTCTTTTTAACACTTTGTTTGGATCAATAAATCCACTTACTACTACTCTACTTTGCTTTCTTATAACCTCCACTGTTTTCACTCCTAAAAAAAAAGAAAAAAAAAAACCCATTTGATCATGGGTTAGGAATTATTATATAAAGAATTTATAAAAAAAACTTTATAAAAAAAATGAATTTTTGAAAAAATATTCGAGGGCAGACGTTATTATCTTGATTTCGTTGAGTCTGCTTTTTTTATTAATAGAAAACGAGCATTCAAAGAGAAGTTTATAGTTTTATTTGGATGATTTTGGGAATTAATAATTACTTGAGAAAACAAATGAGTATGTTGCTAATTATATCTCTATACTATGAACTTTATAATATTTATTTTATAAAAAATATATTTTAAAAGTATAAATTTAAAAAAATTTATTATTAAAAAAATGTTACCCTAGAAATAGAATGCCTAACATGATTCTCTATTTTTTTTCCAAAAGTTGCAACGTCCAAAAATGTTTCCATATAAACAAGAAAAAAAAAAGGGGGAAAAAAAGAAAAACAGAAATTAAATTAAAATTTCATTTTGTTAATTTCACCATATATATGTTTCTATATATCAAAATGTTTCATAAGTCGATTTTTTTCTTTTTTTTTTATTTATAATTCCTAAATACATAAAATTAATACTAATAATTAAAACTTACCAAAAATCAAGCAGAAATAATCCAATGCAAATGCCAATTAAGAAATGGGAAAAATAGTTTAAAATGCATTTGTAAATTTAAATTAATAATTAGTATACCTTTCATGGATTTAACAGCATTTCTAACTCTTCTTTCGCATCCATCACAGTCCATTTTTACTTTGATCTCAACCGTCTATTAAAAACTTCTTCATTATGAGAAATTAACCAAATCCCACAAATAATAATAATAATAATAATAATAATAATAATACCTGCATTGGTTTCCTTCTGCTTCTTGTGCTTGTGACAGTACAAAAGTTTGAGAGGTAATCAAGAGCTCCCATTTTTCCTTTTTCAAAGAAAGCTACCCACTAGAAAGGGTGTTGGTTTTGTGTTTCTTTTGTGGGTGTTTGGAGAGAGAGAGAGAGAGAGAGAGAGAGAGAGAGAGAGAGAGAGAGAGAGAGAGGGGCTAATTAGCTGGTACTGATTGTAGAAGCTTTGGTACTTATATATAAAGATGTTTGTGGGACTTTGGGGAAAGATGTGACCATAGGCCTTCTTTTTCTTTTATATATATATATATACTCATGGAGTGAGGACGTGATTCTAATTCAAAACGATTGGGATTCAATCTATTTCTTTGGACCTCTACAAAATAAGAACTACCATGCTCTTATTCTCTATTGATTAAACCTGTTTACTTTAAACTATAAATTATTTTCAAGTTGTTCTCAATCGCTTAGTATAACGATTTCTAACTTAAAATAAGTTTTAAAAAAAAGTTATTTGAAACCGGTTCTGTTTATTAGTACTATTAAAATTAAAAATATTAGAATAATTCTTTTGAAACAACTTTTTAAAAAATTTATTTTTCAACTGTTTACAAAAAAAGTAGAAACGATGAAAAACAAACACTCATGATAGAAATAAAGCAAGATCCATGAACCGATCCAAGTAATATGGATTTTCTCAAGTCATTATATCGGATAAAAAGTTATAAAGACGTATAACCGATATTTTTTTAAGGACTTATTTACTTATCTCCGATCGATCCGATAGGTCCACAAATGCCCAATATTCATCAAATAGCATATATTGTATGGCTTCATGTCAAGAAAAATGGTTTGAATTATTTTGAAAAAGGAAAGCAAAAATGAATGGGTTCACAAGTGCCCCAAAAATCATGAAGAGGCAACTAATTATGCTTTTGGATTTGTTGATTTCTTTTTGTTGAAAAAATATATTGTAAAAGTACTTTTGTGTTTGCTTTCATTATCGTTCAATGGGTGTGGCTTTACTTTTCAATATTTTATATATTAGAAGAATACCCCTCAATAATTGCTTTTATTATTGATTTTATCCATATTTATTGCACATCAAATTTCTACTTTTTTTAGAATTTGTGAATTTTAATTCCAATATAAGATTTGTTTTCTCAACATTCATACTTTCTTTATGGAAGGAAAATGCCATTTTTTCCCCTTTACTTTTGCATATTTTCAGCAGGCATGAAGGAAAAGCCATCGGCCATTGTTGGATTAAATATTTTAGGTAATACTTCTGTGTCTATTTTTTATACCAAAAGATGAAATTTCTCGCTATTAAAATATCTACCAAACAGTCCGAAGCTCAAATAAAAGACGTAAATAATCATGATGACTCAACCTTGACTCTGAATTCTCCATTTTTTTTTCGCTCTCAAGTGCTTACTTATACAACAAAACACGATAGATTAAAGCATATGCAAATATATACATATTGAGAAGAACAAATATGTAATTTAATAAGAAAAAATGAAAAGAAAGGAATTTTCTTTCCCTCTCAATATTTTAAAATATTTATAGGAAAGTACTATTTAAATTACATATTCATCCTTCTAGATATGTGTGAAATACATAACTAAATCCACTGTATTCTGCCGTATGAGTAATTGTTGAGAAAAAAATAAAAAATTCATAGTTAAGAAACTACGAGTATTGAAAATATAGAAAGAAACCTAAGACAATTAGAGGATTATTTTTACAATTTACTCTTATATAATTATACAATTGAGAATATCTTTTCTCTAACATTTTCATTAATAAATCTTATAAAATAATTTTTTAATAAAAAATAACATTACCAGAAATATTATAAAAGATGTAACATTCCATCATAACATTTTCATTAATAAATCTTACAAAATAATTTTTTTTATAAAAAAATAACATTACCCGAAATATTATAAAAGATGTTATTGAGCATTCTAAGTGGATTCCCACAAGGGTGCTTAAGATGGAGACTGTTGAAGATGGTACCAATTTGAACAAACTCATGATTATTCTGTCTTAGCAGTGCCACTAAAGAAGAAGATGGAGGAATTCTTTTTAGTTTCATTGGGGACTCTACCAGCCAACATTATGGAGAACCCTACACCGGTCGAGATCATCTAGTATATTTTTTAGTGCACTCTATAGTATACATATTTTATAGTAATTTTGTTAATATAAATCTATAGAAAAAATAATAAACTTTAAACCCTAAAAGATAAATCTTAAGAAAAAAAGATGCTTATTAAAAGAAGTGTCATTTAGACGATCTTGAGTTACTCTACGCTATAAAATAAAAATCTTCCCGGTTTAGAAGGAACTTTTGCTTTTCTCAAGTAAATACTATTTCCACAGCTAATACAAATGGGACCAATGCCCCAACAGCACAAAGCCATGGCAAACACCCTTTCCTAGTTTTTATACTAAAGGTTTCCCCACATACCCCTCTCTGCCAGGGAGGCGGTCTTCCTCCATCCCCTCCAAAGAATATAAAATAACAATGTAAGGGTAAAAGTGTCATTTATTGTGGAAAGTACATTTTCCTCGTACTGATAATTTTACCTTCAGTCAAATTCAATCAATTGCATCAACATTGATCCGACAAGATTTATTGATGAAATAAATAGCTGTTTCATACTTCTAATTTAACCTTTCTCATTTATGCAAAGATGTATGTATCAGGCAAGAAGTTCTATCTACTGCACTAAAATTTGAAATCTGCTTTTGCTTCTTTTTTTTTTTTTTTTCCATCAAAAAGGTAAAAAAACCCATCTGAAAAAGTTACTTTGGTCTTTTGAACTATAGAGACAGGTGAGAATGAAACAGCAGATCATGAAATGAGAAGGCAAAAAGTTGACAAAACAATTCACCTTAAAAGGCATGTAGGGATCACTTGAAATGATTTATACCAGATAATGGAAGCAGCCGCTCGAGTTTGATGTCTAATACTCTGTCAACTTTGTTTCAAATAATGGCCAAACTTTGGATGATGCCCGAATGATTGAACTTTGGCCCAGGAAAAGCATCTGCCATTAGCCACAAGAGAAGTGAAAGCTCGTAAGGGATTGCTACCATGCCAATTGGTCTGGAACTCGAAATGTCAAAAGGACTTACCTTGTTCACCACCGTTCAACATGATCATCAACCTTGAGAAATGCCTTTCTTCTCCCTGAAATGTAATCCCATGTATTAATCCAGTAATAATTATTCAACTACTTTTTTGTTTTGTTTTTTTTAAAGCAAAGTAGAAATTGAAATATATGAATGTAACATGTAAGGCAGAGCAGTGTTATGATTTATGAAAGTAACAGGTATGATAAGGCCCTCAAACAAAGCAATTACCTCATTTTGCACATGAAGTGACGAAGTGATCATACTACCTTCACATTTTGACCTCTCAAACCATTCCAAAATGCTGCCGCATTCACCACTTTTTTGCCTGGAAGCTGGACTTCTAGCACCTGAAGTTTACAAATAGTATAAAAAATTGCATTAGTAACATATGCCAGAAACAAGCTGAAAGATTTACTAATGGCTAGCGTGAGAAAAATGCGGAAAAAGAAGCAACACAAAATACAGGCACTCATTCTTTCTTACTTTCTTTGTCTCTGTTGCACCCAGGACCAGGAAACTCAGAAATAAAGTTGTGAACATGGGTAAGGTGTGGAAAATCAAAACCGCTCACCTCTAATGCAGTGTTTCCACCACATGGGAATACAAGTGAACCTTTCATGAAAAGCACATGGTCTGCTTCAACATCCTGAGGCCTAGTACCAGCATACAACCTTGTAGTGATAATTTTAAGCTCTGTTGTCTTAGACTGACCCTTATCAGTATCAATGATCATGACTCTAGCTCGGGTTCCTGGCCACCCTGCAAATGCACGAACCTGGAAGGCTGTAGTCATTATTGTATACTTATAACAATTCAAGGATCAAAAGACTACCTTGTTATGAAGGGAATTAGCATCTTGATCAAATGATAGCCACGATTCCTCAGGATTTATCTGCAGGAAGCAACCAAATGAAACAAATTGTGATTTAAAAAAACAGCAACTTGAAATCATGGATTAATCAGTTGGTAAGATCACAAATGATCTAGTAAAGGAACCTGGTACCAAATTCATAATGTAAATCCAGTCAAACTCAAAAATAAAAGTGAGTAACAACATTTAAGCAACACCCGAATATCTAAGTGAAGCAATCTCAAAAGGAGCAATTTCTCATATTCAATTAAGCAAACACACAAAAGTGCCGATGTGGCTCAAGGGCTTTGTTGTTGGGCCTGCCTGATAATTCGAAACCCTTCTCAGAATCAAGAAGCAGAAACCAATCAAGGGGCACACGGAAGCAAGTTAAAAGATATCAAAATTAGTTCGCATGTTTACCTCTCACTGATGAGTTGACAAGTAACAGATGATGGATTTCATTCTTAAAAGCCCGAAGAAGAGGGAGAACCGAAAAGAAAGGCGAGGACTGACCAAAGTTGCATTTATCACAGTTTCCCAAATACCTTAAATACCTTGTGTGTGCAAAATAGATTATGAAAAATAACCTCATATTCGTTATGATGGCTAATCTGCTACCAGTTTACTAACAGAGGTTGGAATAGTTTCTACCTTCGAAGCCAGAGTTGCCTTAGATTCATCCTGTGCTTCTGCTTTTGCTCTGGCTGATCCATCAAATATGGAGGGAAGCTCACGTATCAGAAGCTCTGACCCTACACAATTTAGAAGTAGAAAGACCTAAACTTTATTATGCTATTAATTAAAAGAACCAAAAAAAGATCTGGTAATGCATATCATAGAACATAAGAAAGGATACTGGCATGGCAAGCATAGAATTTGTATTGTTGCATAAAACCTCACCATCTTGCCAAGACAAATTCAATGCATTACACGGATCAATCTTAAAGCGCTAATATAGGCCAAAATGAAAGTTCTACAAGAATTGTGCCTAACCAAAGACGACAAAGAAAATCCCAAATGATATGCCTAAACCTCAAGGATTAAGTACATACCTAATATATATTGAAGTTCTGATACTAGAAGGAGATCAAAATGTCGTACCTTTGATAAACAATAGTTCAAGCAGCTCTGGTGCCTGCAAATGTATCAATCCAAGAATTAGTCAATGATTTTCAGAAAGTCGCATATCCTGGCCAAGGGAAGGTGTATCAGCATACTATACAAATTGCAGACCAGATATTTGAGAAGGATTGAACTGATGGCAAGGGGACTTCTTCCTCCTCTTTTTTAGGAAAATTTCAAACTTTATCATGCAAGTCAAAACTTAAAAAATTTGATAGTCTAACAACGGATATTCCGTGGATGGGGAACAATCGAAAAAACAGATCCCCTATTTATACTTTCTTTTGGGCCCTTCATCTTTCTGAATCGAAACCCGGCCCGGCTCGCGTCGTTCCAACTACCACTCGTAGTACCCCCTTTTCTTGATCCAGCCTTTTCTTCGCTTCGGTAGTAATCACCTACTAAAAAAAGGGGCACTTTTTGTACGTCGTATGCCTACTTTTTTTGAAACATTTCCAGTCGTTTTGGTAGACGGGTTCTCCTATAATCATGTTTATATATTGGGCAAGGGATTGTCAATCCTTCAAAACTTTTTCAATTTACAATTATTACTTTATTTTGGATGTATCATGTACAACAGGACAAAGTCAAGTCAGATAAGAGTCTTAAGCAAAGCATAATGTCAAATGATGCTAGTCTCAGCAGATAAAACATACATACGGACCTTTATTTGGTCATCTATCTCTACTCTTTCACATGCAATAACTGGTCCAGCATCCAGTTGCCGTACAGTAAATGCTACGGAAACTCCAGTTTCTTTAACACCATCCTACAAACAGAAATTCATGTTTAATGTTACATTTAGGAAACCAACAGAAGAATGACAAAGAACTTAAGACTACAAGGAAAAAGCTAATGCAACCTGCAATGCCCTTTGAACAGGAGCTGCACCACGGTATAGAGGCAGCAAGCTTGGATGGATATTTACAGTTCCTGAAAGAAGACACTAGACATAGACAGCTTGATTCTGATATGTAAAAGGATGGAAACCAAATTTCACAATTTAAGAGCCCACAAATCAAGATGCCAAAAAAGAAGGAAAAATAAGAAAAGACAAACGGAAAGTAAAATCTTTCGACTAACCCATGGAGGGAATCTTTAGAAACCTGCTAGGCAAAATATTCCCATATGCTGCTGTAATGCAAAGTTCAGGCTCAAGAGACTTAAAATTGCTAAGAAATGATTCCTGCACCAAACAAGAAGGTAAATTCTTTTGTCGAAGGTAACACCAGAAATCCAAGAGTATGGAATATTAAAAACCTTGAAATAAATAAGAGACGAAAGGTCATTTATTCTTGTACATATGTGATTCTGCCAGGGAAAAAGGGGGGCAAAAAAAGATATTACTCAAAAGGCAAAATGATACTATAGGCTTTCGAGATACAAAGTCTATAAGTCCTGGGCATGGTTGGTGGTGGGTAACAGTGCTTCGTCTTCTTTTTCATTACTTCCAGAATTCCTTCTTGATCTCTATACATTTTTTACTTTGTTCATTTGTTCCAAAATTTCAAATTTTTATGCTTTCAAAAGAGGAAACATCTGTGCATGGGAAATAACATTACCTCACCAGCTTTTACAGGAGTGAAAATCAAATCAGATGGGAAGCCTTTGTCAAGCGCATGCTGTGCAACTGCAGACGGCATCACTTTTCTTCCCCTATCTCTGCTAGAAGGTGGCTGAGTAACAATTGCTGCAACCTAGTAGACCATATCCGGCATCAAAATTGATAACCATGTCGACATTTAAACTAAAATAACCTAACATTTTGAAATATCAGGGACGAAAATATTGGCGATACAGTCCCTACCAGGAATTCAACCTGAATCTCTATCATTATATCTGTCCAACACATCTTAAACAAGCAAGGAAAATGGAAAAAACTAGAACGAGGAAAAACAAAAAAAGTTTAAGGTAGGAGGATAAAGAGCAACTGATCCGCATTGATAACAGAGAAATCTTCGAGTATGTAAAAATGTATAATCTGAATTACAACAAGGATCAGAGTCAGTAGAATATCTTAAATCGTTAATTCTCAATCACTTGTCCAGCTGAACTAATGTACAAAAAATTCCCCAGTACTTCCAAAGAAAAGGAAATCAATCAATCAAAGCTCTTACACACAAATAGACAATGAAAAACCTAAAATGTACACAAAGCTGCAAATGCTAACATAATTAATTCAAATCTTCAAAAGCTGTTAGTAAAATCAATCATGCCTAAAATTTTACGTACCTCAAATAAGGAGTCTGGAGAAGAAGAAGCACCAAATAGAGCATCAAGAACCAAAACAGAAACCTGCAAATTTCAATTAATTCAAGAACATTTCGATTCTAATATAAGTAATGCAGGCAACAAAAGGACGGCTAGTTTTTCACCTGAGGAGAGCCCATGAATACAAGACGCTTTTTCTTGGAAGCAGGATTTAGAGACGAAAGATTAGTCGGAGAAGAAGAAGCAGTAGCAGTAGCAGTAGTACTGAAGCAGCAAATGCGTCGGAGCATCGCCGTTGAAGAAGACCACCACACTATCATCTTCTTCCCCACTCTTTCTTTGCTCCTGTTCTAACAGTTTCGGGCTCGCGCAAATAAGAAAAGGATAATAAAACAAACTCTAATAAAAAAATTCGGCCGAAAATAATTTATTTTTCACCTCTCTTCCTCGTTATTTTCTCTCTAAAATATTTCAATTCTTTACTTAAAATTCGTAAAAAATATATTTTTAGAATTTTTTTAAAAAATTTAAAAAAATATTAAAAAAACCCCAAGAAGTGAAATTTTTGGTTTATGATTTAGCTGGTTCGGGCGAAATTATGTAAATTTTTTTTTTTTTTTCATTCTAAGTATTTTTAATCTCTAAATCAATGTTTTATTGTATATAATTTTAAAAATTACTTATAGAAAAGTGAATAATTCAAAGAATTTTGTAAAAAAAATTAGAAAAGAGAAGCGAAATGAAAAAAAATGAATCGTTTTTCCACTAAGCTTATAATTTCAGAGTGCACGAAATTCATCAAGTAAAATGTCTATTTTATCCTCTTACAACAGAACTTGTGCATTGCACATAATTATTTCTGCCATAACCGATTGAATTCATACTGCATTTTAACATTTTTTAATTATACGTAAAATATTAGTAATATAAACAACGATAAAAGAATTAGCCTCAGATTAACAAAACAAAACGTAAAAAAAACATTTTTAGCTATATTCTTTTTTTTTTTTTTTTTACAAGAAAACTAGCAACCATTACTTTAAATATTCAAATAGAAAATGAACCATACATTGAGACCTCATCTCCCCATGTATGCTACCAGAGTTAACTGTTGTGTACTAACATCATCAGCTGTTATATTCCCCTAAACGACCCCAAATATACATCTTCTTCTTGCTACCAAAGAACCAAAATGAGAATGCTCACTAATTGATCTATAAAATCTACATAGTTCACTCACTATACATATAACTCTCACTCTGCAAATGCCTCATTTGGGTTCCATATACAAACCTCAAGATCAAGCTGTCCGGACGAGCCGAGATAAGTGAAGGGAATAAAGAGAAAGTCCAGTGGAGGGAAGCCTTGAATCCTGCCTGGATAATTATTTGTATATGATTTCAGCCTCAATGAGCAGCTTCCTCTTTCTGACACAAGATCATAATAGAATTGTCCCTTCAATGAACTAGGGGCAATGCAGGTTATCATGAGTGTGTGACCGATACTTTCTGTTCCCTTGTTAAGGAGAAAGAGGACGCCATCTTTTTCAGCTTGTAGAACGAGGAAAGTCTCGTTCTTGCTTAAAGAAACGCGTAAAGGGAAATCATACTGGAATCGTCTTCCTGAATCCCAGTGTTTAGTGCTGAAATGTAGTGATAACTGACCGGAAGAGCCAACAAAGTCACAGTTGTGGATGGGGCATGCGCATGGTGCGTAGATGCAGGATTCTTCGTGGTGATTTCTGTAAGCGTAATCCACAGGCTCACTGCAACCGAATTCCATGTTTCTGCAGGGTCCTCTGCCTGAATCTGCCATCATCTCCCCGCACATCATAGTCACTTCTTGGTTAGCAATTGGTGTATTTTCCTGGTAGGAGAGTTCAGAGAATCAAATCATTTCTATTAATAACTTATGACAGTTCTTGGCCATAAAATCCACCTAAAGACGATTTAGATCTACACAATCATTCAAATCCATCTCCAGCTCAAGATTAAAAATTCAATCAAATCCTAAAGCAAAAAATATTTTCAGAACAGAGAGATGGAAATGAGATAACCGATTACCTCCTCCATTGCAAAGCCATCAGCAACGTGATCTTTATTTTCCTGCAAGCAGTAAATTCCAAGACCCCAACACATTCATCACTATTACAAGAATAGGAAAACATGAAGAGAATAAAAACAATGAAGAACCCAGGAGTTGGGTGATAACAATTTTTCCTTTTTACTGTTTTGTTTGGCATGAAATGCACACTTATACCCTTGGAACCACCCAAAAGTACTAATCACTAACTAAATGTACAAATGGGGCTTTATATAGATCTAAAACTATTCAAGTCATATCAAAATTTTCAATGAGCCCAGTCACTTCTTAATAATTGTTGATCTACAAAATACTCAAGTGCGCCAGAAATATTATGAGATGAATAATTAGATAACATTATAACCATAAGCTGAAATCACAGTTCCGGACCATACCATTTGCTCCTCCTGTCCCTGGGCAGCTGACTGATCAAACTGAGGTGTCATAATTTGAGCAGGGACAGTCTCAATATGGCTCTTGTACCCCATGTGCCCCATCCCAAGGCCTCTCTCCTTGCAAACCACCTACGTGAGAATACAGGAACCTTAATCTACAAATAAAATGATATTAACATATCAAGATCATAGTATACCTCTCCTGAGCCATAACCACCAAGCTCTTTTTCTTGCTTTTCTCTCTCACTAATTTCTTCCTCACCCCATGAATACAAACATGGAAAAGCAACAGGGGCTAGTTCATGCAATCCTTTGACGGCAACACATTCGTAGTAAAAGAGCTGCACAGAACATGATAGTTAAGACACTCAGAAATGTAAAAGTAAAAATGAATAAGGCCAAGTATCATTCAACCTCACCTGGAGAAACAACAAACAACCACCAACTGCACGTTGCTTTCCCTGACGATAGCGAGCTACCTCCCGAACTAATCGGTCAAGCAAGAACTTTCCCCAATTATACTGATGCATAACATCCATGTTTGTCAGAAAGTGTAGGAATGAGGGGCTTACATCCAACCTTGCAGTAGGGCATAACAGAGTTCCCAATACATAAAGGACAAAAGATCTTTTAAAATCCTCTCCAGCTTCAGGAACTGCTAACCGTTCTTCTAGCAGGCGCACAGAAATCCCACGATTTGAAGCATTGTACTTTCTTCGCAATTCCATAATTAATTCATCAGGACCTGAATTCACCACATCTTTCCCACTAGCTCCTAATCCCATCACGAGTTCGACGTCCTGTGGAGTTAGAGGTATCCGCTCACCACAGATCTCCAAGCTACGGCGGACAGTGTTAAATTTCTCCAACAACCATAGGCATAAACTGCGCCGTAAAGTTCGACATCTCAGACCAAGGATACTACCGAATCCCATGCTCTTTACTGAAGCCTTCTGCTCAGGAGTCAGACGTTGTAATACATTCAATAAACGACCAGGAGAGCACCTTGTAACAAGCTTGGTCTGCATCACATAGACCATCATTTTGACCCTCAGAACTCACAGAATTTAAGAAATAGAAACTCATTAACAGAAATAGCAATGCAAGGTGCGACCTGTCTTTTAGGTTTGGGAGCCCTGGCAGGAGTTGAGCTCAAGTACTTATCCCACACTTCACGTGCACGGTTAGTGTATTTTGCTTTTTCATCAGGACTCATAAGCTTCCAAGCATCAGAGGCTGCTTTTGTTGCCTGAATGAGCACCAGCAACAGACCACTATTTAACTTCAAAATTTATGATTAAAGAAATAGAAAGTAAAGGACGATTCAGCACAGTAATTTTAGAATAAACCAGATTCTTACAGCTTTCAAGCCTGACGATCCAGGATGTGATGCATTATACTCCTTGATAAATTCACGGCTGTCAATTTACATTTTAAATATTAGTATTAGATGCTAGTAAAAAACTTACCTGCAGGAAATCCTATTTGTGAAGCATATTACCTGAAGTGCACCCAAGAGCAAGCAGGACGAGGCGTGGCAATTGACCTCTTCCTTTTCTTCTCCTTACCCTCAAATTCACCACTCTCTGCTTCCATTCTCTTTTCAGGAACAAGATCTCCTTCACAAGGTATCTTGAATATTGAAAAGATTAATGCAGATCATCAGCATAGGATAAGGAATTAATAAGGGAGAAAGGCAAAAGTAAAGCAACGTCAAATATGTGTAACACAACCCATGGTCATAAGAAAAGCGAATATGGATTCAAATAATAATAACAGGCAAGAAAACTAGCACGTGCAGAAGAGGAAAAGGAAGATTGTTGCCCAAATGACATGTGCATAAGTCTGTGATCATGAGCAGATTCATCCAAAAGGAAGACCATAGACTTGGGAAAATGTCTTTTCTAGGCTGATAATTGTATGCCAAAAGTCACAAGTAAATGGGAATAGGGCCCACACACAATTCCAATAAATCGCAGGCGGATGCAAAACTCCCAGCCTGGTTATGAGTTTCTCATGATCTGAAAGTAATGAAACTTAAACAATTTGGTGTTGCAGGAGAAGAGAGAATATGAAGTAGTTATCAATGTGGTCTGTAAGTTCCAATCAAGGCAGTGCAGTATTCCAACAGTTTCCAACGCAATGATACACAAACAAACAAATACAATAGTAACAGAAACTAAATTTCTCAGATTTTGGACAGTAGCAGTAACAGTTTCCAAGGAGTTTGGAAGCACTTATGCATCATAAATTGTAGTTTTGCTCCATAACCTTAGCAACATGAAGGGTCAAACATGATGTGTCATGTCTATTTTAGGATCCAATCTCATATGACTTAGTGCGTCACTGAATATCAACTACCTTTTATCTACCTAACTAGCTGCTTCTTTTTGACTTACATATCACCATCAGCATGATAACAAAGAATGTCCTTTTCTCTTCCCTGTAGCCATCTTTTGAGCAGCTTACTGAAGTGTAATGCTTTTTTCCATCACAATACCTTATCTAGGAGCAAATTACATCCAATGTCATAGAAAGAACACAAATGTTGAAAAAAAATAATTAATCAACTTCAGGAAATTTCTCAACTTTCAAGGAACAGAGTTACAGTTACAATAAAACACACTCAAATTACATCCAATGTCATAGAAAGAACACAAATGTTGAAAAAAAATAATTAATCAACTTCAGGAAATTTCTCAACTTTCAAGGAACAGAGTTACAGTTACAATAAAACACACACAAACAACTGAAAGCACTGGAAAACTCTCAATGCTCAGTCACTACTCCCCGATAGCACATCTAGCATTGAATGGACGCATTTCACAAAATCCAACAACATAATTATAAGAAAAAAACAGGAAGTGCCAATTCTAACAGCACTGATCAAGTAAAAAACAAAAAACAGAATCAGAAGTATATGATTCAACGCAAAGAAAGCTTTAAATTTTTCAAATTCCAAAATCTCAAGCAACCAAAATGCCACAAAATTGTAGGTTTGAGAAAGCAAACCCTACAGTGGTTGTCATGGGAGAAGCTTCAGAAGGTTGAGATCGTCACTCAGCCGCTCTGCTCAAAATCTGTAGAATTGAAGGAAATCAGCGGCATTAATCAAATTAGATAAATAGATATGGCCGTTAATCTCTAGGAGGAGAAACGGTGGGGGTACGCCGGGACGATTGGATTTTGGCGGGTTTGGACAGCGGAGAAGTCGTCAGCTGGTGGTGGTGTGCTGTAAAGGGTTGTACCTTGGGCCTTTGATATTGTAATATCTCTTTACCGTCGGGCCTTTGGGAAGAGGGAACTTGGGTCACGGACTCGGAGGAGGCTACACCAATTTCACCGGTTTAATTTTATTTTTTATTCCACGTGTCAAACGATTCATAAAGAGAAACATTAAACTCGTGAATTATATTAAGTCATACCACTCACGTAATTAATATTTATATCATTTTTTTGAAAAATTATATTATAAACCGAGTCTATAAATGGAGTCATGAACGATATAGATTATATCTTCACTTATGAAAGAAAAAATTATGTTATGGATCCATTCTAACATTTACTGAAGAAAAAATTATATTATGAATCTCAGTACATAAATGGAGACATGAACTCTTTCTTGTCATAACTTATGGAAATAAGTTCATATGGGCGTAATTCAGTTGGTTCTGAGGCTGTGGCAGTGTGAGAATTTCAATTTTTCTAATGTAGTGCTTGACTTTCAGTATGAAGAGCCGTTGATTCACCACGATTTACATCCTCCACCTGGACATCGGATAATCTGGTGGAAGCTCTGTGGGCGAGAAATTTCGACTTTTTTGTACCAAGAGAGACAACGTATTCAAATATGAGGGATGTAAATTAATATGGTTCAAATGGTTCATATTTATATTCTTAAGAAAATTTTGTTATGAATCTCAGTCATAATCTATACTTGTAGATCATGTGGCATGTATTAAAGTACATTACCCCATATTATTGCTTATGTATCTAATTATTGAAAGAAAAAGACAAAGAGGGTGATGTAGCTTAATACATGCCGCATAGTACATGAATCGGTTTCATAACATAATTTTCCTTCTATTATAGATCTAGGGCATAACAGAATTCTCCCTTATAGAAACATGGAATCAAGGGAAGGCAAGATTGATTCCCTGTAAAAAAAATTATGTTATGAACTTGGTCCATGAGAAAGAATATAAACTATTTTTGTACCATATTAAATCACGTCACTAATGTTAAAAATACATTGAATAATATGTTTTATAAGTAGAGACATGACCCATACAAAATCCCAAGACAAAAACACAACCACACACTTTTTCAGACTAAAACTGAAACCAGATAAAACTCTTAATAAGCTGCCATTGTTGCATTGTTCTGCAATGGCATTGCCTTCCCTCTGGAACTGTAAAAGGGCAAACAAGAAGCTGGACAGGACAGGCAATAGGCATGCATAGAATACAATAGTTTACTGAGAAATAGCATACTAAACAGTTACAATGCAAGAAATTCACCAATCCTGTAGTAGGCAAATATATTACAGCTTTAAACAGAATGCTAATGTAGTAAATTAGGATGTTCTTCTGCTCCTCATTCTAACTTTTGGTTGTTTTCAGAGAAAGGGATGGATATCTCCAAGATTCACAAGACAGATTCATAGGATATTTGATTATGGGATCTTCCGAATGCAGAGTTCCAATGTGAGCTGTCCACAAACATTAGTGTAATGATTTGGAATCAGAAGATATCTTCTTGCAGGAGGGCAATCAAGCCACTTTGTCATGTTCTCGACTAAGGATATTAACTTGCAAGCTGTATCACCATCTCTTGCGGTGATTTCAAAAGAGAACTCACTTCTTGATGTCGTTGGACCAATACATAAGACACTTACAGCTCTTGCTGAACGTTCGTCAAAATGATTGAGAATGAAGAGCATACCTTCAGCCTCTTGAAGAATTAAGAACTTCTGACTTCTCTCCAAACGAACAGAGATGAGGTGGCTGAAAACAAAATGATCTGCAGAACTGAAATGTTTGCTACTAAAGTGTGCATATAAGCGCTGAGAGCAGTTAACATAATTGCAGTCAAGAAGGGGACATGAACAAGGTGCAAACTTGCATGATTTCTCGTGCTCATGCTTATTACAGTACATTAACATCTCTTTGCATCCATACTTCATGTTACGGCAGGATATTTTGACCGCTTCAATAACCTTCTCAATAGCACGGCATCTATTGTACCCAATTGGCCAACAGCAAGATGGACACCTGTTACCTATTCTCAAGGAGCAAGAGGAACATGCTATATGCCCATTCTCACACTGAATAGTAGGATCAGAAAAACGAAACATATTATATCTCACACCATAAATCCTTGCTAACAAGCTGAGCATACATACAAGCAATGCACATGTAAAGTTTTATCATACAAATAAGAACAAATGAAAAAAACTCAAAAGATGCTGATTCTACATTAACAACAGCTAGAGAAGATAACGCCAACTCTCTACTCTCCAACCCAACCACATCCATGATCATACAACACAAAAATAAATCAATTACAATAAATCAGTACAAAAGTTTGCTTACATGGGTGAAAGGAATGTGATCCCCACTTTTCCAGGATTTTCAATTTTATTATAATTTCATTCATTAAAAATGATGCAGAGAGAATGTAATCGTAGTAATAGAGAAAGCATCAACGAAGATGCTTAACTTCATGTACAGTACAAAAGAGCTCTTATTTTAACCTTATTTTTATAAGTTAAACAAAAACTATTTGGCAAAACAGAAGATAAAAACATAGTTATTAAGAGAATACAGGACATTCATCTTATACTGATGCTGCAGATGCAATAAGTTTATCCTCAAGAATGCCTGGCACTTTTTCGCAGCCATGAAAGATAGGCAATCTAAACCTTTAAGGATAATATAGATATGAGAGTTACCAGCAAAGTAAAAGTTTCTTCCTTAAAGTTATACCAATTGATTTGAATATTAGATGCGGTAAACCTATTTCACAAAGGCCAATTGATTCCTGAAAATCTTGTTCTTTTTACGGGCTAAGGACTGACAAATACTGCCATCAACATATGATAATTGGTAAAGGGAGATCAAATTTCTAGCCAGGTAACAAAATCAGCTAATAAGCATAATCTCTGTTTGGACAAGAGAAGTTTCTCAGTTTTCACATTGTGCACCAATCAATCAAACCTCCCAAGTGAATGCCTCGACCTATTGTACAACAAAAATAAGAAACCTCCAACCAAACCCAACTTAACTTCAAATTCCTACAAACCAAAAAAGCACTAATCTAATAATACCTCCATGATCACAGTAGGAAGGGAAAAGAAGACCGTGGAAATGAGTAAACTTTATGCAATAAGCTAGCACACTTCATAGTTGAATAATTTACAAAATTGGAATGAATTATAAAACAGAAAGAAAATTCTTTTGTTTCCATAATTTGCAGCACCTCCAATAATGAGGAGCGAAAGAGATGAAGAAATGAAGAAACCCTACCTGAAAGACAGGGATACTGAGGCTTTCGAGGCAAATAGGGCAATCCAACACATCTGGATCAGTTAAGGTAACAGAAATAGACCCATCTATATCGGAAGTCTCATTTGCCTCAACATGCTGCTGATTATCCAATCCCTCATCAAACCCTTCATCTTCACCATCTTCTTCCTCCTCAAAATCAGAATCTTCCCATTCTGCTTCAACTTCATGATCGGACTCTTCTTCACCTATTTCCTCCGCTTCTTCGTCAAGTAATTCTTCATTTTCTGAGTTCCCAATCTCGGATGCCGACGATCGTGGCGGTGGTTGTATCGTCGGTGGTGGCGGTGGTTGTATCGTCGGTGGTGGTGGTGGCTGCTGCGACGAAGGAGAATTTCCAGCGGTTTTCTGCTTTTTTAGCGCTAGGTCTGGAGCTGCTGCTGGGTCCGGTTCCTTCGTCCCCATCTTCTTCTTCTTTACCCAGAGAAAATCTCGCCATCTTTTACTACTTTTCCTCCTCTCTCTCGCAACTCACAAGTGGTGGTTGGCCATAGCAGACAGCTCCAAGGGATTTCTTGACCTTCTTGGCTCTGTTTGTGGAAGCGGCTAATGCGTTTAGGCTTATTCAACTTATGCGTTCATTTGGGTCATGTTACCATTGTTTTCTCCAAAAATAAATTTAATTTTCAATCTATCAAAATATAATTATGTCAATTTGATCATTCTAATTTGCGAAACTGTGTCAATTAAGTACTCTCATCAATAAGTATTGAAAATTAATAATATATTAAGAATACATGCAATCATTAGAGTTGAAGTACAAAAAATTAAAATAATAATATTAGAATATTATTTAATATTTACTCTAAATTTCTTATATAACAGGTGTAAATAATTTTCGTCTAATTTACGTCACGTGACACACATTTATTTTAATAATAATAAAATTGTCTAATTATCAATCTAAACTGCAATCCATAACTGGAATGAGTCAAAATAATCTAACAATGGTTCGTGTCGATTCACAGATTAAATTATTTTTAACGCGTTTCGATTAGTGGTTGACGTTTAATCTAGTGACCAGACAATTTTATCTTTATTAAAAATTATATGTGAATATCATATGACACGGATTATACGAATATCACAACTATATAAAAATATTTTTAATTTTTTTAAAAGTTATTGAACAGACGTAAATAATAAAATAAATACTATTATCAAATGGCAAAACTGCAATTACTTTTGGCCAATTTTTCTTTAAAAAAAATCAACAGTACCCGCTAACCGGTCCGGCCCGCACATTGGAGGCTTCGAGTTACCCGTTCGAATCCATCCCCCAATCTGTGTTTAGCTTTGAGAACAAAAAGGGAAAAGCAGAGCAGCAGCAGCTGAAGAAGCAAAAGATTACTGGAAAAAGAGAAGAATGGAGAGTGGTTGTCTGATGACCTTTACAACAGCATCAGCTCCTTCAAGACCCGGTGCCAGTTTCCTCCACCACGGCGCTACCACTTTCAAACAATTTCAGACCAATCAATCTTCTTTTCCTTCTTCTTCATCAACAGTTATAAGCTCTGGAAGCTGTAATATTAGAGGAAGAGAAGGCGGGTTTTCTATAAAGGCATCAAGAAGGGCCTTCTCTGCTTCTAACCAGACGTTATCCAGCAATTGGGATGTCTTCAATTATTCTGCCGCGCCATCTTGGCTGCCTAGATTTGAAGAACTTGATACCACTAATATGCTTCTTCGCCAGAGGATTATTTTCTTGGGTTCTCAGGTTTTTACTCTTTCTTTTGAATTTTCTTTTATAAAGGTTTGATTTTTCTGGCAAGGGTTTTTGGATTTTCCGAATTTTGTTAGACTAATTAGGAGCAATTACTGAGTTATTTATGTTGAGAGAGATTCAATGTGTATAATTTACTTTGCGTTTTAGTTTTCTGTAACCATGCATTGCAAACTCCAGATGTCTAATTTCCAAGAATGTGAAATTGTTCTCACTTACATAGGCCAAGAATTGGTTTCTTAGACCTGTTTTTGCTGCTTAATTTACCTGGCCCTTGTAATCTATTTTTTCATTTTTCTTTTCCTTTTTTTGTCTATCAATGTTTTTTGCTCGTCCTTCTTCCCCTCACTTGGACGTGGGTTTAATTTATAGCATATTCGTAACAAGTTGAGACTGAAATGTGATTTTGCAACAGATTGATGATACTACTGCTGATTTTGTCATAAGCCAGCTATTATTCCTTGATGCTGAAGACGAAAAGAAAGATATCAGATTGTTCATCAACTCACCTGGTGGCTCTGTTACTGCTGGTACACATCATTGCTGATATTTGGTTAATACGTGGTAGTGAACTGGTTGACATAATGTAGATACTTGTTGTCTAACGCGCATGACTTGTTTTGATGAATTTCCCCTATGGGAAATATAGCAGTTAAGCTGTTACATTTTCAGCTGGTAAAAAATCCAGTGACTCACTAGGGTAACAATTCTCAAGTTTGACGTTTGTATTGGATAATGCTTTTAGTAAGCTGGGCCTTTTTGTTGAAATGCTGCTATTGTGATGTTGGGCTGTTGTCACTGTGAAGTATTGCACTATAAATACGTTGATTTCCTAAGGCAAGCTTCCATTTTTAAGCTTTCATTAAGTAGGATTGCATCTGTATTGAGTTTCATTTGTTAGACATGGGTTGGAATATATTATGGTCCATTCATCATATCATTAGATACTGTATCCAAATTTAACTCACTGCAAATATTGGTTTCTGTTAGTATTCTAGGAGAGATGATATACATGGATTACAATTAGTCTATTTAGTATTTGCTAACTGAGCTTTGTTAGAGATATATTGGAGCACTGCCTCTTTCGGAAGCCAATTGGAAAATGTAATTCTGGTTTGGACAGTTATCTTCTCTTAAAGAATATGGTCTCACTTGATTATTAGACCTTACATGCCAGACCTTCTATACCTTGTCACAATAAGTATTCTAATCTTCTACTTGAATTTGAGCTAAAATATTCATAGTATTTGCAACATGTCCTGTTTGTGGAATGCAATTGCTTAGATGGCTTAATTTTCTATCTTCGAGGAATGAAGTTTTCAGTTGCTTGATAAGGCTATTCTTACCTTCAACCCTTGATTGCTTTTTGTAGGTATGGGAATATATGATGCCATGAAATTGTGCAAGGCTGATGTTTCTACAATTTGTATGGGGCTTGCTGCATCAATGGGTGCATTTATCCTTGCTGCTGGAACTAAGGGGAAAAGGTTTTGCATGCCAAACGGGAGGGTGATGATCCATCAGCCTCTTGGAACAGCCGGAGGAAAAGTAAGTCTCTTCTTCCTTGTTGGGAAAAAACCCAAATAGTGCTTGAATGATAGATAATACATTTAACAAGGTGCTTAGTTTCTATAAAAATTGTTTAAGATTCCAGAAAGCATGTGAGTGTCCTATTGGCTTCCCAACATCTAATTGAATCATGTGAAATCGATCTCTTTCTTTTCATGATATGGTGACAAAAAGCTGTCCACGGCTATCCATTAAGGTATCAATTGAATTAAGAAATTGTGCGAGCATAGTTGAAATGGAGTTTTAAGTAACAAATTCTCCAAGTAATAAAACATGTGAAATAAAATCTGGAGAGCTTTAGCTGAAAAGAGATTTATGCATAAATATTAGTTGATCTTTTGAAAGGATGCTTATTGCAGAGTTTCTCGAATTGATTCCAGGCAACAGAGATGAGCATAAGGATACGAGAAATGGCATACCACAAAGTCAAGATAAACAAGATTCTATCACGCATCACTGGGAAGCCTGAACAGCAGGTTGGTTATCCAAATCCTATGCAGTGCCATTACTGCTTTTGCTGTCTCATTTGTGGATCACCTTTTCGTTTTCCCTTGTCTGCTTTGCGAACTTATTACTCACACTAATAGGGAATTTATATTGTTTTCTATTTGTTTCCTTGTCTTTTATTCAGATCGAAGTGGATACAGACCGCGATAATTTTCTGAATCCTTGGGATGCAAAGGAGTATGGATTAGTCGATGGAGTCATTGATGATGGCAAGCCAGGTTTAGTTGCACCAATTGGAGATACTGCACCTCCACCTAAAACCCGAGTATGGGATCAATGGAAAGTTGAAGGCACCAAGAAAGCCAAGAAGAATTTGCCCTCAGAGGAAAAGATATTCCAGAATGGTTTTGCTAGTGGTCAAGGTAATGATGAGGGACAAGACAAGGAACAGAAAGAGGAAGCCCCTTTGCCTTCTTGAGGCACAGATCAGAAATGCCTTTTGCAGACCACAGCAGTGATAAAAAGTGTTCAAAAATGATAAAACTTGCAATTGGAAAATAGGATGTTGTAGGTTTTTGAATTCTGCTCAGGAATATACAGGGGCAGAATTATTTTTCTTTCAGATGTAATATTACAGAGTCTCAATAGAAGTTTTTGAGCTTGTAGATGATTGCTAAAAGGATCTTGTGCCTTTTTTTGTGCATTCTTTTGCATCCTTCAGTGAACTTGACAATAGCACCTGCTACATTTTAACATTTGGGCCATCAGATGTTAGTCCGGTTAAACTTTGGTTTAACTATGTTGAACTTACAAGTTTGGGTGTCAAAAGTATACTCCATTTGTAATATATATTTACAAGTTTGGGTGTCGAAAGTGTACTCCATTTGTAATATATATTTGTATCGCAAGACAAATCTCCTGGTATGAAATGATGTCGGGTTTCAAAAATAAAAAATTTTACATTTGGGCAAAATTTCAAAGTAACTCCATTTCATTGGGAGATTTTACTATTGAATCAGTGAGTTTTACACTTCTTGCATGAAGCGCTTGACAATGTAACATCATTTTCACAGGCCTTCATGATCTCCTTCAATGGTTTGGCTAGAAGTCGATAACATCAAATCCAGCATTATAAACTTATATAGTTAACTCAAAATAAGTTAAGACAGAAGGCAAGTGCAAAACTTGAATAGCCAATTTGCCAAAATCCAAAATGGATCAAATGCCCCTCTAATGACCTTGCTCATGGAGTGGATGAGACAGCAAACACCAACCAGTTCAGTGTACAATCTCACTCTGATGGAGTTGGCAACAGGAGTCAATTTTGCTGAAATCTTGGATAGGGGTGTTCAAATAAAAGCCTCCACTGGCATCTTCAGATAGAATTGACAGAGTCACCATCACTGCTTTCGCTGTCACTGCTGCTGCTCCCACTACCACTTCCGCTACCACTCCCACTTCCACTTCCACTGCTCTCGCTCCCACTGCTACCACTGGAGCTTGATGTTTGCTCCTGTCTTTCCTCTGCATTCACCTGCGCTCTAAGTGCTTCAGCAGCATTGCGACCTTTATCTGCCTCATCATCACTAGCATCCACATCAGCTATCTCGTTGCCTGTATCAGTTTGATGTGGTATGTTGATATCAATTCCAGTATCAAATTCTTTCACCTCAATATTTTCCCCCATTTGTCTCTCCACCATAATCATCATCATCATTCAGTATATCCAACTGTTCCTCTAAATCATCCATCTTGTCAGGGGAAGCATTAGATGCATTTTCCTGTACGGATGGATATTGCTCAAGCTTCTCATTTCTGGGTTTTGCATCTGGGCCTGAGGCAAGAGTCAGGGGATCAACATAGAGTGATGCACACAGAAAGCAATCTAAAAGCAGAAACCAAAACTTCCCACAACCCCCGTGAGGAAAAAGTCACAAGCAAATTCTTTTGAAAGAGCACCATATAACACACTATATGCATGTTACAACAGCCCCAGACAGAATACAACAACCTCAGAGAATACTAGAGTCTGAAAGTATCAACAAAGATTTAAATAGTTTGATACATATAACATAGGGCTTGAACTTTAAAAAAAGCTTCATATAACACTATTATAACAAGTCTACATCTAATGCAAGACATATAAGAAAACAGCTGAAGTAATTTTGATTATGCATTTTGCATTAGTAAAGGTGATGTTGCTGATTTCATTTCATGGTATGGGAATCTCCACAATTGTAACTCTTTTCTATACTGGAACCAATTTGTTCTCCATCTACCACCAATCTATACACAGATATCTGTAATACTTGATTAATGCCTCGCCAACATGTTATCCACAAATAACAAATGCATATTAGTTTGGCCATATCTTGTCCTATGGTAATGCATCAAAGCGCTGCCAGTCCAGTCAGCACAGGAGGTCAGTTGGTAGAGAAACTGTACTTAATAGAGAAATACGTGAAGTAAAAAAGCTTATCGAGAAAAAAGGAGACTTAGACAATGTGTGGTTGGTGAACAGGGACCGGTTTTGAGTGGCTGGGTTATGAGTTTTTATTTTTAGGCAAGCCAGATGCCAATTCCAGCTGACTGACGTAGCTAAATCGGATTCTAGCTGACTTTATTAGGGGGGGGTGTTTAGGCTGGGGGCCGATGCTACCTCATGGTCCAACCCCGGAAGACCCCGCGTTGAAAGCCCCCATTCAACAAGCGGATCTAGCTCCCGCTACCCCATAGGTAAAGAAAGGAAGTAAGTAGCAGCCTATCCAAACTATTGATTTCATTCCCCACCCCTTCGACAGGTTTTTTAGCAAGGTACGGAATGTATCGTCAAATATTCAATATGATTCCGCAAGATCTAGTTTCGTTCAAGTATCAGTGTCATGGCCCAGCAACAATTAATGATTGCTTTATTTTATTTTTTTCGGCGCTAGGTAACAATTAATGATTGTAGCTCCACAATTATGAGGGCTGAAAGTATCCTGGTCAAAGGACCAAGGATGGAAAGGGGCTCTTTTGTGCTGGGCTAAAAAGAGACGTTACTGATCCGGTTTGGCCAGTTTTGGGTTAAAAAACAGATCTTTCCATCCAATTTGACTTTTCCTTCTCCAAAGTCCTTCAACTATGCTTAGTTGAGTTCTCAATTGCCATACTGATAATGTCAATGTTACCACAAATCAGAAATAGGGGGCAGGCAATAATTTCACATAAAACAAAAAATTGAAGACTCTAGAAGTAGTACTAGTTGCGTAAGAAACACATACCGGAGCTTTTGAAGTCTCCAACATCAATCCTTTCCACCTCAACCTGTAAAAGAGTGAAGAAAAAATCTTAAGAGGGGTAGTATACACCACAAAAAAAATAATAATAATAATAATTATACCTAGAATTTGTTAAATGAGCCCAATAAACAAACATGCTTAACAGATATACATGATTAAGAAGAAAAGGGAATTAACAGCTAACAGGAAAAATGAAGAAAAAAAGAGAAAATTAAAATGAGGCATTACTCGTGAGACTTAAGTTAACATGTATAGCAGCAGGAACTACAACGCCTACTAGACAAACAATCTACATACATAAACTGGATGAATTTTAAGGTCCTGCTTGATCTTGCAAGAGAACATAAAAGTTCCTCAATGTACACTTCAAGTAATTGACAACTAAAAATTGACAAGTCCACAAGAAAAACGTGCTATAAAATGACAAGGGCAGAAATAAAGCAAAATTCTTCTTCGTGTATGGATTGAATTAGTAAACAATTGAAATATGCAAGTGAACCACAGGCGCAGAAAGCAGTAATGATAAGAAACAAATTATCACCAGTCTCCCATTAAACTAAAAATCAAATCAAGCTAATAAATGTCATGATTAGCCAGGAAATATAGCAGGTACTGAGGCAATTATGAAAAGCAACAGAGGATTTAGCCCTTATAGCAAGGTGTGAATTTAATCAGATAAAAAAACCAACCATTGGTGATGACACAATGTCACAATTTAAGAACTACAAAACCAAAACAACTCACAGGAACAGGTGGAACAGGATTTTTATTGAAAGATTGAAACTTGTTTCCCTTTCCAACAGGTGGTGAACTAGACTCAGCAGCTATCCCAGTAGAAGTAGATGGAGCAGCAGGGCCAGCCGCCACGGCAGCTGAAGCAGCAGACTCCCCAGGCAACCTTACATGCTTTAGCCGCTTAACAGCCCTATGAAGCTTCTCAAGTCGAAAAGTTTCTCCATCAAAAAACAAAACAGCATCGTTTTCCTTATAATCATCACTAATGATCCCTTCAAATGTAGTCTTAGGTTTCCCTGGTTGATTATTATGAAATTCAACAGCAACCTTATTATCTTTACTCTTCTGTAATGCCCCGGGCTGATTCTTATCAATTGATGCCGGTTTAAATTCATCTTCATTTATTCAAAAAACAAAAGGAAAACGTCGTTAAATACAAACCCCAGAAATATTGGATGAAAAAAGACAGAAAAAAGGGATAGGATTGGTGGGCTTACATCGTAAAGTACAGAACTTTGATGAAGGATGATGTTCTTTGAAGGAAGGGCCTAGGGTTAAATTATACCAACGATCTGGCTGTGGAGCCGTACTGGGTTCGTTCCTGTTATTGATATTCGCCATAACTATTTGCCTTTTTCTTGGGTTTTTGTTTCTTCAATAAACTTCAGCAACAGATGGAAAAACCCATAAAGCAGAAGCCATTGGAATCGACCATTGAAGCTTCGTAAAGAAACTTTTTGCAACTGAAGATGATTAACGGAGTGAGGTTGAGGAAGACGCAAGTATTCTGACCGAGGATTTGAACCAGCGCTTTTTGGGTATTGATACAGTTTAAGCCAAAATCATGGGTTGCGGGTTTTTTCATCTTTTTTTTTTTTTTTGCGTCTACTCCCCGGAAATTGGGGCAATAGTATGAACGCAAAAGAAAGGTGCATTTTTTTCTAGGATAAACGCACATTTTATTAAATATATATAATCGTAACTTTTCGTTAAGTGTATTAAAAATAACTAGTTGTATTTCGCTTTGTAATTGCAACTTTAGTTATAATAGATGCAGGGTCTTTAACTGCATTAAAATTATCAATTAGTTACATCCCGATAATTATAAATATGTATATTTCAACTATAATAATTATAAAAATTACAATTCGTTAACCATACTTTTTAACTACAATAATAACTATAATTGCATTGCTTCGGATTGCTTAGGGATCCTAACAATGGACTGCAATACCCCTATAACCAGGCTGCTACGTATGAAAAAACAAAGAAAAAGAAGCAACAAGACCGTATTGCGTTAACTAGTACTGTTTCTCGACTTGACTTGCCTACAGCTACACCTCTCTTCTTTGGTGGGAAGGGAAAGTGGCCTTTCAGCTCCAAAGTTTTCTTCTTTGAGCAGAAAAATGGCAACCCAAATCGGAGGACAACCCATCTCATCAATACTGTTTGGTCGAGTATATGATTCTGTTAATCTTCGGAATCCCAGAAATATGGTTCAAATTCGTCCAAGCTTGAGTTCAAATCGAATAGGAAATTCTCGTTCCTCAAAATTATCAATTCAATGTTCAGAGAAACAAACCCAGAATGTACTTAGAACTTGCAAAAATTGCAAGACTCAATTCGACCCTCTGCTCAATCATCCCCGAGCTTGCCGTTACCACACTGCTCATTTTGGCGGTAGTTTTTGATTCCCTCTTGGTTGTTTCTTTATGCAACTGTAATTTTGAGAAAAGAATGATTTTGTGCCTTTTGTTGATGTGGGTTGTTGTTTGTACCTCATAATTTGTGGATAAGGTTAGTTCAAGTTTATGCAATTTTTGTTACAAATGGATATTCTTATCAGTGAATAAGAAAGCCAAGAATTTGTTCTGTGTTGGATTATGTTTCATTGTTGATTCAATTCTCAAGAATTGTTGGGTGCATTCCTCAATAGAGAATGAAAATTTGGTAGCTTGTTTTCTTAGAAAAAGAGAATGAGATATAGTGCCTTGAACAAAAGCTTTAGCATTATCAGCATATTTTCTGAACTGGGATAGTTGAATGTATCTGCTTATTAGTGTTGCTGTTGCTATTGGACAGGAGAAACAAAGAGGAAGTTTGAGTCTGTCTATGCCGGGGGTACAATGAACACCCCTGATTCCGGGAAAGTCTTTGAATACTGGCATTGCTGTGGGTCTGAAGATCCATTTGATCCTGGGTGTACTGCCTCTCCTCATGTTTCATATGATGATTGAAACTTCGATGGATTGATTAATGCATCTTATGCACGTGCTGATTGCTGAAGTCTTTTCTAAGATTCTTTTGTGGTAAGTTCATTTAACTTTACTTTCTAGAATTTCAATTCCTGTTGTTGCTAATGAGAGAATATTGGGATTGTCTGTTCATAGTCAGTGTTTATGGCATTGTGAGTGTGGAAATAGAGAGAAATAAACAAAAACCAGAGAAGGAAACATAAAACCATGATTCTTTGGGAGAAGAATCACTCCTGTTGAAAGATGACAGGAGAGATCAATCGATTGGTGTGGATTCTACCACATCATCCATGAGTTGAAACGCGTTCATGATATTTGATAAGTAGTTGAAGACCACGATTGTTTACCAGGCTAACATGTGTCATACAAACACAAAATCTACCTTAATGTTAGCAGTAAAACGTTTCTGTCGAGGTTTAACAGGTGATGCTCCATGCCCATTGTCTTGAGTGGAAATTTGAATAGTTCTGGAATACATGGAACATCATTTATATCATTTTTAATCTACCGCCAATTGAAAATTAGCATTTACAAGTCACACAAACTCTTCATCATACTGGTTCTTGTCAGCTCGATAAGGAAGAACATACAACTTAGATTTTTTGTTTTCCAAAAAGACCTTGGAAGAACCGTGTTCTGTGATTTTACACTTGAAGATGATCTCGCTTTTTTTATCTGGTGGCTCCATTATTGTCATCTAATAAGCTGGAAACGCTACTTTGACTGATTTATTGTCCACATCACAACTTCACTTTTCTACAATTGATCGTCTGGTTTTGAACACTAATAATCTTCTATAAACCAATCGTCGCCTCCCATATCTTGTGCCCTTTTAGCTTATATTCTGATCAGGTTCAAAGTTGCTGAATCAACACCTTCATTTCTCATATAGGACTTTTTCTGTCAACAATCTATTGAGTCCAAAATGCAGGCTTCTTTTCTTCAAATTCCCCTTGATCCTGCGAACTTCTTTTTCCTTTTTCTCTTTTGACAGCTCTACTTGAGAAGGTAACAGATCATGATGGCTCATTGTGTCAAGCTAGCGTCAAGTAACTTATTCGTGTATATTTTGCTCCGTGACAGATTGATGCCTCTCTCAAACTAAGACAGCTGCTACACCGCGTGACTCAACAATCCTCTCTCCAAGACTCCAACCAAGGCTGCGATTGCTGCATCGCTCTAGAGGTACTACCTCTAGTCCAACTTGTTTTTCCCAGTTTCTAGTTAATGAATCTGAGTTCAAAGCAAGTGATTATTACTATACATGGTTGTGTAACATGACATGAATGTTTTATCTATACATAGATTCTTAAACAAAAGCAGATTTTTGCTGGTTGGAAAGTCTTGTTTCTCACTCTATTGCTATCTTACTTTGTTCTCACTCAGTTTGCTGGTGGCAGTTTCTTAAAGCATGAATAAACATTGACCTTTAATTTGCAGAAGAGAACTAGCCAAACATACCCTCGAACTATTTACATTTACTCAGTTACGCTCTAAATCTCTTTTAAAACACAATTTAACCTTGAACTATTCATGGGACGTCGTTTATTCTCATGACCTCCAAAATCTTGTAATTTTGACAGGATAGTTGACACGTACATATGCTCAAGACAGAAGTAAACAAATATATTTGCTCCTTGCAGCACTTACTCAACTACAATGATCAGATTTTGGAGGGTCAAGTGTATAAACGACACAACACATCATAAATAGTTCAAGAGTAAAATGTATTTGATTGGCTAAATGTAAATAGTTCGAGGATAATTTTTTGCCATTATTTCTTTGTAGAGAGAATTGTTTAAGAGTTGCAAGTAAGGAAGAAGTGATTCTCCATGATCTTTGTGATTTTATAAGCATAAATAAACAAACATTGCTTCTGAATTTTGACATGAAGAAAAGCATATCATAATCACAAAAGAAGATTGTTTAGGAAGATAATTTCTTGAGCATGCTGAATCAGCTTTTTCAGCTTTCAGCCTACAAGATTGTATTTCTTACGCTTTTAAAGAAGCGTGTTCAAGTGTAAACTTATAGTTCTGGTTACCTACTCTTTTTTTTATTTTACTTGTCATTTTAGATATCACACTCACTCTTTAAAAACAAAAAATACGAAATTTTAAATGATTTTTTTAAAAATATAATGCTTTTCAAATTTCTCTTTCTTCGTTATTAGTTTTCATGTTAGAAAGGTAAAAACTATTGAAATTTATTATTAATTAGAGAGTATAATAGGAAAAAAGTTTCATTAAATATCAGTATTGAAAATTACAATGTGACAAAAAAAAACATAATAATTAATAGAATGTGACGAGTAAAAGAAATTAAAAGATTAGTGTAGAAGATTGTCTTGTTATGCTGAATTTGTCACGCGGATGATGTCGCTAGATTTAATGTGTTTGTTTATCTTAAATCATTTTTTTTTATATTATTTGTCGTTTGTATATATTTTTTTCGTTTCAAGATATCTAGTATTTTAGTAAATTAGGGGAGTATTATATAATAATTTTTTATATGTACTCTGTATCGTTAAAATTAAACAATTATTAAAAAATTTCATTAAAATTATTAATAACAATTAAAAATAATTTAGTCCATTTTTTCTTAAATTCTAAACAATTCAATCAATAATTTAATATGAAATAGAATGATTAAAACATTTATATCACTTGTTTTACCAACTCTTTTTTTACTTATTTCATTTTTTATATATTTCATATTTTTTTTAGAAAAATAATTATCACACGTTAATTTATTTAATAATAACAACACATTCATGAGATAGAAGATTGGAACTCCATATTAGGTAGACATTCTATGCATTGGGCCCCTTAGTTTGTTTTTCTCATTATCATAGGTCTTTTCATTATTAATGTTTTGGCTTTTTTCAAATCAATTTCTTCAATATTTAATCAATAATTTATTTTTATTTCGATCGGATCTTCTAATACAATCTCAAATATATACTAATCTATTAATTTTATTAATATAAATTTTATAAAATAAAATATAAATCTTAAAAAAATTTATTGTTAAAAAAAAATATACTTGATAGTATACTAAAAAATCTACTAAACGAAAATTTAAGAAAAATATATAGAATTTTCTTTTTTAAAATAGTTTTTGGACACGATTTGGACACGTTTTGTACGC